>JAHLJT010008446.1:133652747-133677955 GCA_031308135.1 Acheta domesticus
TGCTCCCTCCTGGTATACAACAAGCATCACACTTACTAATGACCGAAGTAGTTGACAAGAAATAACACACAAACTGTTAACAAACTTTTCGCTTGTGAATATATTAAATTATAAGTGTGTTGGACTGGCGGCCTTCTTAGAGCGCCAGTCGCGGCTCAAAGTCAGGGTCGCTCCACTGGCACAGCGTTCTCACCTGATGCTAGCAAACCGGAAAGTGAGGGTTAGACTGTTACGATAGGAAATTATAGCAGTAATTTCGTTTAATAAATTAAGGGAAAAAACCTCTTTTTTATAGGCTAAATAGAAATTAATAGAGGATTGTATAATTATAAAGTTTTTATAATGCTAATATCCGAAAAAGGAAGAAATGATAATTATTTATGTGAATGTAAAATTGACTCAAATATTTTGTGGTTTGAAATATGAGAAATTACAATTTTGTGAGTCTTAATGCAGAGACAGCCATTTAATTTATGCTTATTGTATAACACTGATAAATGTTATAGATTTTTGGTGCGCATAGAAACTTAATTTTGATGTGTTTAACGGTGAAAATTTATTAAGAAAAAACAAACTCCAAGAATTTATAAAGTTCAAAAGTTACGATTATTCTTGTAGTAGAAACATTTTATTGTGTTTAGGAAAAACCTGAGCTTGAATATTTATTCATGTATCTTTTCGAAGTGTGGATGAACATATATGTATGTATTTTTTCAGAAAAATTGCATTATTTTTTTTGTGTTCATGTGTATTTATTTGTCGTTTTTCAGAATACAAATAAATCGTATTGTGAAAATTCCTAATTGTTTTTTACCGATAGGCAAACTACCTCGCTCCCCTGTCGTTAATTTAAACAATTTGAAGAATCACAGGAATTGGAGGATTCTAGATTATCTGCCATCGTTCAGAGAGGTAATTGATCCAACTTGTTCATGCCGCAACCACAAATAAAATGGTTACGGTCGTTGCTGCGTGTGTAACTTCCATCTCAATTTTCTCTCAATCTTGGGTAGTATTTCGATCCTTCATTGACCTCAACATTAATAGATTCTTCTTTTTTAATGTTTTCGCTTCATGTCATTTCTGATACCTATTCAAGACGTTTTATTTTTTGAGGGAAACTTTTTTTTCATTGTTTCCTTATATATTGTTCCTGTAGCCACATTTTTAAAGAAGAAACTCCACATCTAAAATTTAATTGTATAGAATCCATTAATGTGTACCTTTGAGAGAGAGAGAGAGAGAGAGAGAGAGAGAGAGAGAGAGAGAGAGAGAGAGAGAACATCTCTGCAATGCACAATTCAAAGAAAAGTTCAGAGACAATCGCTTGATTCTTCTCTTGAATGTAACGACTGTGATTTGAGTGTAATGATATTTCGGACTTTTAAGTGCCTTTTTATTACTTTCATAGAAAAAAATGCTCATATAACCAACGGTTGCACTTTGGAGCGCTCTAGTAGTATAAATTTGCAACATAATAACGATTTGGCTATAAACGTTGCTAGCTCATGCTACCAGTTATCTCCAACAATGGCCCTGCGCACACGAATTATGAAACGTGGTGGAATGGCTGACGTTTTGTGACGCTATTTTGTGCTATTTTGTGACGCTCTCCAACTATTACGCATAAACGTGATCCATAGAGTAATTGCTGAAATGATCACTTGCATTGCTTCTGAACACTGAAATTAGAGCGCACGATTCGGTACACTAGGTACAGATGATATTGTGAAGATGGCATTTTTGGGATGATTAAGTGCACTAAATTGGTACAGGATGGACGTTACGGTGCGGCCATTAGGAAATATAGATATTTAGTTTCGCAGTCTGGCTCCTAGCCTTGTGTAGTTATGAGTGTAATTTTAATAGAAGGTGAAGCAAGGAGATGAAGAATGACTACATTCTGTAAACACAATATCAACAAAAAAAGACTTGAGCATGAAGAATAACACGCCTTATTGCTTAACTTGGTTGAAGGTAGCGGCTTAACTGGATTCTGTATCACCTAAATCAAGAGGCAATATTGCGCTCTTGCATTTCCTTTCCGCAAACGCATATATCTTCATCATTTTTATAAAACACGGTACCCCGCCAAAACGTTCACAAAATCCACAGATTTGAATTGCTAGAAATGGTATAGACGATTTTTCCCACAGATCTGAACATCGCTGAAAGAAGCTATTGCTCCAATGCCATGAGAAAGGAGTGAAAGTGCTCTTTCTTAGAATGTTTTCTCGATTTTTCAGGGAGTACACGAACGATGCCCGGTAGAATGGCACTGGGCACACTATTCTATGTAACCTCTTTCTCTACGCATTTGTTGTAATTCTGTGTGACCATTACGTTGTATTGAAGTTGTTATTTTCACATTAATTTTTGTAAAGAGGCTCCTGCCTAACGTTTTTTGAATATTTTATTGTAATTTCGTGTCAAGCAGTTTTTACTCTTTTTATTGAATAAATGTAAACTTGTTTCTTGAAAACTTTGTGGATAGTTAAGTTTACTAGAAGAAACAGTTACTAGAGATGACATTTACTAATTTCAAAAGTCATATGCAAGTTAACGCTCTTCATTTCAAAGCCTTCGTCCACGCTCTCTCGCCCTCGTATACGCTCTCTCGCCCTCGTGTACGCTCTCCCGTCCTCGTCCACGTTCTCTCTGTATTGTCCCCGCTCTCACCTTCGTCCGCGCTCTCTCGCCCTCGTCCACCCTCTCTCGCCCTCGTCCATACTATCTCCTCCTCGTCCACGCTCTCTCGTCCTCGTCCACGTTCTCTCGTCCTCGTTCACTCTCTCTCGCTATCGTCCACGCTCTCTCGCCCTCGTCCACGCTCTCTCGCTCTCGTCCACGCTCTCCCGCCCTCGTCCACGGCCTCGCCGGAGCTCGGGCCACGTGTCCTGCTCTCTCAACCTAGTTTCGACCTGATTGAAAATGAAATTATACTTTTTCAGAGACATAAATATTTAGTTTAAATAAATAATATTTTTAAATAGATTCATTTTATTTACTACACACCTAAAATGACGGAAATACCGTTCCAATTCAGTGACGTCCTCGTGCACGGACCCGATAGGAAAATAAATGAAATCATTTTTTAAAACTCCCGTATATATCTGCTGTCTCTGCTGTTCCAATCTAATGCGCGCCTGGCATTAAGGTAGCTTTCATTCCTCCCAAATGTAACATGCAGTTTTAACAACATTGCTATAAAATCATAAAAGTATTCGCGCACGGTCTTATTGGGTGTTTATTTCCGTTCGACTACGTTTTCACGTACGACGATTACGTCATTAATTTCATATGTATAGTGTAAGTTCCACTGAACTATGCAATACTCAACAAGAAAATTTTATTTCAAAAAACGTCATTAATATATTATGCCTAGAAATGATCCTAAGGTCGATCTATATCATTCTTCATACACTCTGACGGCGATATGTTGTTTGGTGCCATTGCACGAGAACAACCTCTTCCTTTTTTTATCTTGGGTTACTTTTTTATTTTTGTATTATTTTACTTACGTACTAATTTATTTTTTCTCTCTTTCTCTCGCGCGCGGGTGCTTTTTTTAAATCTCGAAACTGCAGGTGCTCTCGACAGTAGCGAGGACAAATTTGGCAAAAATAAGTGACGGAATTGCGGATTTTTACAATTCTATGAATTTTTAATGCTATTTGTTACATGTTTACATAAACAGTTGTATTCGGACTATCAGAAAGCAGTTTATGTAACACGTCTATAATTGTTCATTCGTGTATATCTAGTTTCAAAGGAAGAGTTTAACATTATTTCGCTATTACACGTGTAATGCTAGCAATTGGGTGTTCACCCACGCTTTTATCTACCATTTTCTGAAATGGTGATATTTTTTACTTTTTTTACAATTCGGTGTTGCATATCCCATTCCCAGTGTTACATACTCCCAGTGAATTTTAATTATTAATTCATGTGTTTTTGTTGTGGATTTTAACTTTTGCGCGCAGTTATTAAAGATTAAATAAACAAGAAGTAATGAAATATGAAACATTCGATTTTGTTTCCTTACAAATTGAAACCGCATCCCACACGCAACTACATGTTTTTGGAGAGATACAAAGAGATATAATTCGTAGGTGACGATATTTTGTAAATGAAAGTTAAAATTGATGACGAAATAATGACATGGATTAACGAACAGTATGTCGAAATAATGACATGGATTGCAGCAAGATGAGAATGAGTTAGCGACGTCCTGTGAGTCTTGATGGGATGAATCGGATCGAAGCTAACCGATCTCCATTTGGAGTGGGTGATCTGCGGGAGTCGAGCAGTCTTTGACGCTGCTCTTTCGCACTGCTTCTCATCCGTTACTCTCCCTCTCCCTCTCTCCCCCTCTCTCTCCCACTCTCTCCCTCTCTCTCCCCTTTACCACTGCCACCACTCGAGGCATCATCAATGCCATCATCAATACCAGCACCACGGCCAGCAAATAAATGCCTCCCCTGCTTCCACCATTGTCCTCACTGTTACCACAACCATTTTCGTCACTTCACCCACCAGTACTTCCATCACTACCACCCACCACGGTTGTTGCTGCCTCCGTTTCCACCGGCCGATCGATAGCGCAAGGCGCGCGTGCGGGACCGCGATCCACGTCGGCGGCGGGTGAGGTAGCGGTGAAGCCGTTCCGCCCCGCTCGGTCCTGCCCCGTTCCATTCCGTCCCGTCCCGTTCCGTCTCGTCACCGCCGCCCTCTCCCGCCGAGTCTTATCGGGCTGCGTCCGCGCCGCTCCGCGCTGCGCTCCGCAGCCAATTCAGCGCGCTATCGAGCGGCGAGGCCCCGCGGGCGGCGCGGGACGGAGAGGCGGGAGTGGCGCGGGGGAGGGGATGGGGAGGGGAGGGGCGCTCTGGAGCGAGCGTCGCGATGGAGAGCAGGGTGTCCACGCGCTAGCCACTGGCGAACGAGGCGGCCGGCGCCGGATGTGGAAAAGAGGGGGGCTTAGGGGGTCACCGGTAGTGCAAGACTGGCGAGGGAGTTGAGAAGAGCTACTTAGAATCAGGCGAAGGAGTAGAGATTCAAACAGAAATGCCACTGAAAATATAAAGAAAGTAATGAGGGTACATTTATGACTCGAAACGTAGTGGGCAATTTGAAGTTTTAACAATGAAACTAGTAGTGATACATCACATAATTGCTCGGATTATTTATGTTTACGTGATACAGTAAACCCTCATTAACATGAATTCCAAGGGACCGAAATAATTGTTCGTGTTATAAAAATTCATTTTAAACGACTGTTATAAATGTCCGTATTATCGTAAACCCTTACCGGCACCGCAGTTTTGTTCTTGTTACGACGAAATTCGTGTTAACCGAGTACGTGCTAACGAATGTATACTGTTTTATAATACTGTCCGAATCTGTGCAAAAAATACGAACATTTAAACACGATTGCATATGTTTTCGCCGTCAACTCAACCTTACTTTACTTGGGAACCACCTCATTGACTCAACACTTGCGTATGCGAGTTTTCCCAATCTGCAAACATGTTTTCTTCGGACTGGGATTCCAGTGAAGCGCTTAGAGTTTCTGTGTTAACCAATACGCCACGACTATCGTTAGACTATGCTTACAGTTCCAGTTGCGTCCATAAAAATGCATACCTTTAATTTCGAATTCAGTATATTGCGCAATATTCATAATAAGTTAAAATATAGAGTCGTTTCAGAACAATAATTTTTAAATTTTGGAAAATTATCAGCATCGCGATTCAATTTATGCAAAAACTACTATTATTTTAAAAAAATCTATACATGATATGATTTAAAGAACTAATATCAAAGAAAATGCATTAAGAAAAATGTTGAATTATTAGGCTGGTTAAACAAAATTGAATGTTTACAACAATCAAACTTCTGAGGTTTTAATGAAAACTAGACCTATACCATAGTTAGAAGCGAACAACTATTCCACCGGAAATTTAAATACAAAATTGAGCAAGTATTGAAAGAAATATGGAAAATTTCCTAGGGTTTTCATATGAACTACCTTCCAAAACTAAGAGACTCGTTTGAAATTTGTAGGCTCCCAGTTCGCCCCAAGTAATCGAGGAATGTCCATTTTGGAGAAAATCCTGCGTACAATTTAGGGACCAGTGTTATTCAGACAGACATATAGGCTCAAAGGGACAGAATCGGACAGACGAAAAGTGTTTTGAACAAACATTTATTACGCACCAGGAACGTTATTAGAACCAGTTAACGCCCGTGATACATACAAGATTTTATTTTGGACCTAATTTTAACGATTCAGATTTCCTTATTTACTAAATGCCTAGATGCTAACGTGACTCGGTTTGTCCATTCATATTTCCCTCCCGTAGTTCCCTTTCATGATTTCCTCATATAAGTGAACATAGAATCATTCAACTGTTTTCATATTTCCTTCATAACCACGTTCCTCTCGATCCAGGTAAGTTATGCATGTATCAGAATTTTTTTTATATTAGGGTTTCCCAATACGTATTTCCAACAAAATGTCGAGTTGTTTTGTACATCATTATATAACTTCCTTTACTGCGAATATAGTATGAAGAATACGAGTAAAAGCATAGAATAAAATTACAAAGACAGCGGAGGCAACGGATGGAGTGAAAGTGAGAATTAGGCGCATTTATAGTGAAGGGGAGGGGGGAGAATTAGTAATTTGTGTGATGGATGAGGAGGGAAGGAAAGAGCTGATGAGATGCGGGTGGCCGCGTGGCATCGGAGAGCCATTCGGAAGGGAGGGGGGACGAGAGCACTTCACGCCCCGAGCTGCCCGAGGTGCTTCGGGGAACTACGGCAAGGGAAGCCGGATAACGGACGGCTCGGCGTGTGCGAATGACCTTGACGATAATACTTGGGCAATTGTGCAATAATTTACAAACACATTCATAATCGTATTATCAGCGAAGCAAAATTGAGAATGGAATCTGTAGTCTCAATGTCTCGACGCAGCTGCATCTTAAAAAGTTGGAAATTGTGACACATTCTACGTTATGTTTAACAGAGAATTATCTAATTAGAGACACTGCGAGAAAAAATATTGTCGAGAAAATCTTGTGGGGGTGGATATTGTGCATTCTTTTCTTTCAAGTTGTTTGTTCGACGCATATTTATTCACATTTGTTTCATATAAAGAAAATAAATTAAATTTTCGTGTCGTGTACGTATTAAAGTTCTGCCAAGTTAGTAGCTTTCTGTCTCCATTGCTCGCGGGATTTTCGTAAAATATAGGTTTGAAAATGAGGAGCTCTATACTTTGTCGTGTGTGATATAATACTTGTGGAAATGAAATATAGTCGTACGCGTAAATATGTATTAGAAACATACAAAAGATCTTGGCTGTCCGAGTGACGCTGCGTCGAAGACTGGGGTGCCGACGTTTCGATCATCTTGTCGTGGTATACCTCAGGTTTGGACAGGCCCTGACGCAGCATCACATGGACAACCTAGATCATTTGCATGACTCTGGCCAAGGAAGCCTACGACTTCACTATTAAAAACATAGGCCTTCGCACAGGGGGACGGAGGACAGGAGCAGGGAGACTGTGGTCCCCCAGAAATTTTAAAAGAAGGCCCCATACCCCTACGTAATAAAACGTTTTATTTTGGTAAATATTATCAATTTCTGATTCTCCCCCTTTTCAAGCCGACAATTTGGGAAATTATACACGATATTTGGGGAAGAGGGTCTCCAAACTATCTGACAAGCCTGTAAATAGTTCAACATAAAACCAATTTTATTGATTAATTGTGTCAGTAAAAAGATATCAATCTAGTTGTATTACGTTTTATTTATTTTTCAGTAATATATATATATATATATATATATATATATATATATATATATATATCATTTGTAAAAACCGTAATGGAAAAAGGGGCAGAGGGGCAAAGGGTTACAGAAATGTGGTTATCTCCCCCTCTTGATTTAGACTGCTCATGCCTGTAATTAGAAAAGAAGTAGATTTATGATATATAAAGATAAAAATAAATATTGGGTAAATTAGGGTTTTAAATATTAAACCTTGATGTTCTACAAAAACGTGTATTGAAAAGGAATATCCTCACCCTTTGAGTAGTTACCTACAGGATTCAAGGTAATGATTGCTATAAATTTTACGGCAACATTTCGCATTTCGTTAGCACTTGCATTTTTGGATAATAAAGGCAACCATGGAAATAACGGTAAGATAAAGTGGCAATAGTTTTCAATTATTCGTTTAATGTCTGTCCATTTTTATTACAGATTTCGCATATACAAGCTCATATCAGCAATAAAATTCTACACATCTGCTTCAAATTGCCAATGTTTTATACAACCCTTCAAACTAATGACATGTACACAGTACAGACTATAAAGCACAGAGTAGAATAAGCTCCGATAGACACGATATTGATGAATACTAATGTTTAGGGTAATCCGATCGCTAATTTAGGAATAGGAGTTTGTAGTTCGTGGATGCCTTAATGTTTCCGAGTAAGCGGTACTAAAATTCAAATTGTTTATTAGCTCATATCATCCCAAAGGATGTGTAATAGGAAGCTTGAAACTCAGCTCTTCACATTGATTATGGTTTGCTACTCAATGCGAACAGCCCTTCGCCTTGTGTGGAGAAAAGAGGATGCGGTAAGAGGATGAAGCACATTGACGATTTGGGGGAAGAGTGCAAAGAGAGAGAGGAAGAAGGTAATAATAGTTTGCGAAATAAAATACACGTTGAATAAACCATGTTTTTTAAGAAAGAAGAGTTAAGTCATTGGGTTCGTGGAAACCTGAAAAGTGGACAGATGAAATGAAGGGAAGAGCAAATAATAAATAACATTTGAGGAGAAGTTCTCTTTCACAGACTTTATTTGACTACCAGGACTTACATGCATTATAATATATTTTCTGGCGCGAGTCAGATACGTCGTGAGAAAGGTATATGATGTTAAAAAAACATGTTGAGGGACATAGTGGATGTAACAATTGGCTAAAAGTAATAAATGGTGAGAAAGCAGTACATTGACTGTGGGATTAATATTAACAAATCTCTGGTACATCTCGTAATGGCGTTTCAGATTAACAAAGGCCAGGAATTGTTTGAATACTGATTTTAAAAATTAAAAACGCCATAAATGTAGCATATTATTTGACTTGTCTAATCTTGGAAAAATAATAATTTTCATAATGATAATTGTTGTAAATATGGTTCTCAGAGTTTTCTCATTTTCTAACTCCAATTATCCTATCTTAATTTTCTCAATTGAAAGGGCCGGATTAACATTAATTTTATTTAATTAGTATATTTAGTTGTATAAAGTAATGATTACACATCGGATGTTCCGGGAAATGCCTACTTTCTTCTAGCGAACTTATTTAAAGGATGATAATGTACGTGCACGAATCATGACAAATGATGACACATGACAAAGTTTTATAATGCTTATTTTTTTAGCACATGTATGCCTCTTTTGAATAAATGGATGCATAAATGGATTTAAATTATGAAATTATTAAATGAAAAATTATGAAAATAAATTTTGCATAAATGCATTTTTTGCATCCGTACTTTTTTTTTTAGAATTATTAGATATTATTGCCTTTAATGTATTATTTTTATATATACAATGCTAAGATATAGGAAAATTGGCCATGGTCAAATGTGATCATTCATTACAAAACTTTCAATATTCACGTCTTTGTAATTTAAAATATGGGAGAATTTCTAAAAGTACACCAACAAATTTTTTCACCATTTTCCTATCTCATAAAGACCAGCCATGTTCTGAGATCATGGTCAATTAAAAATACAGAGAAGGCACTGAAATTTTAAGTGGAAATAAATGTAAATTCCCAGAAAGTTTCAGTGTTGCTAATGTTGGACTTCTAAAATATATGCAAGACATAGTAGATGTTGAGAGATCTTTCTCCGCATTTAAACTGATTTTTTATCCCAATCGTCGAAAATTTGGATTTGTGATCTTTGAAAAGTAACTGGTAATATATTGCAATGCAAACTATTAAGAATAAAATATAGAAGAGATGTAAATATGTAAATCGAGTTTTACATTAAAATGTACTACGTACTTATTTTGTGCTTATAAATTTACAAAATATTATAACCATAAATCACAAATTTTCATTTTATAGTGTAGGTAACTTATCACAGTTCCCTTTTCTCCTTATTCTTTACATTCTCAGTGCCTTTTTAGGATCCTAAAAACGATATTTTAGTGCCTAAACGTCCGATGTCTAGTAATGATATTTTTTGTAAAAGATTGGAAAATTTCCGAATTCTCCAGATTATGGAGGTTGTTTCATTTTAACTATACTAACCGTAAAAATCATCGATGAGAAATATGTGTATGAGTACCAAATAAAAAGAGGTGAGACTACAAAATATTGAAGAAGGTTAATTTAAGAAGCCAGACACTGAAATCATGTGAACAATAAAAAAACAGAGCAAAAAAGTGTTTGATTTCGGTGAAAAATATAAAATTATGGTTAATTGATAAGTAAGCAATGACTTTACTGAATTCAACATCAAAACCATAATACATCAAATAGCTCACATATCCCACAGATTCTATCAAAACCTACCCGATGACCATTGGTCATCACGATGTAGCAGCAGCACCCATTAGATACTACCCACCCCTACCTACACACGAATAAAATTAAATTCTCATTTCAAACCTTTCTATATATTATAGCGAATCAAGATACAAATCCCCTAGAGTGTCCTCTTCAATGTTTGGATGAAATTTGCTTAGATTTTTAAGAAGCATAAGCTTGAAAATCTGAAAGCATGAAAACCATAAGCCTGAAAATGTGTACTGTGAGTCAGTGAACGATGTCCCCCACGTGAATATCAATAAATATGTTTTTTAAAAAAGCAACCAAGGGTGCAAATATTTGGGCGAGGATCGCCAGGATCTGGCGGGGCTGAAATACGGAAAGGCGCGGATGCCAGAGGCCAGAGGGAGGAGGATGAATGAGGAAGACGATGGCGGGAGCGTCGGCTTGTGGCCGCGAGGGGTGGACGGGGCCTTATTTTATCAAGAGTTCTCACCGCCCCCCCTCCGGCGCTGGCCTTCAACCTCATCCCCCGCCCTCCACCTCCAGCGAAGGCGCATTGCCGCGCCGCGCCGCGCCGGACCGCACCGCGCTTCACCACGCTGCGGCACGCCACTCCCCGCTGCGCCGTGCATGCCAGGAATGCAATTAGTTTCCATCATTTCGCCCGTCACTGGCCGCGAATAAGCTGTAAGCGATTGACGCCTGACAGGACCTTCCAGGAACCTTCGGGATGCTCTACTTCCAAAGTATCCGTGAACTGTTATTGGAACCAGCCAATTATTGAATTGTCTCCGCGTGCTACGCCTACATTTGCGATTACTTATTAATTTTTATTCAATTTACACAGAATTTGACACATTAGAATACGTAAATTGCGATGACTACTGGTCATCCTATTCACCAACACAGTCCGGGACGGTTTTGATTCTCCAATATATGACATAACAATGTAAGCTTTAGCTACTACAGTAATGTAAATTATCTTGCTTGTTTAAATTAATTTAAAATGCAATTATGTATGAATTGGTGATATCATTTAGGAATAATTAAATGAAGAAGAATTGTAACGCTTTGCAACCAGAAAATTTGAAAAAGAATGATCTTTAAATTGAAAAAAGACATGCTCTCTCATCAGAGGAGAATTTGTAGAAGGGTATTACTAAGTTTAATAGTAAAGGTTTCATGTAAAATTATGTGTTGACGTTATAAACTGTGTGTATTTGGTGGGAATTTTTACAGTTTGTGTGTGAATCGGTAGAAAGTATCGAGCAGACACGTTTTGAGTGCCATATCGACCAACTGTTCGTTCTTTGATTCATCACATTTTACTTTTCGAGTAATTTTTGAAGCATAACTCCTTAAAAATATGGCGTCACGCATCCGAACTCTCTAAATATTTGAATCACGATTTTTCTTAATTTATAATGTCTAAACGAAAAGTAAACTACGTTCTCTTGATTCTCGTGTACGTTCATCACAACGAATCCTCCAGTTCAGTAAATGTCAAAATTTTGAATAATACAATTGTTTACTTTACCGCGTTGCTTGGAGACGACAGTATGTATGGAGAAAACCTGAATATTTTTAATTTTTTAAATTTTAATTCTACTTATTTATTTGCTTGTGTATCTTTGTCTCCAGCTATTTATTGGGTCTGTTAATATTTTTGTTTTGCATCATATATCTTGCACCATCATATGTAGTTTTTAAGTTAACGCTTATCTTTGATCTGCTTTTTGTAAGTGACGTCATGTATAGTAAACTGGAAAATATGCAATTACGTAGAAGTTATCCCATTTGACTGTAGGAAGACTAAATTATGATTATTTTCGAAAGTGAATCAAGACATGTTTTCACGAGAGTTTCACAAAGTACACACATGTTCTACTATATTTTAAACTATGGAAAACCATTAAAATAATTTGAGAAAATGCGGTGCAAATTCAGCTTCTAATAGAACATTTTTCTTACGTACACAAGAAATTCATAAGAAAATGCGAATAATTAATTATTAAATAAATCATCATTAATTAATGTTTCTCTTTTTGCTTTCTCTCGTATTACGTATTTTCGTAGTAAGGTGAATTTTTTGTAATCCTGCAACGGAAAGTGATTTTTTGGACAGACAAAAAATCTTGTATTTTTCGCTTCCTGATACCGAAAAAAGTAGATAATTCTTGCACTCCTAAATGGCAAGTTATTTCCTCTATTACATTATGTAGTGAGAATCCATATTTTGTGGGTCCTTGAAACCTAAAAATTGGATTATGGGAAAACGTATGTCCATTCGTCCGTCACTGGATGACACTATGCCTAATCCATTCAGAGAATATTCTCAAAACTTGATATATCGCGAACTATCTGGCCGAATTCGGAGCACTCCAAATTTGAAACGAATATTTTATATATGGCGGTACATTCCATGAGACCTCAACGTCATTTTAATTATTTTTTTCAAAATTAGCTCCAAATTCTTTTTCCTCGAACAGAGTAAAATAGGCTTATGAGAATGACACAGGTCCCACTTTTTATTAACCCTCTCAATTTTAGAAAATTGCAAAAGTTAAAAGATTTGTTCTTCGTCCTCCAACGACTACAATATTGAAGAAAGTGTTTTTTTAATGATTCTGTTCTTCAATATTATATCTTTAAATAAGGTCATGTACAATGTTTCCAAAATAAGAGTTTTTGCGTAATATTCGTCAAATAGACACTTGTAAAGAAATTAGTAATACGATTTTCTTTGAAATGGGTCCAATTTTTTTCTGAGACAGAGCAAACTATGCTTTAAATGGCGCAGGGCTCACTTTCTAAGCTCTCTGAATTTTTGAAAATTGCAAATGTTAAAATATTTTTCGGTGTCTTTCTTTTAACTATAATATGGAAGTCAGACTTTTTCTGAAGGAACTTCAAAATTATATCTTTGATATGATATGAAGTGGAATTTCTGAATTTTCATAACTTACAAATGCAAACATGCATGTTCAACTTTGATTTAAAGTGCTGGGGAGCGAGTTCACCCGCTCAGATTGGTGGTATGGGTTGTAGAGTGAATGGCGTGCGAAACTGTAGGACCCGAGTTTGAATCTCAGCTTTGGAAAGTATTTTTTGGTAGTTGAAAACACTATTGCGGGATCAAGTAGTGTTATAAGATTATCCAAGGATTAGATGCCTCTATATATTTTTTTTCAATAAAACATAATTAAATTTTTAAAAAGTTAAGTGCAGCAGACGACATTTCAAAATTCACTTGTCTGCAGTGGTTACACTCAGATAGGTACAATTGACTCGGTGTTGGCAAATTTATGGATATAAATTTTCCCACGTAGTACAACCGACTTCAAAACAATCCGTAGATCATCAAGTCCAACCAGTGTGATAAGTAGATAAGTTTGATTACATTTTCTCGTAGTCGCGGAGAATCGCGAGTGCTTAGTAGATCTGATGTATACGCAAATAGCTGTCTCTAACGTACAACGTTAAATGAGTGTCTCTTGGCGGCTGGTAAATACGATAAGAAAAACGCGATACGCGTTCGGGGAGGCGCAAACAAGGCAGGGGTGGCGGCGGCGGCGGCGGGTTAGGCGGGGGAGGGGGCAGCACGGTGGCGCCGGGCGGCGGTGTGACGCGACGCTCCCCTCCGCGCCCGCCACCCGCTCGCATCCCCGCACGCGTGTTCAAGTTGACGTGAAGGGCGTGTGCGGCGGCGGCGGCTCACGCGACTCTCACGCGCGCACGCGAGCGCACGCCGGCGCACGCGCCGCGACTCGCAGGACAGCGCGTATCGATCCAGTCATTCACACAGAGCGCACGCGGTGCCCGCCCGCGCCAGCCAGCGCGCCGGCGGTCGGCCCCCCCCCGCTCCGCCACGCCGCAGACCGACTGACCCCGCCGCCGCTCCGGCGAACTGGAGCGCCTCTTCGCAGGCGCTGCCGCTGGCTGCGACGGGCGCCGTTGCGATTGGAGTCTTACGCAATGGGTTGTGCGGGAAACGGATGCGATTCAGTCCCTTCTCTCTAACACACGAAGCGAGGCTCCTTGTTATTTATAAACACATAAATAAAATGCGTTTGGCTCTTTGCCTAAAACCAGTATCTAAATATACATGCTTGGACAATTATCTTAGACTTTAAGACTGCGGATTTATAATTATACTTTTAAACAGATTCACACTGCTCATGTCACTTCCACTCATTAACGCTAATATTCAATTTTATTTCTGTGAGCCTTTTAAGCTTCATCCCTCTTAGTCTGCTCAATATCATTACAGGATTTATCTTTTAATATCGCTTTTCAAATGACTACAAATAGTAGAGGCGTGGGAAATTAATGAAAATATTATTGGTAAAGTTATTTACTTATATATAATAAATTAGATGAAAAATCCTGAATAAATTCATCTACATATGCACGCTGAAAGAAGCAGTTTAATGCTTATAAAGAAGAAAATGCGTATAACTGGAGCTCCTATTATTACGCCTAGTATGATATAAATACATTTCTGTACTCATACTAACATTATAAATGAATGGGGAAAACAGAACGGGTTATAAGTGACATTTTGTAAATTCTGAGGAAAACTGTTTATTTAATTCAACATCACTGACAAGTCGTGGTGCTTTTTTCATCACTAAAACCACAGCATTTCAATATTCTTCATTAAAACCACGAAATTACATTGGCACTGAAATATAGCCTAGTATAAACACGTTTTTCTCAGTATTTATAAAGTGTCACATATCGTTCTGGTTTTCACCCATACAAATCTCTTTCAATGAGTCTGTTTAAAAATTGTGTAGAGTATAGACTGTTGCCTTCCGTCGACAACGCCTCGTTCTCTGGAGCTGGGTCGCCTTAGCATTCCCTGACTCGGCCGCAGGGCACGTTTCTGTGGGACTGATCTGCTGCCTTTCGTCGCAAAACAGACCCATTTCTCTTTTACTGCTAATTGTAAACACTCATCCTTGCTCTCCCGTAGTTAACAAGGAAATAAGAGAAATATGATGGTGTTGAAGATGAGAGTGTGTAGGTAGATTTCTTCTTTCGAAGGTATTGTAGACGCGGTATGCGATTCTCATTCAAATAAAGAATGTTTTCCAATTAGGAAACTGCCTAAAATTACATATCAGTGTACTACGAAACAAGACAATTTTCTTGGCCTACTTCCCGCCTACCGTTTAATTTGTAAATGAGCTGAAAGGATTTCGCTTCAAAAAGATAGAAGCACACTTTTACAAAATGATAGGATGTAGCAGAAGAATAACAAATGCTATTGGACAAATATATCCAGATAATAATAAATATGGGTGGTGCCGACAGTCCATGGCAGTTAAAGTAGCAGATGATCTTATGCATTTAAATCATTCTGTAAAAAACTGAAACTTTCCTATATAATGGTTCATTTAATTATATTAGCCAAGGTTCCGTCAATGTATATATTGACCTCTTCAGGGCTTATAATAAAGATTTGTGTTTACTTTAAGTTATGAAGTCACAATCAATCACAAATACTGTTGTCTTAAAAATGAAAGTATCAAAAAGAATTACACGGTGAGCAGCAACATTTGGGAATTCTGAATGAACCTAAAAAATAAGTCAAGTATCGAAATGTAGAAGAACCCGTACGAAATACACCACGTATGTTCGCGGAAATGTTATAGCAATTGACTTGAACTTGAGTTGTAATTTTTTGTGTAAAATATTCTTGACTTGTTAGTATCTAGGTAGTACGACTGCCTTAAAATTACAATATTTCCTTGCTATGTAATTTTAGAGAGAGTGTTGATAAATGATTTAACAAGTACGCTCACGCGAGGAAGTTTATGGAGCACTGAGTCAATGCCTCGGTACGAAGCGTCACGAAAGTCGAGCGTCGAATTACATCGTGGATTCGGATACTTGTGAGACTTCTGAGATACTGAATACATTTCTAGAGGTTTACGCTCGTGAGGTTTACGTGAAGCGTTCTCCAGATGGCTTCATGCTTGGAAACGAGGATGAAAGGAAATGCAACCCGCCTAACCAATATGCTATGCAGAGTTGCATTAAGACTTTCTATGTTCCATTTGTCATCGGCGCTATGTAAACTCTACTTTCATCTCAACGGAAAGTAATCCAAAATATAAACTAATCTAACGTTTTCATCAATAAGACATTACCAAGGTCAGGTGGATGGTAAATTGTATCATAAGAAGATTATTGTAAAAAATTGTTAACGCATACTTGAATAGTTATAAATGAAGATGTACCTTGCTTTTACTTGCTTTGCTACGGAGTAGACTCAAAGTTATGTAATGCTGCGCGAATAAAAGGCGAATTTTCAGCAGGAAAAACACTTTTTACAGTGTCTCGGTAAAGGAAAAGGGATAAATCCAGTTGCTAAATTTAGAAAAAAAAACCTCTATCACGTGATGTAGCCAGAATCCATGTTTAGTGGGTCCTTGATGCCGTAAAATCGAATGACAGCAAAACGTCTGTCTGTCCGTCTGTACATAACGCTAGCGGCTAAACCGCTCAGGCGATTTTCTCAAAAATTGGTATTTCAAAAATTATCTTTCTGATGTCGAGGACCCATGAATTTAAAACCGATATTTTCATTTTGGGAGGTACTTTACATGAAACTACTGGGACATTTTCCACATTTTCAAAAAATCTCTCCGTCGTTTTTTGATTAAATTTTGTTGTTGGATAGTGTGAAGAACGTTTAAGGGAACGGTGCAGGTCTCATCTTGGTTGAAAACCCTGATTTTTCAAAAATAGCAAAAGTTCAAAATTTTTTCGGCGTCTTCCTAAAACTACAATTATGAAGATAGAGATGTTTTCCTTTAATAAAATCTGTTCGTTAAAGATAGATTTTGAAATAAGATCATGTAGTACAATTTTTCGAAAATGTGGGTAATTTTTGGCGTAATTTTGCGTGAATATACTGGGGAGTAAGTACTTGCTGTTTTAACACCACTAGTTTTCTTCGTATTGGCAGAATCAAATTGGATTGCGAGTCAAAGAAACCTAGAACTACAAAGTATTTCTTTGACCGTTTACTAGACAGACAAATGTACTGATGTTCATTTTGTTATAATGACATAATTTTTAAATTATTTCCTCATGATACCAGGAGAGATTGATGGAAGTTCTTCGAAAAAATATTGCATTAAAATGTATATTTCAAGCTTTGTCAGTGGAAACATTTGAAACCTACGATGGGATGACTCGCGTCTAAGAGTCTATGCCTTATGTGTTAGGAGAGAAGAACGTGGTGTTCATTCGAGCATACTGTGTGCACATTGCACTTTTGAAAGTAAACGGGAATGAGATTGAACTGATTGAACAATTTTTAACTTTAGAAACTGAATTATCGTTCATCTATTAATTTTATTATTTATTTATCTACAATACCCTCAGAGATGTTTGATTCCGAGTGGGATTACTTGGGTCCGCTACTAGATAGCTCAAGATGATGTCGATAGTAATGATAGGGGTGAGCAAAATAAAGGTGATGCGTAATGATTGAGATGTGTTGAATTGCTATACTATAGAACCTCATAAAGCGAGAATATCGGCCTGTTTTGTTTAGTAGAAATTGCAATAGGATTAACCAGGATTTCAACCTTTGACCTAAACGCCAAAGATGAAGTGTACTGACCACTTCACCACAGGTCTCCACGATCTGTCATTATGTAGCTCTTCTATGATGAAGCGATAATGTTGAAATTCTACTTAAATTCTTTAAGATGCTTCACTATGAAATTTGTGCTAGAGTAAATTTAATGAGAGCACTCGTGTCATAATGACTAAAGCCCTTGGTGTTTTGATTAGACCATTCACCTTTCACCTCTAGTTATCGGGGTTCAAAGTTTGGCCGATCCATGTGGAGTTTGTGGTGGATAATCCGGGTTTGCAGTTTTTTCTTGGAATTATCTCGTTTCCTGTACTTGTTTTTTGCCAAGTCATCTATATGTGGTGATTTTTATCCATGATTTATTGGTACATTTTTGAATTCGAAATTAGGGAAATCAAACAGTTTTACACGAATCAAAACTACACTAACAACGAGAACCTCTGATTTCATAAAATACCACTCGTAACCTCAATGCATTGTAACTTCAGTCAATGTAGATATTGGGTGGAGGTAGTAAACTTAGTAATAATATAAATGAAACGAAAAAATTGAAATCTCCGTAGATGAACGTATGATTCATTCAAATTCATTAATTGAAAACTTTATTCTGAAACTGGTATAGGGTTTCACATCTCGACTGACTCTTCGTGGTGCATATCATTAAACGAGGGTTAATCCAAAAGTTGAGGTCCGTTGTTTTTTTAAAAAAAGTATCAAATATTTTTTCAAAACAATGTTATATTTACATTCCTTACATCTTGTATCTATTTTTCTACGTAACTGCACACTTATTTAAACATTTCTCACATCGTTCAACAAGCTTTGAATGCCACTGTCATTAGAAATCGGCCGCCTAATCCGCCGAAATCCATAAATTCGACTAACAAAACTCCATGTCTATCCCAATACACTGTCGCCATAACCTTGCGTGTTGAGATGGTGTGCTTTGCCTTGATCTTGACTGGTAATGTCGTGTGACGCCATTCCATTGACTGACGTTTAGACTCGGGGGTTAGGCGAGAAACCCATGTCTCATCCCCTGTGACAATGTGGTCTAAAAGTTTGTCACATTCCTTATGATATCGCTCCAAGAAAGCCAGAGAGGAAGACAGTCTTTTCATTTTCTAAAACTCAGTAAGCAGTCTGGGAAGCCAATGGGCGCACAATTTGCAAAATTGCAAATTTTCAGACACAATTCTGTACAAAGTTGTTCTACTCACGTTCGTAAATTCGAAGTCTAAGCTGGAAATAGTGAATCGTCGATCTTCACGAACTTTTTCGTCAACGGCATTGACCAAATCGTCTGTAATCACTAATGGTCGGCCAGAGCGTGGTTCATCATGCACATT
Source organism: Acheta domesticus (assembly GCA_031308135.1). Lineage (NCBI taxonomy): Eukaryota > Metazoa > Arthropoda > Insecta > Orthoptera > Gryllidae > Acheta > Acheta domesticus. The sequence continues at coordinate 133,672,303 of JAHLJT010008446.1, forward strand.
TTCCCGTCCTTCATTAAAAGCTCGCACCCACTTACGCACTTTACTGTCACTCATTACGTCAGGACCCAAAAACCACATAACTGCCGATGAATTTCTGCCTCTGAAACGTTTCTTGCTGACAAAAACCGAATCACTGACCTTACTTCAAGTCGGCGGGCCGATCGGTAGTCTTCATTACGAGCTGACACTGTAAACAGTCCACAGCAGCAATAACAACGGTAATGGCGGCGTTTGATGGGCAAGACATGCCGGTAGTCGGCGCGCATGCATGTTTTAATATTCGCGCGAAATTCAGATAGTTACGTTGAAGCGGACCTTACTTTTGGAATAACCTACGTATATCTACAGTTACTACAGTTGAACGATTTCGAAAACAGAATCTGAAAACAGACAATCTACAGATATTTCACTAATTCTGTGATGAACGTTCACGACATTTTTCAACGCTACTTGAAAATTATCCCAATTCTTTTATAAAATGAAGGCCAAACAAAAATAAAATTAGTAGAGTGAAATGCTATAGTTTCTTACAGCATTTTTCGCGAATAACGTTTCAACTGAACTTTTAATTTTAAGCACAAGATTTTTCATATAGCGACAAACTCTTTCAGCAAGAGCGTCATCGCATGTTGTCTTTATCTGCTTGTCTGTTTTCCCTAGTACCCCTCCTTATTCTGAGCAATGCGAAGCAAGAGCAGGCGGATACTCAGAAGGGCGTTCCAGAAGCTTCGCACCCTCTCCTGCGAAGGATTGACTGCGCGCTCTTTCAGGGCGAATGTGGCAGCCGCCCCCGTCGTATCGCGATACCCTCTCCGCTCCTGCGCACTCCTCTCGCGCTTTCCGCATTCCGCGCCGTGGGATTCTCGAGGCTGCGTCTGTCATTTCGCGAAGCCGCCCTCTCGCGGTTCCGGGATTCTGCCTCCGCCAGAGATGTATTCATTGAAAGGGGAGGCATCGCCTTACCTGGCCCCGCACTGCCCCTGTCGGCGCCCCCGCCCCACCCCACCCCACCCCGCGGCCGTGCGCTTCTTCCTGGGATTCGCCCATTGACCGTTCCGCGGAAGTTATTTGCGGCGGCGCGTAGTACTCCCGCTGCGCGATCGGCGGCCTCTTTGCTTTCGTCTCCCGCGGGGCGGGGGGGGGGGAGGGGAGGGGCGAAGTGGGGCGGGGCGCGCGCGCTCCAGCGCCAGTTTACTTTCGTACCTCGCTTACATTTCAGGTCTAAATACGGAATATGAAGCGGAAAGACGAAGACTGAAGACGAGTATTGAATACACTTGGGGACAGATGAAAAATTATTAGTCAATGAAAGGGAAATACAGTGATAACAACAAGAAAAACAACAACAACAATAATAATAATAATAGTAATAATAATAATAATGCAATCATAGCAAACCTATTATACAGAATTAATATATTTTAATTACATAACGGCAGACGAACTTGCGTAATTATATTATGTGAGAAATGAGATTAAAAAACCCTATAAAAAGATTAAGTAATACTATGATTATCACTTCACTACGACGGTAGGTGTTTAAAGACGTAAGGCATTTTACGATTGGGTACGGTAAGTAAAGAAGTTTTTAAAATCGTGTTTTGCCTTTTTCCTATATTATGCTTGTATTTTAGAATCCAATATTTGGGAAGCGAACATTGGGAGAATAAATGCGTTGATTGTATTTACTAACAAATATTTTGAAATTACTTTCGTGAAGTAGACATTTAAGACATACATTTTTCTTTCAAAATTGCATATTCGTGTATAGTGACTCTGGTATAAAATGAAAATGAGAATCTGAGAGAAAGTGAGCAAGAAGCCATATTCAAAATGAAAACATGTTCGAAAACCATCATTTACTTCAACAATGCTGAATTGCAAACTTTTAATATAACAAATCCGATTCACCTTCTCTGGAATCAAATCAAAAACACAGCGATACTTGTAAAAACACTGTGTCTTTGGAAATTGAATAACCCATGGCTTGAAATCCTGGAAAGAGAAAAACAGAATTAGTACAGTGTCGATGATGTGGATTATTCCTGTCTTATTTTCACGAATATGGAGGAAAGAAGGAAAATAAGGACCTTCTTCTTATCATCACAAAAGGAAATTATATGCTAAAGTGAGGGTAATTGAAAGAAAAATATGTGACTAAAATATACAATCCATGTTTTAAGACACATTGTCTAAAAAATGAAACTCTCTCTACAAAAAATGATACGAAACAATATTGCAAATGGTAGGTTTACCTAAGTATCTTAGTATCTAGCAACCAATAAAATTTCCTATTACTAAAATAGATTACACAAACTCAAAATTGCCAATTGAGAGAGATTTGGAAATAATTATAGTACATACGTTTACCGTACGCCTTTTAAAATTGCAGGACATCAAGACAGAGATATACAAAAATCCACTGCTTGATAGTAGGAATTCTCAACTAATATCTACCCTAACGTCTACTAATATGTCTACATAAGATTCTATTTTCGTAATACATTCTCTCTCTTCGAAGAAAAACCATTGCAGCATTAGAAATATTTACTGAGAAAAAGTCTGTTGTTAAAGAACAACTTTTGAAGACTCCAAATATATTAAATTTATTAAATTCCTGAAGACACACACACGAGTCTTATTAATTTCTCTTCTCTTGATCAATGATAAGAATCTGTAGAAACGAAAAAAACTGCTTAAGATACCTTCTGAACCGTTTCTTAGCGGCATTTGAGAACAAGAGAAGCTGGGTCTGTTTTCCAGCAGGTCGGCGGAAGGGTAGCAGTAGGGCAGTAGCGCGTGCGCGCCACACCGTCGGAACGCCTATTGATCTGTCTACGGTGCGTGTGTGATACAAGTAGAGCATCTGACCCAAACACAAGTAATAATCACGAAATGACAATGTTTTCAATCAATGAATTTCGCTCATTTTCATCATTGCTTGGAATCGGACTAATTTTTGTGTTCCTTTCAATTTTACACCAGTATTACTCTATTTGTGTAGAGGAGAGGAGGTACTCATGCAAGTTCTCAAAGAAAACTTTTTACATAGGAACAAATTGTGTCGGTGGATGAGGGAAAGCCTGGCGTTTGTAGAAGACTCTAAATTATGCAGCGAAGAGTAAAATAATTCATGAATTAACTAACTTTGTGTTCTTGAAATGAGCTTAACTTATTTCCTCTTCGTCAACTGCTCACTGCAAACTTTCTCCTAAACGCTGCCGTGGATCCACAATCGGCGCCGGGCGGAGCGGAGGCGGAGCCAGGGAGCGAGGAGACGCTCCTCCCCCGCACGCAATCCGGGCCTTGTGCACCCGCAGACCTTCCCCTCCCCCCTCTCCGCACCCCACCCCGCATCGGCGCCGGCAGCTCCCGCCGCGCAGCGCCTCCAGGTCCGGGACCCGCTTCCAGCTTTCAGCTCCCCGCGACCGCCCCGCCCCGGCCGCACGGCGCCTTGCCTTCCTGCCCCGCCCCCTTGCGCCTCTCTCCGCTTTTCCCAGCTTCTCTTGCCTCCTTTTTCCGTGTGACCTTCCGAACGGCTCGCCGGGAACACAACAAATGCTGTCCGCCAGTTGACACCCGACACGGGACCTTGAAAGATCACTTCTAAGAGTAGACAAGCCAGATGGCCATTCACACTCCTTATTTTGCTTCAGCCTTCCGTTCTCACCGTCTTGTTCAGGAGCAGATACTAGTAGGTCGAACCAGCTGGATATTTGTTTTGTGCTGCAAATAAAAGTATAGTGACGGCAGAAAACTTCCAGCCCCTCTATCCACTCCTTATTTTTCATAATAATTTTATGATCATTCATAAAATTCGCATAAATAACCACTCAAATTGTGAGGAGTAGTTTTAGTCAATCGTAGGGATTGTGATACTTCTGAATTTGTGGAATTAAGTCACAAAATGCATCGTGAAGTAAAATGTGTTTGGAAAGTTGGGAGGAACAATGTTTCTTTCCGCGATTAAACTAGACTAACGGGACTAATGACTACATCGTTTGACGTGCCCTGAAACAATCAATCGATGAGTTCGCCCACAGATTGCAAAGAAACGACTAAATGAATACTCTGTAACATTCGAATATTTCTCAGTTAAGGGAATACTTCTCATGGTCCTATTTCATCACACCAATTTTACTTCGAACAAAGAAATATGTAACAATTTCATTTACAAATGGATATGTACACGTGTTTTTAATTTATAACTTAATTTATAAGGTTTTAAGAATGAGAATGCTTCGAAACAATTCGGCACTCAAATTACGTAAGTGCAGTATTTTTGAAACAGTTAAGTTCAGGACCCATCTCATTTTATGTATTCTGTGTACCACCAATTTGTGTGGGCATGAGCGGCCACTGAAATTGATAACAGTGTTTCAGCTGTTCAAGAAGTTTAATCCATGTTTCCCACGGAAAAATGTCTAGTGAATGTTAAAAATAAACCGGCATATGCTGAAGAGCTAATCTTGATCACTTCTTAATAAATACGATGGAATAGTTGTAAATGTTGGAGAAAAAACAGGTTTTGTGTGCGATACTGGCGCTGATGTGTAACCAACAATTTTGTAGAATCAAAGGCGAAGAGTAAGTTTAATTTATTAATCGTCAGAACAACTAAAAACCCTATTATCGTATAGGGGAGAAGTATAATATGCGCACGTTTATTGAGCTTCAGTATCCGTACCCCATTTGTTTACTACACAGAGTTGAATTATGAATAAATGTTTCAGGAAATCTGGTCGTCAACATTTGAAAACTAGTATCTCTCTCTCTGTTTCTCTGTGTGTATTTGCATCGGTAAACGAATTACAGATTTGATTTGATAGTATTACTGACAAAATAACCCCCTGTGGCCCCTCTCCTTCCGCAGCGATGAACTCAATGTTTTAGATAAAATCTTGAGAACTCAAGAACTCAACTATATAGGGATAAAAATATTTTATTATTGTGAACATAATAGTGGACAATTTGTGAATTCCTAGCTTTGTTTAAACATTTACATGACCAAAACGAAGCATTCCGGAAGCGGAAAATTTGAGGGAACGATACCGTTCTGTTTAGGCAAATTTTACTTTCATACGGTGAGTGGTATATAATTCTTAACCAAAGTAGTGTTTAGCCGAAAGGATCAGGGGAAGAGTGAGGGAGAGAGACATTCGTCATCCCTGTCAGTCTGTCAGTTCTGAAAATAGTCTTCTTATATAGGGAAGAGAAAGGGAGATACCCCAAATATATTTGGGGTATCTCCCTTTACCTATACCTTGCGTTCGGTTTTGTTAGGTTCGCGGTAAGATTGGAGGAAGCTAGGCCTGCTGATGTTTCGTTGGTGAAGCGTTGCCGAGATATAGCTGAAGAACTAGAAAACTGTGTGAGAAGAAGAAACAGAGGACAATCGATTTTATCCAGAAACAATAGAGTTCTGCAATAGTATAAAAATAGCATGTGCATGTATACACATGTTTGAAGAGTAAATCACGTGTTTGAAGAGTAAACGTTTATTATATAAGCTCATAGTAGTACTAGCCTAGTTGTCGACCTACGCAGATTGCTCCTGTAGATTATCAATATTCAGTTTTTAGATAAGCCCCTTGCGATGCGAGGCAGGCCGCTCAGTGTTGTGATTTAAATAGTGAAGTGCTATGAAATGTTT
>JAHLJT010008446.1:133678955-133705203 GCA_031308135.1 Acheta domesticus
AAGCCTCTACAAAATCTTCAAAACACACTAATAGTGACTAAAGAAATCATATACAGCAGTGTGTGACAAATGTGGGTCGTAAGAAGTGATGTCGAAAAATTGTGTAAAATTACAAATTGGAAAAGCGCGTACAGACACGTCCGGTTTATTTATATGTATTGATTTTATTGTGAGTAGAAGTGCTTCAAATGATTTTCGGTATTAAGAACCAACAAAACAATTTCCTGCTACACCACGTGTTAGATTTTTTTAAAAAAATTAACAAAAGGATTTAACCATTTTTCCTAACCAAGGACTGCCAATATGAGTTTTTCTGGCGAAAAGTTCGCCGTTTTCCGGCGCAAGATTACATAACTCTCTCTTCTTATGAAGTTCCTTCCTAAGGCAAGAAAGTGAAAAAGCTGTCAGACAGATTTGACTCGTGTTTCTCTATGTATGACGACGCGCTGAATCGGAATCTGAAGGCAGAATATCTCCACCGTCTACCAGTTTTTTAACTTCTCGCTACGGAGTAGAGAGAAAATTATGTAATGCTGCGTGAAAAAAACGCAAATTTTCGGCAGAAAATCTCTTATTACAGGTCCCTTGTAACGAAAAATGGGATAAATACAGTTGCTAAATTTAGAAAAAATCCTCCAACACGTGGTATAGCCAAAATCCATGTTTTGTGGGTCCTTGATCCAGAAAAATCGAATGACGGCAAAACGTCTGTCTGTCTGTCTGTCTGTCCGTCTGTCAACGACGCTAGCGGCTAAACCGGCGTTCAACCGACTTTCTCCAAAATTCATATTCCCTAATCGATCTGCTTGTTGTCGCGGCTCCTTGAATTTGAAACCGATATTTTAATTTTTGGGGAAGGGAGTACTTTACGTGAAGGCTTTGCACATTTGCCAAATTTTCAAAAACAAGCTACATCGTTTTTGATTAATTTTTGTTCTTGGATAGTGTGAAGGACTTTTAAGAGAATAGTGCAATCCTCATGTTCGTTGAAGACCTTCATTTTCCGAAAATTGCAAAAATTAAAAAAAAATCGGCGTCTACAACTACAATTACAATTATGAACAATCTCATAATTGTTCAGCAACTACAATTATGAAGACAGATTTTTCTCTTAATGAAATCTGTTCCTTAAAGATAGATTTTGAAACAAGGTCAGTTTGCAGTACAATTTTTTCGAAAATTTGAGGATTTTTCGCGTAATGATGCGTGAAAATATGGACGAGAAAATAGTCCGGTTTTGCACCACTAATTTAAACTCACGAAAAATCACAATGAAATTTTATTTATTTTCGGGGTTGTTGTCAGAAGACTTGACACATGTTTCTCTGTGCATGTCGACGCACTGAATCCGAATCTGAAGCCAGTATTGCGCCAGTATCATCCAGTTTTTTAAATCGCGAATAACCACTGAGAAATTTAAAATTTACAAAACAAAAACAAAACAAAACAAAAAAAACAACTGGAAGGTGATGGTTCAATTGTGGCTTCACAATCGTATTCAGCGCGTCGACACACAATAAGAAACATGTGTCAAGTCTTCTGACAACAACCCCGAAAATAAATAAAATTTCATTGTGATATTTCGTGAGTCGTGGGTCTGACAACAACCCCCAAATCAAACAAGAAAAAATACAAATTCACGGAATTTTTTCGCGACCCCCCCCCCTGGAAGGTGATAGAGCATTTCTGGATTTAGATTCGAATTCAGTGTGTCGACATACATAGAAAAACATGTTTCAAGTCTTTGGGTCTGACTTTTTATTTTGTGTGCCTATGTTATCTTTAGATGATTACTGAGAATCATAGCAAAAATGTTCTAATCTATTTCCAAAAACGTAGCAATATAATAAACCAAACAAATAATATAACAAAATTGTTAGGTCTCTCACTTCAAACCCCAAATAGAACATCCACTTAAATGAATTGAACACAAAATTAAGTTCATTATGCTACGCGTTCAAAATTCTTTCAATTTCAGTGAGCCTTCAAACTGCTCGTTGTGTATATTTCGCAAATGTTCATTCCCGTCTGAGATATGACATAATATTCTGGGGAAATACATCTGAAAGCTTCGAGACTTTTAGATTACAAAAAGAGATTGTACGAATAATAAACAAAATCCCACTTACGTGATTCTTGTAAGCCTCTCTTTATTAATCTAGGAAGTTTCCATTACCGTGTGGTCTTGTTTTACGAATCAATGCTTTTTTCAAAAATGTGTTACTTGAGGGTGAGAATATATTTTCAGCAAAACGCCAATGGCATGTAATTGTAAAACTAGACGTAGTAAAATATTCATCAGATGACAGTATTAACAGCTCTGTGCGAAAAATAAAGGCTGAACAATAAATGGCAATGATCTGACACCTTAGAAATTTCGATAACTGCAAATTTGTACTTTATTTTCATACCTCCGGAGATTTGTACGTATGGATACCCCTTGGTAATCTAGGGAATAACGGTTACCTCGCGATATCCTCCTGATTCTATTCGCAGCACTGGATGAATATTTGAACATTTTTGCAGATTTGTCTAGTACTGTACCATTTCTTAACACAAATGATTCGAAAAAGCACCACGAGTGAGTACCATGAGCACCAGAGAGTTTTATGTAGCATTAGATAACTATTTTAAGTAGTGTAACAGAATTCAGAATAATATTAGGAGTTCAAAGTGTTTGAAATCGGTGAAGCCCGAGCTTATGATCAAGAAAGAAATATTTAGAAAATGCTTGCATTCAGCAATTTCAATTACTTTAATATCAATACACATTTTATAGAAGCCCGTTTATGACGGACACACCCGATAAGCTGCGGTTTTGAAGTTAATCCTCTCGCGTAAGTGGATAAAGTTCGGCAAGTTGTTCCGCAAAACGGTCGATATCCCTTTATCTATTACCCCTTCGTAATAGATTCAATTACACGTGGTACATTGATACTACATGTGGAAGATAAGTGAGTTCTCTCTGAGATTGCAGTCACAATGCTGCACACCTGCGTTTAAAGCATTGTGTACGTGGTGCGTGGTTCAGAAGTCACTCGTGCATCGACTGTTGCGTTCCGACACTTCCAGAAAAACTCGAGGCCTCAGGTTCGCTCTCCACAGGGGCGTCGCGAAGCCCTTGCACGCGTCGTCGGCGGTGGTGTCTACTGGGGAGGGCGAGGGCGGGCGGGCGTGGGAGTGGGCTGGAGCGAGAGTAGGAGGGGGCAGCGAGGGCCTTGCAATCAGGCACCAAAGGGGCCGCGGTCGGGATGGGGAAGGGCAGCCGAGTAGGGCGAGGGGCAGAGGGAAGTGGGTGTGGGGACTGCCAAGGAGAACCAGGCCAGGAGGGGGGGACCAAGGGACGGGGAGGGGGAGGGGGAGCCGAACTGCAGTAGGGTAGGTGATCGGCATTGCGCATGGCGTGGCGGTGGCGATGCACATGGTTCAGTAAAACTGCTTTCCCTCGCTGGCAGTAGCGCTGGGCCGGCGTGCGGAGGTAGAGGTAGCAGCGAGCTCTGCCTCACTTAGCCGGCGGAGCTGTGTTCCTGAAGCAGCGGAGCGAACGGCGCGCCAGCCGTCCGACTAGACAGCGTACCAGTCTTAGCCAGTGCAGGGAGGACTTTTCGGCTTTCTTTTGCAAAATTGCTTTCAAATCATCAACGAAATATCTCTTTGTTTTAAAAATTTGCCTTAAGAAAAGTTCAGACATAACCTAAATTTATCGTGCGAAACAAAACTTCTATTGTCGAGCTCAGTCATCGATATTACGAAAATGTTACGCAGACTTGTCCGAAATATAAGCAACGCTAAACCGAAACGGTGGATCGCACACTGGTGATCATCGAATTCTCTGCGGCGTGTTCTGTCATTTCGGCCCCATGCCGCCACGGGACGTCCCACAAGCGCGTGGGCGGAAGCGGGCCGTGGCCAGCGGCGGCGCCCGCCCCGCGGTGCAGCGGGCGAGGGCGGCGGGCGCGCGCGCGTGCGGGCGAGCGCGGCGGCGAGGGCGGCGAATTGAGACGCGCGCCCGCTCGCCGCACGCCCGCGCGCCCCTGGCGCCACCGCGCCACCGCCACCGCCACCGCGCCCGCCGCGGCGCGTGCCCGTCGCGGCGAGCTGCCACGCGCTCAGGCAGTGCGCTGCTTTTTACTTTCTTCCGTTGCCGCCGCAACAATGGCCACAGTTGCATGCGGCCGTTGTTGTGTGAGAAACTTTATTTTATTCAAATAAATGGAGGTGTTTAGATTAAATGGAATTGTGTGATGGAGTCACATCTTTTTTTTTGTATCACTGAAATCGACTCTGGACGGTCATTTTTGGACGACGAATGTTAAATCGAAAATTCGCAGTCAAGTACTTTCCTCCTCAAAAATAGAACAAATTTCAATTAGCAGGAATGGAAAGTAGTAGTTGCGAAAATAAAAGAAACACGGTTGATCACGTAGCGAATTCGGTGAACAATAAAGGCTGCGGCGTCCACGCAGAGTCACGCAAAGTAGCCCCAAATTGTAGTGTGTCCAGTGGGCGATCGATGAGGCCCTCTCTCCCTCGACCGCCGAATTTCGAGGCCGCCCGCGCGCGCACACTCGCCCGCCCGCCCGCCCGCCCCGCCCTCCCGCCCGCCAGCCCACCCACTTCACTCTCCCGTCGGTTGTCCACCTGCCTCTCCCACTTGGTCATTGTCTACTTGCTCACTTAGCCGCCCGCTTGCCCACCTGCCCGTCGCTCGTCCGTCCTCAGTTTTCTCACTTGTCCAAGTGCCCGTCCGCTCGTCCTCCTGCCCACCCACTCATCCTCCCACTCGTTTCGCTCGACCTCCCGTCCGCTTGTCCGCCAGTCCCTTGTCCACTCGCCTTTCAGCTCATTTTTTTGGGCGGAAGGCACGTTAAACGGTATTGCAGCGTTGTGTTCCAGTAAGCCGTGTTTCTAGAAAAAGCTACGGCTGCCCCTTTCGCTTCCACATAGATCTGCATGTTCAAGGGAAGCGCGTACTATCACGCCACGCAAGCTTTGTCCTGGTTGCCCGGTCCTCACGTGCCCTCCGCTTCTAGTGATTGCCCGGCAGACGTCTACCGTCGCCCCGGGAGGGATCTTATCCCTCTTCTCCAAGCCCGCAGTCTTCCAGTTGTTCATTCATCCTCGCTTGGCTCCTCAGCGGTGACCCCCCGCACCTCGCGGCTTTGGATAGTGGTTAATTCGGCGCCGCCACCAGCTCCCCCTCCGGCGACTGGCAACCTTAGCCTTCCCTGGATCGTTCCGTGCACATCCACCTTCTACTCTTCCTGCTCATTTCCCACCGCTTTCCTTCCCTGTTACGTATTGCATAAAGCTTTCCCGATCCCCTTAGCAGCAACCTCCCTTAACATTTATTTGTACCATCTGCTTCCCTCTTCTACTGCTTCAGATATCACAACATTTCTAACGTTCTCCAATATTCCCAACGCTGTCCCTTGCAATGAAATCCCTAAATAATTTTTCACTATCCAGTACTAACTGCTTCAAATAATAACTCTCAATATTTTGCAATAATTGTCTATTTAGAATTCTACGAAATGTTGAATTGATTGTGTTGGCACTGTACATCGTTATCCACGGTATCTGTACACCACCAATTTTCACTTTCTTTGACAATTCCTCAGCGTTCCTAAAACAATTCTCTATTGTATATTTTAAGCATCTTTTCTTCGTATTCGGCTTCCTATAAGGATTCTCACACAGTCATATTCTGGGGACTGTGTGATGCTTCAAAGTGAAGAATCTGTGCCAACAACTAAGTTTTATTATATTCAATTTCGTTGTAACTCTTAAAAATACTTAAAAATATGTGCCACATATATTATTCTCTTTTAAACAGACAGAATCTTATTTGTCTTTTACGGGAATTAAAACACACATATCAGAATGCTTATGTTTGACATTTAAAAAGTAAAGTGGCATACTGTTTCTTACATTTTATAATATCCGGAGCATGTCTACTGTTTTGAATATTTATTTGAACATGCCAGACAGATAATTTTGTGTAAAAAGTAGTGGATTAAAAATATTACCAAAAGATACGTAATAATCTACGAATGTGGGTTGAAGAGATTTTTGCAATAAGAGGCGGATATTTTCTGGTTCATTTAGAAATATAGGGTTTCTGCTGAATTATCCTAATTGGTTACTTTGAGAAAGTTATGAAGTTCTCAACACTTGAATATTTATGTAAACTTCTCAGAATGAGGCACGTTTCTTGTAATCGTTGAAATCTTCTAGTGTTCTTACTTTCTGCGAACAGTTCTTTATAATGGAAGGTATATTGGGCACGCATTCTGTAATTAGTGGTTATGCAAATCCAATACAAGGTATATATTCGGGAGCTCAAAATATACTACTGGAGCAGTGTCATTATTTTCGAAATATCCAGTTTAAGTCTTGCGGTCTTTTCCTCAGATGGTGATTTTCTTAAGGTAAGTGCTGGAGTAGTTGTGAACGGGGTTTCCTCCTTTCCTGGTATCCTTTCAATTTCTTTTCACTCGGAATACTTTGTACTTCATATTATCCATTCCCACCCTGCGCCTATGTTTCTTTCTGTAAATTGCTGTATATTTTGCAAATTGTGTTTTAACATATTAGTTTGTCGGGAGTGATTATTAATTGTTACTTTTGAATTTTAAGAAGAGTACTTTTGAAAAATTCCGTTTTGTTATTAGAAATGTACTTTTGTCTCAAAACAAAACACTCTTTTTCCTTCAGTTTTCTTTTGAAGTTTCGAATGTTGTGCAAATAGTTGGAACCGAGTATTTAAAACGTAAATTATTATATAAATTCATGTGCAGTTGGCACTGTATGTTGACAAAAGTAAAATTATTTAAAAGCATCAAAATATGTGATCAGAACCATTCACTCGAATTTTACTACTAAATTTTTTATTTACATTTTCTGTTGTGTTGTGTCATGGAACACCCACAATTTTTTAATAGAGTTAGTTTAGGTAGGACCGGACGTATATGGAGACGAGTGCCGGTTATTAGGGTGGTCGAAGAAAAGAAGTCCTGTATAGAAAAATGGTAATGACTAGAAACCCTGAAAGCGTTATACTACAAACTATGACCAGATATACCGTTAGTTGAGCGTGGGGAACCCTTATAAGATAGTACATTATTGCAAAAATCACTTATATCTTCATGTTTCGCACTACAAGGAACCAATATCTTTAACAGTATTTGTGTTTCCTGAAACGCAATAAATACAGTTACAATTCTCTATTCCTTTAATTCATTTAGGTAACTGTCAATTCGGAATCAAAATATAAAAATAGGTATTGATGTTCGATGTGGAGTTATTATCGAAGATTAGTGAGCAAATAGAAATGGTCCTTATCTGAAATGTTATTTGCCATACTAAAAATATTTAGTGATTAGCTAAACACGATAGCTTCTCTCTGAAAAAGGGTGCCTTTTTCCGAAAAAAAAAAATCTCGCGACTTGGGACCCTAGAGGATACGAAAACCTGTTAGTATTCTGACTGTTAGTAATATATGATAAAGCGTTCTTGATAATACGAATTCATTTCAAAAATGTTAATTGATATGGAGCAAAGCAATTTCTATTGAATTGTCAGACTCAAATCAAATACGTGAAAAAAATGAAATGGAGTTTGAAATGTTTAAGGAAGTACAAATTGTTCTGAGTTGTGTCCTTTCAAATGACAGAGCTGCTATATCTTTATAAACGTCGCTCCATTTCCTCTGAACTCCGTACGCGAGCAACCATTCACCTTTCTCTCTCGATGCGACTTGATATTATGAAGCGGAAAACCAATTAAAAATTTTTCCCAGGTGAGACAATTTTTGTATGCTTAATAATCGACAGCTGAACGACGCCCTTGAAGGCAAAGGGGAAAGACTTCTTTGCACCGCAGTACTTTAAGAAAAGAATTGGACTTCAGAAAAAAAGTTTTACAACGGATTTGTATTCCTGGACGGTGGTAAAATACAATTAGAGAATTCCGAGATTCCGTTTTTAATCGTCGTAACCGTTCTTGCCATTGCTATAACTTCATCAGTAGGGAGAAAAAAGGAAGGGAGATAAAAGAGAAAGGAGATAGAGGATGGATGGGAGAGAGAGAAAGAGAGAGGGAGAGAAAGGTAGTTTGATGGTATAAATAAATGAACGAGAAGGAAGCAAAGAGAAAGAATTGAGAGGGAGGCATAGAAAAGGAGAGAGACAGGGGGGAAGGTGATGAAAGCAGTCGAAGGGAGCAGAAAGGTAGGAGAAGAAGGGGAGGAAATTGGAAAAGGAAAATATTGTTTTAAATGTCATATCAGTTAAAAAGTTGTGAATTTCGTACCATCATAATTTTGTCCATCAAACATAAACGAACATATATATTTGTAATATGAATATAGTGACAATTGACCGTCGTTTTATATGAAACAATTTATAATTTTATCTGTTTATATATAATTTTATATATTTTAATATGCATTACTCTCTTGAAATAATTAAATAAACAATTGGTTGAATTGATCACGCATATTACTGCGAAAATAAATTAAAAATAATAAAACTCTGGATGTGGACAGGTGGTGAGTTGGGGATAACAAAGATGAACCATTTCGATTTTCGTCGGGTTTAAAGGTCATCTAGTTTTATATTTTCACTTTAGTGTTTCATTTAAATTTGCCGTGGAGTCGTAATTTGTAGATATAATTGGAGCCATGATAAATTGATATTGTGAAGGAAATAAAACATCACATTTTTGTAGCAAGTTGTTTAGATATTGCAAAAAGAGCTGCGCTTTCTATTAGAGATTTTCCACATTCATTATTATGTGGAAACACGTGATTTTTACTCATTAAAGAAATTGTTATTTTCGCTGAGAGGGGACTCAAGAAGCGAGGACGTACTTTCAAACTTCCAAAAGGAAATATCTGTGAGCGTATTCGTATCGAATCCATGGTTTTGTAACTATATCTTTAAACAGTTTTGTAAAATGAATGTTCTCCATTGCACTTTTTGAGGGAATTTTGAATTAATACACACATACTCCAATACCTATTCAATATGTGAATAACACTTTTACACATTGTCATGTAGTTTGACCCGAGAAATAGTAATTTCAATAAATAACATTACCGTCATAATACCGATGTATATTAACATTTGATGCTTTTCTTATTGAAAAAAAAATACAACAAAAAACAGAAATTTGATTATCTAAGCGATGAGTAAGTGTTTGCGCTAGCGTAATTTTCTGATACTGAGCATTCAAAAAAACAATTTTAGAAAATGATCACTGAAATAATGACTATTTTATGGAAAAAATACACGACTATTTACAGAATTTTTATTAATTTTTGAATAAGATTACAGTGTAAGAGTGTTTTCTATTGATATATGGTCGAAAGAAACAACATTTCCGTAGAAAAACACTGACAATAGAACAGACAACTGATATTAAACTACATCACACTTTTCTGTACCAGTTTGAAACTAAACATTCGACAACGAACTGAAGTACACCGATACCTCGATCTTTGAAGCGGCTAATTCATGCATCTGATTGGACGTGTATTAACAATCGAACTTTCTGATTTCGCAGCAAATTATTTACTTGCACAAAACTCTGTATTCACGGGACATATTAGTCATGTTTCTACTCTTTTTATTACATGTGTTATTCTTGCGTCACTTTTTTCTTAATTTATTTGGTGTAATAGGGTCTCTAAGGGCACAAATTGTTAGAAGTTTCAAACAAGGTTCCAATAATTAGAGATATATGTGAAATATTTCTGACACAACTAAATTATTATTGTTGTTTAACGTGATTTTACTTCAAAATTAACATTTTTGCGCGGAACACATGAGAAAAAAGGTATCAGAAGCTCTTTTTAAATCTCTACTGACAGAATCCAACATGATATGCTTTGATACTGAAGTCGTTGCCGTAATTGAACCATCGCGAAGTGTAATAGAGTGATTGAAGTGCATTACTTGAGAGTGTGGCCACGCGGTGGAAAGTGTAGTGTGGTGACGTGTGTGTAGAAGAGAGTTGTGTGAACGGGCGCTCCTGTCCTGTGCTCTCCTGCCCAGAGGTCGCGCGAGGCCCCGGAGGCGCGGGCGGCGGCGGCGAGTGGCGCGCCAGGAACAGAGTGGCAGCGCCCCGGCGCGCACGCCGCCGCCGCTCCCCCCACCCCATCGTACCCGCTCCTCCGGTCCATGGCCCTCGCCCTCCCGCCCGGCCCGCTCCCCGCCCGCCCGCTCCCCGCCCTCCCGCGCGGCCCGTGCCGTTCTCGCTTTGGCTAAGCACGAGATTCAATTCTCGTACAAACTGGCTGCTGCGCCGGCGCCCGCCGTTCCCGCGTCGGACGGGGCCTACACGGGCCGCCCCCTCCCGGCTCGGCTCCGGCGCCCGGGGCCCGGGGCTGTTGGCCCGGGGGCCCGGGGGCCCGGCCTCGGCCCGTGCGGACGCGCACGTCCTTTCGCGTGGAGATACGAGGCCTACCCCCAACCGGCGTGATGTTTTAACATAGGAAACGGTGCTAGTGTTGAACAGCCCTCCTGTTAAGGCCAAATTCTTAATAATGGCATGTAACATATTTCCCGTTAAGCTCTTACTTCCTATTTAATTCTTAGACAATGTAAGAAAATGTCTATTTTTACCATTACATTTATTTTCTGAACACATTTTGTCGGCGGTATATCATTTGACGAGAAAAGTTTTCATCAATACATTTCTGAAAAGGAAATATTTTTCTCTGATTACAGTGATAGTATGTAGAAGTCCTTCGAAAACGTATTTTTCTATCCTAATGGCATACGTGAGTGTTGTGTTAATTCTGAATGAAATAAGGCTAAATGTAAGAAGTCTTCCTATTACATGAACAGCTTTATTCTTGGCCATTTTTAATAAAAACAAATGAAGTATTGAGTATGTACTTCGAGTATTAATTGATTTTGAAATGTACAACACAGAACCAAATTTTTCACTAGATGTGATTTCTGAATTGTTTGTTGATATGTTATTAAAAAAGTTAATGTTTTAAGTGAATTTTAAATAATAGTGAAAATTGGCATAGATTAGACTAACTTAAGTATATAGAGTACAACATGGAAGGATATGACAACTGTATATGAAACCTGAAACACTGACCATATTACATTCCCATATTGTTATGAATTATATTTTAAATTCCTGAAGCACCTGACGTAAGGTTATCAAGTGTAATATAGTACAACAAAATATTTTCAATGCTAGTGATCCACAGGCAACACAAAGACTCATTCGTGTATTAAGTTGTCCAAATTGTACCTTTAGGATGTTTCTTAAGATATTACAATGATGTTGGCATTTATCCTCACTGCTATAATTTCTATTTAAAAAAAATTAATAACAGAAATAATGCCTTTCTTATTTTATTATATTAAAGGATACTATTAGTGTGACTAATTTTTAATGCATTGCACCCCAACGTTTAATTCGCTCTAAATATTTACTAATTAATTTATTGTTTAAAAGTATAATAAGTAATGTATTCTTTTCCCTAACATTTTAATTTTATCGCGAATTTCTGTATTAAGTTGCCAACGCCACCCAAATTTTGAGTCGAAAAAAAGGAGTTCTAAGATATCAATTACGGCCATTGTCTAATTTTCACGATATGATTCTCATTATCGTTTGTATTTAGGATTTATTTCGTGGAAAAATGACGCATTAATTTAACAGTTGGAAATGCCCAGAGAAAGTGAAAATAGACGTTGAAAGAAGTGTAATATATAGAAATGCGACGAATTTATCAGTTTTCGCCCTGACCCCCTTTTGGCCGTGAACGCTCCATTTGTGGGGAAGCGCGCGGACTCCCTCTATTTCCGCCTGGTCTGCGCCGGGCAGGTGGGCGGGCGGAAGGGACGCGAGGAGTCGTGGACGGGCGCGGGCGGGTGGCAGGGGGCGGGGTGGTTGCGCATTCCACGTGCCCAGCGCCCCTTTGATGCACTTTCAATTCCTGGAGGCCGGCTACCGTTTCCGGGAATCGACCGCGGGGGATTCCGCCGCCGCTATCTGCTGCCGCAGACTTGTTTGTGGGATCTGGGGGACGACCATGTTTCCTTTGAATGCGACGCGATGGTACATGACTGCCTCGCGCTCGTTATAAGAGATGCGTTGCGTCCTGCGTAACAGAAAAGAAAGTTTTTTTGTGAGTGACGTAACCGAACCTGCTTCTGGAAGGGTTTTACCAACTGAACAGTATTCAAACTTGAGATGAAAGCATGGACATCTTTGACCACATTCACTTATTAATCTGTTCATTCATTTTTATTTTTAAGTGAAATATAATAAACCCTCCCTTTTATAGAATTATTTGCCTTGCAATGGAGGATTTCAATACCAATATATTGCAAATTATGATAACTCTCAAACACAATTATTCACCGTCTTTTTCTAAAGACTATTCATTATTGTTTTATGTAGGCCTAACATTCAATATTTGGAAACGTGGTTATAATATCTTACATTTATCCAAAATGATTCAAAACATACAACTTCTTTAATTTGACTCAAACATTTTCGATTGAAAACTTAATAATTTGATGAAATAGAATTGTCGATTCTTTGAATGCAAGTAGTTCATCGTTTAAATTTAAGGATGTCTGATAAAGAAATGAGACTATGAGTCGTCTTGCCTAGTCAGTAGCTATCTTAGCTTTATTAATATTAAAAAAAAAATAAAATTATGAATCTATCCCAACAAGTATGAATAAATAACATTTGGAACTTTCTAAAAACTAAATGAAATAATAATTTATTAATCTATTATTTAATAACGCTAGTTCACACATGTAAGCTTTGAACAAAGAACAAACTTTGGTCTGTTTTTACGCGACTAAGTTCCCTAATCAGAATCAGGAAAGTGCTTTGTTTGCATGATGAGAACTTGTCAGCTCGTCTTTGATTCCAAGCTAGGTTTAATTAATCCGGGAGGGGCCATTTAGACTCTAAGCTTTATTATTACACGAGATGGGCAGTGACAAGGAGATCAGACAGACACATCGTCCACGAAGCTCTTGCTTTGCCTTTATTTCTGGTAACACAATTTACTTTATTTCTGGTAACACAATTTAAGGAAGCATGATAAACTTCCAGAAGAAATACACTAAATTATGTGGGAATGAACAATTGTGTTTCAAATGATGTTTTTCTTTTCTCTAGGTGACAAGTTTCCCACGAGAGCTGACGGGATTAATAATCCACAAAATGGACAAAATGACGCACAAAATGCAATGTTGATGTTCCTCAAAGGGAAACCAAACGTGAAATTTGCCCTTAAATCTGGCGCTGAAAAAATTCCTGCTAATATAAATAGTCAAAGGACAATAACATTCATTGTTCCTTTGTGAGTTCTATTTGAAAAATCATTACCGTCTGAACTATACAATATCAATATTGTTCTGCAGTCTAAAAATACATTTTGTTTTGCCTTAACGAAATGAAAGCGAAGGATCATTCATATGATCCAATTTATGACGAAATTTCTAAATTCGTATCTTTGAATTTTAAGTGTCACTCGATAAACGGCATTAAAATGAAAATTTCTTTATATTATATATTTTATACAACAAATTATATTATTTCATGATCTTAAAACACATCAATAAAAAACTTACTTTAAGATCCTTTTTCTTCCACACAATTTATTACGTTCGTAGGTAAAACGTCATCTCTTTTAAGTTAAACAGTCGTCGGGTTATATCTGTAGGCGCAGAGAATATGTGGTTAAGTGAAATTTCCCTACTTTGCAGGACACGACTTTTAAAGTTGACGCAGTTGTGTAAAATTGGAATTTTCTAATAAATCGATGCAAATCGGCCAAAAAGTATTTCAATGTTGGTAAATTCTCACTACTGCAAATCCGGTGTAGTTACTGTCCGATGTAGTTAGCCGATGTAGTAGATACTGTTACTGTTGTTTACTGTCATGAGCAATTAAGAGTTCTCCAATTCTTATTGTCAATGACGACCAATCGTACTTACAACTAATGTATTACAAAACAAGTTGTAACCCATTTTTACTATCATTATTAGTAATGAAAGAGGTTTCGAAATACAAAGAAAGTGCAAAATTATTCAATTCGACGTTTTGTTTAAGAATAACAAACAAAAATAGAAACAAAATCAAAGAAATAAAAATAAAGTGAAGCAGACGTGTTAGGCTAATTTTCTTTGAATATAACTAATCCGTTTGCTACTTTTCAGTTTCTAGGTTTCTATCTTGACTTTAAAATTACTTTTTCCGGCATGGTCCTCACCTGAGCCTTGCCGGAAAATGTGCCGTCGCTAACGAGGTTGCAAAACATCCATCTCAAAGCATCCTCGACAGTGTCCCGCACAAGTCGCATTCCCACTCACACCTGCTAGTTGTCTTCCATCCTTCGGACCTCTTTCGAATCCACTTACTTCATTCTCTGAACATAATCATTGAACTACCTTTCCGTTATTAATTCCTATCCAGCTTTCGGCCCATCTGCCTCACCTCCATCTGTGCTGGGAGAAGATACTTCTTTCGACCAAGCACTCCGTGTAAAAATGAGATAAATAAATAACAACTACTATCAGATGCAGCAGACAAATATCAGAACAGGTACAAGCAAAACATTTGCGTAATGCGTCTTATTGTTTCAAGCTATTTAAAAAAATATTATTTACGAGGCAGCATTACTGCTCAATCTATGTCAATTGATACTATTTTTTGTTTTTCAGAACCTTGGTTATTTCACAGTGAAGCGAAGCACTCTCCAAATTCATAGTTTTTATTTTGCGGTATCCTATTGAAGAGCGAGGGAATCAAATAAGAGCCCTACGCGTGGTTCGTGTATTTACGTAAGAAATGATGTTGATCATACCTTCTGTCAGCATTCAATCTATAATCAATTGAAATTGTTTTTGAAATTACAGTCGTACATCTTACTAAGTTCACAATTACCTTACTTTGCATCTACGGAACTCAAGCAAAGCGAGATATATATTATTTCACTTTCTTAGAAAATCTAATGCTGATAAACAAAATTTATAATAGTTTTTTAAAATCTACTGTTATATATGGAGATTTCAACATTGGTTTTTTGGATGAATTTCGCGAAAAAGAAGATTCTAAATTTTATCCTTTAATTTATATAATACAGTGATTGTACATACACGAAATACATTTAAAGAAAAAAAGCAATAGATCATATTGTAATTAACAAAACCACATCTACTTACAAAATAACGAAGATCTATGTTACTGGGTGCACGATGCACAAATTCTTACAATTATCAGTAACTTACACTGACGCATCAAATAATAATACTTGTATCTGTCGGCTCCGTGGCCGAGATCGCTAAAGTAGTAGTACCGTAGTGATCTTGGGTCATGGGATCTCGGGTTCGAGTACCTCCTCGGGCATCGTTGTATGCGTTCGTGCTTTCACCCCCTGTCATCAACATCGTTTCAGCCTCAAACCATAACGTTACATTCAATAGTAGTCGGTAATGACTTAGCAGTTGATGCGACATAAAATAAAAAAAGAAAACCTCGTATGTATAGATTATTTTCTAAAGAAAATATAATTATTTTTTAAGTACTTGCTGCAGTTAGAACGTGTTGCGCGTTTTATTGCTTTTGACAAACGACAAATATAATTATTTTTTTCAAAGATTCCATTTCACTTTGAACGTGTATGGAAAATCATTTTTCTTTTGTTTTTGTTTTTTATAATCACAGAATGATCTGTATTACATGTGTGTGAACATTTACTAAAAAATGTTAATTCGTTTTGAGGTTGGCTTTTGACAGGTTATGCGGAGAAATATAATCTAAAAATTATTTTCGTGTCCTCATCATGCATTTGTGTAAGTACGACGTGACATTTTGTCTTTCGTCAGGTAGATTTAATATGAAATGGTATAGGCAGGAGGCAATTTCATTTGTATTCTCCTGCCCGTATGGTGTCGTTCCACATGTGTCTAGTGACCTGGCCGTTTACTTCATGATTCCTTGTTAAATTGTCATTTGTAGAAGGACACATCTTGTTAGAAACCGTGTCGGCATGCATTCTTATGAGTCGGTTGCAAAGGAACTATTTTAACTAATCGTACAACTATAGTGCTATTGGCGTCCACATTTTGTCGTTCAAAAGTTTGTTTCTTTTATCTGATGCGTGTTGCCTTAAACCATGATGTGTGTCTGTTTGAAACGAAAATGAAATTATTTCTGCTTCGGTTACTACTTTGATTTTGTTTTTAAAGTTATTGAATATATAGCGTGCATTAAATGCAAACCTATTCATGAAATCATTGCATTTAAACAGTTGAAGCAAGATTATTTTTTTAGTTCTGTTTATGCAATTTAGTACAAGGGAATAATAAAACTTAAGCAACAGTTGTGGTCATAAAATATGCTATTTAACATCGTGTAATTCTTTTGGGTTCTAAACCAGAGATAAACGGTCAGTATTATTCAAGCACGACACAAATTCTTATTCATTATTATTAACGTCCGTGGTCAGGCGTAGTTAAAAATAACTAATTATATTTCCAACATGAGGAATTAACTCCTTCAGATAGTTGGTATTCGATACAGTTTTTACGTAAATGTACGTAATTCAGTACGATGAAATTTGCACGTAATTCGACTTCATCGCGTTTCACTTGATGTGAATAATCAACTTTATTTGGACGGTTGTATCACCTGCAGTATATGGTTTATTAGACATGGTTCACCTATCTGAAAGTAGAAAAATTCATCCCAATAACTCTGTTTCACGTCAACACATCACTTTGTCACATATACACTATGTGTAAAACGGGTCCCTGCTTATCGTCGGGTAGTTAACTAATTTTCACCAAATTTCGACTTTACCACTCATTCATCACATACAGACATCACATAGAACATTTGACAAGATTGGGAAGATATCAGCCAGTACTTCATGAAAAACCTGTCTTGATATTGTAATATTTCCACCACTATCATTTCACTGTATTTTAGTTTCAACTTCAACGTTGAACATTAACTGTTGTATTTTACCACTTATGTCCTGAACTTCATCTAGATGAGCCGCATACCTAACTTCCGCATAATCAATTGCTGGAGAAGCCGGAGTTGCAGTGTACCGGCATTCAATCGATATCACTGCAACGCAAAGGCTGTTGTTGGAGGAGAGATGTCGCGGGCTTTCGAGAGCGAGAGCGGCCCGGAAGATGGCGCTCACTTTCGCCCACGCAGCGCCGCGATGCAGAGAGGCGGGGAGGCAGATGGGGGTGGAGGCCGGGGCCGGCGGGGAGCGGCGTCACGCGGTCTGCGCACCGCTCCTCGGGACGCGCGTGCGCTGCGGGGGTGGCGACTGCTGCCCCGCGCCGCCGCGCCTCGCCTCGCCACGCCTCGCCCCGCGCCGCTTCGCCCAGCGCGCTCTACTTCGCCCCTTTGTCGGTGACCCCGCGGCTAAATCGCCGGCGTCAGCGCGATTCCTTTCGCCCCGGAGCCCACAAAAAGGGGCGGCGTGGGCGCAGGCGGCGAGCACGCAGGTAGACGAGCGCGGGGGCGGTGCGCCGGCCGACCCCGCGCGGGATGACCCGGTCGTTTTCGACGGCTCTTCCGTGGCCCGCTTCCCACCTTCCCCGCCCGCCGCGGCGCACGCCGACTCGCCCCTCTCCGCCCCGCGTCCCACCTCATCCTCGCCGCTGCCGCGGGCGGCTCGGCCGGTCGATATGGCAGCATCGGCCGATCAATGTGGGGCAGCCGCGCCAGCTGTTCCCGCAGCGAGCCGACGGCGGCGTTAGCGGCGGCAGCGGTGGCTGCATCGGCGGCGGGGGTGGCGGCGGGAGGTCGGGGCGGGAGGGGGCGGAGTGGCGCGGGCCGTCTTGCGCTCCCGGGACCGCCGCCCCCGCGCCTGGCCCGGCGCCGCGCCGTGCCGCGCCGCCCGCCGCGGTGCCCGGGAGCCTAGCCGGCGAGGGTGCGCGCTGCCGTGAGCGGGCTTGGAGCGGGCCCGGAGTCTGCGGCGCGGCACGGCGGCGCAGAGTGGCCGGCGAGGCGGGGCGCAGGGGCGCCCGCAGACATCCGCGTGCGCCGGGTTGCCTATACTCGCCCCCGTGTCTGCACGATCAGGAGAAAAAATAAATAGAGAACTGGATCAGGGGTACTTTTGTATGGAAAACACTAGAATAAATATGATTTTTGTGAGTACACTTAGATTTTTAGTATATTTGGAGTGTGAAAACTGTAATTATTCACGATGAGACACAATGTTTCTGTACTAATGTATTTAATTCGGCATACAATGAAAGTATTATTGAATTAAATTAGTATTACCTCAAGAGTTTTTCATTTATTTCTACATACATATATTGTATTTACTATTTATTTGGAATGTATGTATAGTCATACAATTACGAAAATGATGTACGCTCTTTGTTTTTAGTTGAGATAAAGGATCTATGAATCTGTTGGAATAGGATTAATATAATACTCACAAATTGTCAATGTAAAAGGATTAGTATTACGACATGATTTTTAAGTGTAAAGGTTTCAAACTGATATGCTGAATAAAGTTTCGTTCCTGACATTTCAAATTTTACATTTAGTGCTACCTTTGATAATGAGAGATATTTAACAATGACATTCAATATCAAATGTTTAGGCAAATGGTTTGACTGGAATTTTGCAAATAAAAATTATAGATTTCATAAATCAAATAACAATGTTTTAATGAAATAATGTTTAAATTAATTTTATATTCTTCTTCTTATAATTGTTTATAAACCTGTTTCCTTAGATCCATGTCATTTTCGAGAAAAAAGATCTGAGTGCAGAATTTTTTAAGGGTTTTAT
Source organism: Acheta domesticus (assembly GCA_031308135.1). NCBI lineage: Eukaryota > Metazoa > Arthropoda > Insecta > Orthoptera > Gryllidae > Acheta > Acheta domesticus. The sequence goes on from JAHLJT010008446.1 coordinate 133,697,784, forward strand.
TTCCAAAAAAGTTCCAAATAACCAATACCGGCATTTTGCTATTTATTTGCTTTTGATTCTTTGTTTTCATGAAAATAATAATCACACTAGAAAATACTATTACTTATTTTTATTAAATTTTTATTTTTATTAATTTTAGTAAATTAAACGACAACTGAATTGAGATAAGTTCGTTCAGGTTGAGCCAATTAGGAAATTATAATAAAATATGTAGGAACCATATTTCTAGTAATTAAATTTTCAGAAATATATCAAACAGTTAGTTTTTTATTCCTCAATTGAGAAAAAAATGGGAATCCTGCGCAAACATTTTTTGGTGAAATTTGCTTCTCTGTAGAGAAATAAACCTCAATACAAGCGACTATAAAGAAGTCGACGAACGTTTCCCATACATGGAATCGGATGTACACGGTCTGTTATCGATAAATATACATATTGTTTATAAATTAATATTGTTACGTATTACGTTTTGGGTGATTGCAAGTCAGTTGTACTGCATGAATGTGATATTTAGATACATGGAAGCGAGGGTCAATGGTCGACGGGATCGCTATGTCCCGTCACCGCAGTCTCATACTCCATCTCTAATTAAAGAAGAAAATGCTCTGTAAACTGAAATATGCTGTACTTGGTCCGTACCGATTCAACACGACTCATTGAAAAATCTACGGGTTAAATTATACGTTCTGAATGTGTCTTACTGAGCCGCGCTGTGATTCCGTGTGTCAAGTTGAAGTTCTCATAAAGAACCTCAGGCACCGCGTGGCTTAACTTCTCGAAATTATTTTAAAAGCATCCGAGCAACCACAAGCTGCACTAATACGTAGCGCCCGGACTGCCTCGTGGTGTTTTCAAGCAGAAAGCGTTCCCTACAGAGCTAATAGAATAATGACAAAACCAAATTTGTCCCTCTAGAGAGAAAGTATTTCTGTGTTTTCTGAGAAATGTCCCTTCATTGAATAATTTATGTGAGAAATATTTTTCCATAAGAGTTAATTGGGTCGTTACAAAAACAGTGTTGTTTTTTAAAAGGCAGTGTATCTATTATTCAGATTGAGCAAATGATCAATAGATGTTATTTTCGTGTATGTTTTTAATTTGCTGTGAGACGTTTCTTATATTACTAATTATTAAAAATAGTTTATATTTTACCTCGAATAAGTGCCAGGCTTTACTTGTGTACATATTTATCACAAAAGTAATTTATCATGAAAGTAATTTTACTTAGTAAATTCCCGCTAAGCCACGCCCCGCCGCGCTCTGGCCCAACCCCTTCGGGTGAGTCTGTCTCGTCTGCCCTGCTCTGCTCCGCCTCTCTCCGCTCTGTCCCGCTTCGGCCCGCTCCGGCAACCCCTTCGGCTCCCCTTCGACCTGCTCCATGCTGGTCCGCGCCACCCCGTTCGGCCTCTCCGCTCTGTCATGAGCCGCCCCGTCCTTCCCTGCCGTACATTGCAAAGGATTGTTGCTAAAATTGAAGCATCCAAACTTCGAGTGATAATTCCTCGAATAAGTGATTTCATCAATTGGAAACTCATGCTCACAAAAACAGGTTGTTGCAACAGCGTGAGAAGCCTGTGAATCGTATCCAAAGTGTTGTTACCGCTCCTCTGAGGGAATACTGTCTCTATTTACCATTCCTGACATTTTTCAAACAAATGATTTTTCAGTCACTTTCATATGATACTATAGCACGTTGGTGCACACCCAATATGGGCTAATCCTTATGAACAAGGGTGAAAACTGCTTTGAAATCCTCTCATTTATATACATGTTTTATTACGGATACACAAACAGATGAGAACAGGATTTTTATTTTATGCCCTATTAATATAGATAAATGTTGAGTATAATTGCGTTCTTAATGTAATTGTTTTGTATTCAGATCACTGCAATTTAATTTTCTTCCTTTTCATTACTTCATTAAACGATTAAAGTTGCATCCAGTTAAGTCAGAATATTTACAGCAATGAAACAAACCTCCATGTGACACATATTAGTGTTTCTATTTCATTAGTTCCGGAGGGACAGTTAATTCTCAATGTGAAAATCTTTGATGAATTTTGCACAAATTGTTTCTAAAAGACGCATGGATATGGACTTGCGATAAGAAAATTCTTTAGTTCATTCTAATGAAATAAATATGCATATCAAATATGGTTTTGGTTTTAAGAAAAAGGTTTGTATGAAATCCAATACCATTCAATGGCAATGTATTCTATGTCATTACTCCGACGTGATGAGCGAGTCTTAAAAATAACGGCAGAATAATGAACGTTCGAACTGACTGCTTGAAGACTTTCGATCAGCAAATAAATAAGCAATTAGTGGCTTCGTACTCCTAAAACGAGCATTTTTTTAATTGCAAAGTGCATGTGATCTGAAACGGCACAAACTATATTCTGTAGATATTTCGACTGCCTGCCTGCTGGTATGCTTAAAATTGAGAAAACAAAATTGTTTTCTCAAATTCTGAATACTTGTTGGAATATTTCGATGAACACATGTCCTGTGAAGGGCGGTATGCGTTGGTAGACAGGGAGAACATATCTGGAACGTAGGATGTGTTATTTCCTCGAAAATTCAAATGTCAGTGAAATATCCAAATGTAATTTCACAATTTTATTCACTACGCTGTAACGATATTGAATGAAAAGTATTAGAGTTAGATATATATTTCGTAGCCGAGTCGAGATCTGCGAACAGGTTTTTGTGGCGCTGACGCAATCAGATACTCGGTTAGTTCTGTTCCCGCTATTTGAGTCGGGGTGACGTCTGTGAGCGGGGTGAATGGCGGGCGTCGCGCGAAAAGCCCGTGTTGCTGTGGGAATCCTCGTCGGCGCCCTAGTCCGTTCTATTTCAGGCGCCCTCTCCTCTCCTCTCCGCACGGCGCGGCGCGGTGCGGCGCGGCGCCGACGCACTTTGTGGGAACTCCCGGGGCGTCGGCACGCGGAAGCCGCTGCCGTCCCCGCACCGCCCTGCCCCGCCCCCTTCCCGCCGCCTCCCCGCCGCCGCCCCCGTTCCGCGGCGCAGAACGACAAGCTGCGCACTGCGCGCGGCGTGGGCCGGCGGCCCGGCGGCGGGTAATCGGGCTTGTAGACGGCGGGTGGGCGGGGGCGCGGGCGGCGCGGGTGGCGCGGGCCCAGAGGAAACGCGACGAGAGAAAGGGACCGCAGGTGGCGGTGGCGGGCGGGGCTGGACGCTGGGACGGGCCGGGCCGCTGCCAACAAAGAGCAAACGCTGAAGGCGAACGGGGCTGGAAGGGGGCACCCGGTTCACAAGGAGAATGACGGGGCTAGAGGTGAGGGAACTCGGTGCAACGTCACGCTCATTGAGAGGTGGAGTGAAAATTTATGAACGAAGAATGAAGGAATAAAATACGACGATCGAACATTAGCTTGAATGAAAAGTCTCCATGTTGTCGTAAAGGCTGCCGTGGATCTTGCTGGAATCTAAAGTGAACGTGGGTATTTTGAGCATGCAGGGGAACCCTCCTGGCGTTAGAGAAGAGTCCATGAGTGCCGATGAGTGTAAGGTGTGCGTGCGTAGGACCTACGAAGGAACGTGGATGCTAATTAGGGGAATTCCGACACAAGCAGAGAAGTGCTAAACGGGCCGACATCGGACGGACAAGCTGGAGGCGTAGCAGTGGGCGGAGGGGGAGACGGGTGGGCGGGCATGGCGGAGGACGGAAGGGAGGATGGGTTGGAGGGCGTGGCGGAGGGCAGACGGGTTGGCGGGCGTGGCGGAGGGATAGTCGGGTTGGCGGGCGTGGCGGAGGGCGGAGGGCAGACGGGTTGGCGGGAGGGGCGGGGAGGCACGTCGGTGACAGTCGCACGAGCGGGCGCCCCGCTGCGAAGCCATTCCAGGAGCCCTTCATCTCGCCGGCGCGCTCTGTACCTTCCCGCTGTCACCCACCGCTCCCATCAACTGTCAGAACAGTGTGAGCAACTCACTGCCGCGGGCGATAGGGACCAAGTTTTAAAGCGCTCTCTTGCAAACATTAAGAGAATATTCCCGGAAAGCTAATAATCTCTCCCCCTTCCATCTTCATTAGTGGAGTGTTTTGTCTTATACTGGCGTAGAATCTCTCATATCACTCTCTCAATACTGAATTCGTGATCCTTCGTTGGAGGCTAAATTGGTACCTTCATTTTAGTAACTTTCGTACTGTTATGAAGTATTTTTACAGTGGGCGGAATAAAATGCGCTGCCCATATTTGAAATGACGTGCGTTGCTCAGGCTCATGTGACAAAGAAATATTCAATCACAATTCTACATGAATAATAACTATTTTAGTGTATAAAGTTAATATAGTACATTGGTGACATGAAGCCAAAACAGTTTGTGGCACATGGCATATTATGAGAATATTTGACAAGATACGGATGAATGTAAACAGAAGTTCCAACTACATTCGTATATCATTACTCTGGAAATATGTTGGGCATTCCTTTTTCTCTGTTCTTAAATTTTTTTTATATGCTGCAAATCCCATCCGATAGTCAATTCTTAGGTGAATGAACGTGTTTTTTGTATTGACACTTGCTTGTTTCTCTTTTTCTAACTTTATTTGTTAGCTTAGTGAGATTCCCTATACGTTTGTTTATAGTAGATATATACTTGCCAGGGGTTAATCTCTCTCGAAACAATGTTCCAAACCTTTATTGACTTACAACACGGAGAAATTCTCTTTGAACGTGGTCATTTTGTTATGTCAGTGCCTTTTATCCCAATCCACCAGGGGGTTGGCACTGATAGTACCCGGGACTCTCAGACAGTCACCCATCCATGGACCCTCTGTGTCTCGAGCTGCTTGTGCTCTGATACTTCAAGAAGCGTGGTTAAATAGTTCGACTACCGACGCTGGGCTTATATCGCAAAGGCATATATAAGTAATATAATATAAAACTACATAGTAGTATACTGAGGCTATGATCAGTCGAATATTTATGTATTTGCATTTCTAACTGTTTTGGGTATATCTTGTATTTTTTAAATCTTTACCTACTTACTTTTAAAAAGGGAACAAATTCAGAATTAATGAAAATTATTGTCATCTTAACCCAATGAACACTTTATTGTGTACAATTTGTCATATAAAAATATCACGTAATTTTTTTTAACTATCAGGAGTTTTGACGTAATTTTGAATGGAATAGTAACAATTAAAAATACGTGAATAAGTTTTTCTCAAAATCTGCTCGATATTTTCTGTATATTTTTTACTCAAGCAAAGCTAAATTTTCTTGATAACATGACAAAGGTATTTTTTTTAACTTCTGGAAAATTTAAGAAAAGTAAAACTTTTTTCAAACACTGTCTACACATTTAATATTTAATTTAGAGATTCCTTTGTTAATGCAAAGTATTTTTAAATATTACATATTCAAATCATTTCACGTACACAAGTTTGAAATATTAGTTGGTTTTGCATAATTTCGGGTTTGAAATGTAGAGAATCACCAATAACCCAATAAATAAGAATGGAGGTCTCGCCGTCAAGACAGTCGGTTTAGTAGTCTGTTGTCCTAATTCATTCTCACGGTGCTCGTGTTCGTATCCCAGCCTGAGTAAATATATTTTGTTTGTTTTTGTAAGAATGCGTGTTTGAACATTTTGTGACAGTAGAGCACAACTAGTAGCCTACAGCAGCATAAATTCTGCTGAACAAATCCACACATATTGATTTTCTAAAAAGGAGGACGCACACTTCTCAAGATAAACCAATCAAAAGCTCTTGTGGAAAACTGCAATAAATTAAAACAATGAAATAAGTCTTCACAAAAAGTGCAATAACGTAGTATACTATTTATCTAATGACAGATAATTACATACTACCAATAATGTCAAAAAATTATTTTTCATAACATATGTCGATAGCAAATATTTAAGAGGAGCCAGATCTTCGGAGATTTGCTATCGTATTACATCAGCTATGTCGTAGGCAATGATGTGCTGAGTACGAGAACTCTGCCCGTACGCGCAGTATGAGGACAGGAAGGAGATCATAATCATATTTGCATTTTTAGTGAAAATCGAATCTGTTTCATTGTTTTTTTCGAGTTTCCCGAGTTCTTGCGTATGCAACGAAGCCATTGACACCTCCCACATAGCTCTCTGCCGTAGGTAAAACAAAGAGCTTATTTTCGAAGTTTCGATGTTTCCTCCCCGGACAACCTGTATATTTGTCCGTTCATGATATGCAATGTGGATTTCTGACAATATTAACTTCCATTTCTCATATTGTTTGCAGCTGTTGAAAATTAATAGATTTATACATTCCTCCGGTTTACCGTTCGGGTCGGTTTACTTCTGTGAGCAAGGGTATTTCTGTAGTGCGGCACTCGTGTGAATGGAGCAGGAAATTCCTTTTTCTGCGCACGACGACTTGCGTATGTGCTGTGCATATGCATATAATTACGCGATAGGGTCATGGCTTTACTGCACACCTTTTCTCTTGTAGAAGTACAGTGTTTGTGAATACATGCACTTTTCTCCGGAGTTACAAGTTCTGTTTCATTTGATTTTATTTATTTTTGTCACAGAACAGTAAAAACTGTATGTGACGTTTGGGGGGAGAATAACAATCTGCACACGTTTTCTTGAGATCCAGAATGTCTTTTCCAACTATTAACCATAAGCAGTTGAATGATGAGTAAAGGTACCTCTAAAGTGAGGTTAGAAACAATTGAAAACCTAGATTTATTTGTTCCTGAATTATAGAAAAATTATTTGCATTGATTTGATTGAAATAGAAAATCCACAAACCCAGCTCTACTCCTACGACAATTAGCAAAATAAGATCATAAAAAGCGTGCGAATATTGAAACTACATTAATGTCAAGAAGCAAAACAAGAGGCCATATCAGTATTTGCTCAATGGATCAGAGAAACTGGACAAAAACCTGATCGAGATAGTTTGATTTTTTCCTACAATCTAAAAGTTGGGTACCATAGATGAGCTTCCCCAGAATATTATGGCATATCTCAAGCGGGAATATACATTTAGAAATGTACTCAAAGAGCTGTATGAAGGCTTACAGAATTTGAAACAAGTTTGAATGCGTAACATAATGAATGTCATTTCAAAATTTAATAAGTTCAAAGTGCGTATTTATATTTTGATACATATTTACGATGCTTTAGGTGGATTATACAATATTATCTTTCCTAAAGTTAAGATATTTTGAAATACCATGCGAAAAATATTCGTTCAAAATAAGTGTATATACAGGGTGAGTCACGGGGTAACTTTAGCACCTCCTGTAACTTTTGAAACGGTTGAAGTTATTGCAATGCAGTTTTCACGGAAGTGCATGAGGGGAAGGGGCTAATAGATACGTGCATTAATTTCTATTTTATCACTTGTATTTTACGAGATTTTTAGGTAACTTTGTTTTTTCAAATGGAACTATACAT
>JAHLJT010008446.1:133705303-133849678 GCA_031308135.1 Acheta domesticus
GATAGAAAGAACACAGAAAGACCTGTAAAGTTACACTCAAGTTTGAAGACGAGGATTCAGTACAAAGAATAGTAGCTCTAGGGGCAGGAGTAAGAAGGAAAGAAAGAAAATTCCTTATTCTCTAACAATCAAAAAATTTATTAGACATCTAGAGTCGACAGATACCAATGACAAATGACATAAACTCCCAAGTGCTTCTGCCATGACGAACTATTGGTCTCAGATTTGGTCCACCCCAAAGCAACATTTTGATAAAGCATACTGGATACGACAGGAAGAAGAAGCTTGTCACAATATCCGGAAATAAATGGAATTGTGATTTCAACAGAGGATGTAAAAAGATCTATAAAAAGAACCACAGTTAGAAAGCTCCAGGAGTCAATTTCAAAACATTTTGCATGGAACATCTGTGCTGTCAGAATTTTGTACCTTTGGCGTGACATTTATGTTACCGAAAGATGAAAATACGTCTTGCCCTGAGAATTATAGACCCATTTCATGTCTACCTACACTTTATAAAGTTCTCACCTCCATTATCGCCACCAAAACTCGACGAGAATCTGAAAGAAAATGAGCGGCTTTTGCAAGAACAGGTTGGTTGTAGGAAAGATCTCGAGGATGCGAAGAATATTGATAATAGATAATATTGTATCCAAGCATGTAAAAAATAAAATGCATAATTTGTCTGTAGGCTGGATTGATTTCCGAAAGGCATTTGATTCCAATCCTCATTCTTCGCTGCAGCGAAATCTTCCAACTCTACAATGTTCACCCCTCTATCATTAAATTTTTTACAACGTGTATGAACAGCTGGCAAACAACACTGCATGTTATGACAGGGAAACTGAGTTACCAGACAGATCCTTTGCGGATTTGTAGAGGCATGTTTCAGGGACATAGCTTAAGCCCGCTCTAATTTTGCTTATCATTGAACCCTTTGAGTAGGATGCTGAATTCCTCCGGCTATGGATATGGTTTTGAAGAACCCCAAGAAGATCATTTCCCATCAATTATACATGAATGATCTCAAGCTCTATGCTAAGGAGCAAAACAACTTCGAATCATGCTGACACTTGTTGAAAGCTTCAGCAACTCTGTTGGGATCTTGGTTTTGAGAAGTGTGCTGTTGTTCACGTGAGAGAGGTTGCGTCCAGAATAGAGAAATGAACCTCATTTGATGGAAGATTTGAGAATTCAAGAACTCATTCAATGGAGATGAATATAAGTATCTCGCCTCAAGAAGCTCTAGGAAACTGCAGATTGAAAAAATTAGAAAAAACAAGTGGAAAGAAAGGTTCTCTCTCGAATTGCAAAAATCTGCAAGTACTGTATTAATTTCGAGAAACAAATTTACAGAAATTAACACCTGGGATCGTTCTGCAGCATCGCATACTTTGGAGTTGTCAAAGTGGTCTGAGACATCTTTATAAGCTTTCGATAGAAAAGTCATAAACACTTCTATCAAAATATCAGATGCATCATCCTCGAAGTTCCTCCGACAGGCTATATCTTTCAAGACATCATGGAGACCGTGTGGACTGTTAAGTATTGAAGTTATGTGCCACCAGCTAAGAAAAACAGCTCAGGACATTATTTCATCAACAACAAATCCATGACGGCCATCAGTGCAACAAAGATCACGGCTCCTCTGAAGCTGCTCCAAGAAAACCACAATGAAAGTTTTTCGAAATTTGAGGACCGAATTGAAGCAGTGGAATTCAAAGGAACTCACGGCAGGTTTGCTACAGCGCTTTGAAGTAACCCCATTGATATAAAGAGATCAACTGAATGGTTGAGAAAGCGCTGGGTTTTTTGGCAGACGGAAGGATTTGTGCTGGCCATTCAAGATCAGGTAGTAACCACGAATAACTACAGGCGATATATAATGAAAGAGAACATCAGTGACATGTGTCGCCTGTACAAGAAGGCCACCGAATCTACTCAACACATCTGTAGTGGATGCTCTCAATTTGCACAAACAGATTATTTACAACGCCATAATAATGTAGCCAAAATCATCCACCAAGCTCTTGCCAAAAGATCGGACCTGATAAAGGAAAGCTTACCTTATGCAAATATCTACCGGAGCAAGTTTTGTCTAATAAGAGAACAAAAATCTTGTGGGATACTGCCATTGGTACTGATAAAACAATGGAAGCAAATAAGCCTGATATTGTCGTGTTCGACAAAACTACTCGCAGGGCAATAATAATTGATATCGCAGTCCCATTAGATCATAATTTGCTGTCAACAATTGTAGAAAAGAAAATACCTGACTCTCTCAATTAAACTGAAAAAATTTATACAAACTAATAGAGGTAGATATTGTGCCCGTAGTTATTTCATCTAATGAGCTTGTTGCTTAAGATTGGAGGATTGTAAAAAGAAGCTCCATCTAAATGAGTGGCACTTCAGAAACACGCAGAAGGCCGTGCTGTTTGGCAACCACCAATATAGTGTGTACGGTTCTCTCTCTTAGTCATTGAAGCAGAACCTGAGTGCACTGGAGCAAGAACTTCCCACCATCTGTCTCGCTATATGTGTTGACGTTCTGTCCTTGGGGTATATCTGGAAATTCCGGACGAGCGTGAAATTTTGTATAATGAAAATAATAATAATAATAATAATAATTATTATTATTATTATTACTCTTATTATTCCATTTAAAGGAAGCGTTTTGAACATGAATGCCTTTATAATTGTTTGTTTTCTCTGTGCTGAAATTTTCTTCATGTGTTCAGTGTATTGTTTCTTTCGCTCCGCTGTTCATTTTTCATTCTGTGTTCTGGTGTCAAATGTATTTTTTGAGAGTGTTCCTGAATTATTTTCTATCTTCTGCATCATTTATTGTTATGTTCTTGTCTGAGCTCCTCTTGAGTTTTTTTATGCACTTCGTTTTTCCCTTGCCTGAGTTGATGACTGCAAGAATACGCCTTTAAATTATGATTCATTCATCCTGTGAATGTGTCCGTAGAACTGCATTCTTCTTTTCCTGAATGTATCCACAATGTCAGTGTGTTTGTAAATTTCTGATGCTTGTCTCTTCACCCACATTCCTTGTTCGTGTACCGGACCAAAATTTTCCTGAATCTATCTTTCTTGTTTCTCTATGTCATTTATTTTGGTTTGCCCTCTGATTTCTGTAGTTTCATCTATTGTCTCTTCTAATGTCAATTTGGATTCCTTTGACTTCTTCTTCCCATGTTCTGATCATTTTCTCGAGAACGATATTAAAGCACTTGTCGCACTCCCGTTTGGATCTCGAATAGATCGGGGATGTCCCCCATCAATTTAATCTTGAAATTGTGTCAGTTAACGTTTGCCGGATAATTGCCTCTTGTCTGTGTGTCGATGCCGAATTCTTTTAATGTGTTGTAGAGAGTCGCTCTGTCTACGGAGTCGTAGGCCTTCTTAAAGTCTACAAAAGTGACCACTGTGTTCTGGTGATTCTCATCTGGAGAATCATTTTCAAATTCCAGATCTGTTCTATGCAGGAGCGTCCTTAGCGGAAACCAGCCTGATATTCTCCTCTCTGCGGGTGAACTTGCTCTTCTGGTCTATTCAAGAGACGTTTTGAAAAAATTTGTACGTGACGGGCGAGAGTGAGAAACCCCTGCAATTATCGGGCGTGTTTTTTCCCCCTCTCTCGTGAAGTGGGTGGAGGATTACCATTTCCATTCAGAAGGGATGTGTTCGGTTTCCCGAATGTCTAGTATGATCCTGTGGATTTTTCTTGTTAATCTTTCATCATTTAGTTTCCAGAGTTTAGCAATAACTCCATCTTCTCCTCAAGTTCTATTATTTTTCAGCGCTTTGATAATTTCCATTATTTCCTTGATGGTTTGTGTTTTAGTGTCGGGATTTGGTTGTAGACGTAATGTAGACGTAATGAATATCCTTATTCTTTGAAGGTCTTATAGAATTTTTCTGGTGCTATTCTCAAAGTCTTTTTCTAATCCTCCTAATCGCATTTTGTCATAATTTCGTTTTTTCCTTCCGAATTGTTTTTGATGTTTCATTTCGAATTTCTAGAAATTGTTGCCATTTTTCTGACATTTTGTTACTATTGACGTTTTTTCAGGCTTTGTTACTTTCGTCTATTGATTGGTCACATATTAAATTCCACCATTCTGTTTTTACTTTCTCGCCCTTAAGAAGGAACGTCTTAAGAAGAGAAACTTATGTAATTGTGCGCCGGAAAACAGCGAATTTTCGACACAAAAACTCTTATTGCCGGGCCCCGGTAACGAAAAACCTGGATAAATCAGTTGCTAAATTTAGAAAAAAATCCTCTAACACGTGGTGTAGCCAAAATTCATCTTTTGTTGATTCTACATACCGAAAAAATCGATTGACGGTGCAACGCCCTTCTGTCCATCCGTCTGTGGTGCAACGATTGCGCCAAAACCGTTTCAGTAGATTTTCTCCAAAATTGATATTCCCATATCGTTCTGGCTTATGTCCGAGCTCCTGGTATTTGAAGTCGATATTTTAATTTTGGAGTGTACTTTTCATTCAGCTCCTCGGACATTTTTAAAATTTTCAAAAAAATGGCTCCACATTTTTTTTAAATCTTGCTCTTGAATAGTGCGAAGGCGTTAAAGAGAATGGTTGACGTCTCATTTTCGTTTATATCCCCGATTTTTCGAAAATTGTAAAAAAATTGTTTTTCAAACTTAAAATTGAAGATGGAGATTTTTGCCTGAGACAAAGCCTGTTGTACAAAATTTGCTCTTTAAACAAGGTCATGAACAATTTTTTTGAACACTGAGTAGTTTTTGCGTAATTTGCGCTTGAAATTAACGAAAATTTTCTATCTAAAAAACCGCTCCAAATTTTTTCTTTAAATTTTCACCACTTATGTAATAAAGTCGGTAAAAATATGGTGATAGTCCCATTTTTGGGGTATTGTACGGTTTTTCGAAAATTGCAAAACAAGTTCAAAACTACAAAATTGAGATTTTTGTCTCAGACAAAGTCTGTTGTACAAAATAAGCTCTTTAAAAAAGGTAATGTACATTTTTTTGTAAAAGTTGGTAGTTTTCACATGAAACATTTGTAGCTTTGATGGCGTAACGGTTAGCGTATCGTACTGTTATATCCAAGTTCGCGGGTTTAAACCCGATTGCGTGAATTTTTAATAGCGAAAAAACCCTTCGTACGCCTTCCTTCGGAGGGGAAGTAAAGCCCGCTTTCCCATGTTAGTAGATTTACTGCATGTAAAACATCCTCATGCCTAAAGGAAGCATCTGAGCTACATTCAAACGGCCTTTTTCGTCGCCTAAGTAAACCATCTTTCTCCGCTAGTTGAGGAAAGGAGCGTAGCGCAATTTGCGTGGTCAGGACGAAAGAGCAGGCCTCATGGCCTGAGTCTCGCCACGTAAAATAAAGCTTCAGTTCAATTCAAACATATTGGTGTCCCGTCGTACATAATGATAACATTGTAATATAGTGAGAAAGTATGTTTGTAGCTCTTGTTTCTCCTTTTGGGACGTTGTCCCAATTTCATTGTGGAATTGAGGACGACAGCAAGTTCTGCCCAGTTTGTGGTGTTTGTTTGACTAACTCCCTATTAGATGACTTTTTTGGTGAATTTTAAGTATTCTGGGTTTAGGTTCAACACTTTCTTTGGTTTTGGTTTTCACCTATTGGGTTGCAAACTGGTCTTTCAAAAAGCCTCTTGTTGTTTTCACATTCAAAATTTCGGCTGTATTGCTCTTGGAGATGGTCACATGTTCTACCTGGAATTCAGCCAGCACTGTGTAAGGCGACTTCCAACTATATAGTTTCTTCTTTGGTTTCTCGAATTGTGTTGACATGATTACAAGACCAAAATTGTCTCAAAAGAGTATCAATATTTCCCCATTCTTGTTAGTTGTCTTGTAGGCTGTAAGGATTCCTGGGATTTTCCTGTTGTTTTATTGTCCCAATAGTGCGTTAAAGTCGCCTGATATGATTTTTACATGGTGCTTGGCAATTTTGTTTGTCGTCTCTTCCAGCTCATTCCAGAAGCCATCTACTTTTTGAGGATTCTTGTTTTAGTCGTTTGTGGGTGCATGTGCGTTGATCAAGGTATATGCTTTGATAGCCGATTCGACGGAGAGCATTGATAGGCGTTCTGAGGTGGAGTGGATGTCGATGACAGAATCTCTGATGGGTTTGTGGACAGCAAATCCAGTACCCAAGTGTTTGAGCCCTTTCTCATTAGTTTTAACAGCTGGTCAGGTCTTTTGTAGTCTTTTGTAGATTCTGTAATTTCTATATCAAAATGGTTTTCGACCGTAAATCGCATTTCCTGGATTACAAGGATTTTGATGTGGAATTTTTGCAGTGTGTCTGTAAGTTGTTTTATCTTGCCCAGTTTCTTGGAGTGTTGGTATTAAGTGTACCGATAAAATGCCAATGTTTTGTGGGTAACAAAGTTGAAGACTTTGGTTCACAACCATAGACGTAACATGATGTACCTGGTCCCCCAGAATCCGATGACCAGGTAGAACCAGCTTTACGATTGGTGCCCGGAGTAGGGTATTCATTTCTTGTGTTCTCATCATGTTTGGTTTTCAAATTCAAAAGTAGGTTTAGTGGTAGTCCTTCCAGAGAAAGGAATACGACATTATTGTTGAAATCAAGAAGCAAAACAACGTAAGAAATGACCGGGACAGTGAAGAATAGAGTTAGAGTAGCAGAGAAGAATATAAATGACTCCCAAGACCTCGCAACCTAATAGCGTCCGGAACACAAGGGTTGGCCTACAGGACAGAGATGAGAAGGGTGCGGCAAGTAAGTGGAAGAAATGACACACCACTTTTTGTGAAAATTACAGGATATTTAGGTGAGTGACAGCGGACTGCTCCTCCAGTTAGTCGCCTCTTACGGCAGGAGAAGATCCCGGGGCGCTATTCAAACCCGGACACCTCACAGGGTGTATTTATTCTTCTTCTTCCTTCGGATCACCCACTTTGGAGTACGTTAGATCAATTACTTATGTGTTTTTTCTTTACGTTTCTCCCAATATTCCTCCATTCTTTCCGATGTTGCCTTTTTCCTCTTCTGACACTTTTGTCCCCCATTTCGATTTTGGTTTTTTGGGGAATCTGAGCTACTCATCTTGAATTATTTTTTTCTGAATTGTTCTTTATTTAAAATTAAGACTTACATATTATCATTATTATTTTTATTATTATTATTATTATTATTCCACTACATCATGACTAAAGAAGTTATGAGTCGCCATAAAATAAAATCTACTCCAGGTTGCAACCAGCTAACGAAGGCGAAGACCTAGGGACTCTGCGTGCTTTTAAAATACTTTGCGCAAAATGTGGGCTGTTCCAAATAAAGCAATTTCTTGTACTTCCCAGTCTATTGAATTACCTGTAGAGTTTAGCCAAGTTCTTACACACATTTTGCGGAACAAATCACAGAGCTCCGATGACTATCGGAACGACCTGTGCTTTTACTTCCACATTCGGCTCATCTCGATTTCAAAACTCTTGTATTTAAGGCGTTTCTCTGCCTCCTTGGTAACGACGTTTTGATCGCAAGGTACAGCAACATAGACAAGTAAACATGAGTTTTTCTCCAGATACTATATCCGACTTGTTTGCCGCTATCGTGCAATCAGTTTGAATTTGTTGGTCGTACAATATCGTTCACAGTCCAACAGACTCACCGGTTTTGGTGTGTGTTTGTACCACTTGGGGCATGTGTTTGGAACTTCGAGGGCGGTAAAGGTCTGCCAGTGGAAGTAGCTACACACCCTGTCGTGTCTCTTCAGATATTCTCTCTTTGCTAGAATTGGACCGGCTGAGACAATATGATCAATGGTTTCTACGTGTTCCTGGTAAATGCGGCATTTATCGTCGTGGGAAATTTTGAGAACCGCTTTATCATAATGTCGTGTTCTCAAGGCATGATTTTGGGCAGCTATTACAAGTGCTTCCGATTCTGGCTTCATTCCTTCCGTCTTAAGCCACATAAGTGATTGATCTTCATTGATCTGCACCTTGTCCATTAGTTGCAAATATTGTCCGTGAAGTGGTTTGTCTCTCCGCGATTTCTTTAACATTTTTTGTAACTCACATTTGATGTTAAGTAGCATCAGAAGTTCAGTGTCTCTGTCATTCTGGGTGTCTTGCATAGTCTTGTTCGCAATGCTTCTCGCTACACTTACAATGCCCCTGTTTCCCATTCTTCGGTCAGATTTCATGACCTGCCTCATTAGTGGGTCATCTTGATGGCTGACTACATACTTCCCCATCCCGACTATTGCGTTGTGCCAGGAGGCTTCAATTTGTCTGAGGCCTCTTCCTCCTTCCCTACGTGACGCATAATGTGTATGTACATCAGCTCAAGGGGAGACAACATGATGCTTTGTAAGCAGTTTTCTGGTTTTTCGATCCACGATGCGAATTTCTTGCTCAGTCCAGTCCACTAGTCCGAAGCTGTATTCGGCTACAGGCACCGCGAAACTACCTATTGCTGATATTTTATTCCTGGAGTTCAGAGCGGACTGCAGGACAAGTCTCACTCTTCTATAATACTCTCTGCGAATTCTCTCTTTCATTGTGTCGTTCGATGGTCTCACATTCTTTAATGCCCAGATATTTGTAAGTTTTACCTGTCTCAAGATCTTGAATCACAGATCTTGAATCACTTGAATGTGCCTATCAACTTCAATGTTCTCTGACGTGGTTATTTTGCCTCTTTTTAAGTTGACTTTTGCACACTTGTCAAGGCCAAACTTTATGTAGATGCCATTGCTAAAATCATTGATGACGGACAGCTTTTGGGAAAGAATCGCTTCATTCTTAGCAAACACTTTAAGATCATGCATGTAAAGTAAATGTGATACAGGCCTTTCATCACTACGGAGCTTGTAACCAAAGTCAGTGTGCGACAACTGTCTAGATAGTGGATTAAACTAATGCAAAACAGCAGATGTGATAGCGAATCTCCTTGGAAAATTCCTCTGTTAATCTGAATACTTCTTGTTTCTTCTACTCCCTTTCCGCTGTGTATTAGTAACCTGGTACTCCACTACTTCATACTAGCCTTACAAAACTGAATAAGTCTAGGATGAAATCGATATATCTCCAGGGTCTTCAAAATCTAATCGCGGGGTACACTGCCAAAGGCCTTCAGGTAGTCTATTTATTTTATTTATTTATTTACGTCAAAAACAGTTAAAAACTGCGTGTGACGAGATATGGGGAGAAGTGAATGCAAGCCATGCTTAAATTACGTTTTCATTTCTTTACATCATTCAAAATTATTTTATTCAGAAGCAAGATTTCCTTACAGCCATAGGAACCTTTACGACATTATTATTATTGTTATTATTATTATTATTATTATTACTATTGATGTTGCACTAGATGGGGCGTTGGATGCAGGTCGGGACCATACACGATCAATCCTCAAATAGATACAAGGAAATGTGAATCTTGTTCTTTACATACTTGTCTCGACGTTTCGTACACTTTTTGAACGCCAAAATCGTAGTCACCTTGAAGGCCAGAATAGCCCATGTGCTGATTGTGGCAGACAGAGCACGGGATCTTTGACCCAGAGGTTACAACACAAAAATTGTTACAAGGATTTTTAATCTCCTGGAACTATACAATGCAAAAATAAAAGTATTAATAGAGGTAAAGGTGGTAATATGTGCCATGTATACAATAAGAGCCCCTTTTTTTTTTGTTTTTAAGGTCGCAGCAACTACTCGGTCATTAGCGACCACTATTGAAAGTAACGTTATGACATGATTAGGGAGCGGATTATTATTAGGGGGCGGATTTCTAAGATTTTGCATATTTTTCTCCATTGCTTCAAGGCATAGCTAAGAGTAATTTCTTGACATTTGGTTATAATTGGATGCTTTGTAGATTAATTTTTAGTGCATATTTGTGCATATTTGATCATTTTTTCCTGTTGGGGCATATTCGTGTAATTATGGGAGCATATTTTGCATATTTAGTTAAAATAGAGAAAATGTTACGTGTTTTCATAGAATCTATTTGTGAGCGTTCATTGTTAGCCAAGCGTGTCACAATTTCCTTTTTTCGTTTCTGTAGATGATAAAATAATTGTGCAAATGTAGGACGTTTTTTGATATATTTTTTAAACTAGGCAGAAAAAAGTGAAAGAAGGCCTACAATGTAGGTACTTTACTCAAGTGCACATTTACTTGAATAATATCTCCCGAGAAGTAAGTTAGGTTATATTATGTTTGCACAAAAATATTTTTTTTCATTCCAAGCATGCTTCTCCTGAATTTTATCAAGGAAAATTTGTACAGAAAATGAAATATTGTTAATTTTAATTGCATATTAGTGTGCATACTCAAGAATTTTTAGGTCATAAATGCATATTTCAAAAAGCATATTTCAACATTTTTAGGGCATAAAAATCCGCTCCCTAATGATGATACGATATGGTGATGATAGGAGGTTAAAGAACGAACACATACAATCATGCCCGAAGCGGGACTCGAACCCGCGACCTCACGGTCCAGGACCCCTACGGCACTACTGCCCTACCGATCTCAGCCACGGAAGAGCCCCCTTAGTATCTGTTCATATATCGCTAACATTCTATCAGGAACGCTTTTAACTACTAGTTGAGTAACTCGTTTTGCCATTATAGCTCTGTGGTTCAGTTGTGAATGAGAGCTGATGTGTAACAGAGGTGTTCGTGTTTTCTCGGTTCTAAAAACTTTGGAAGGTAAGTCTTTGTCTTTTAATTACAGTTTGAGTTCACTTAGACCAATTCTAATTCCTATCGAATGAAATATAATATGTTTTAAACATAGTGTTTATGCCCGCAATCTGTAATTTCGAACGTAACAAAGACCAGTTTTGGTTTGCAGAATTTTAATACAGCGGTGGTTGTAAAATAAGTCCCGAACTATGGTGGGTATGTGAGCCTCAAATTTCAAGGGGCTCATACTACATACACTAAACTTGTGTTCGGAATATTTTTGTTTTAGATGCCACAAAGGGTTCTAGGTCCAAAACAAATAGGAAAAATTAGAATACTGAAGATATGGTTAAGGCACCACAGTTAAGGGCAAGGAAATGGATTTGAAAAAGGCTTTCATAACGTTTCTCATACCAAGACATACTCTTCAAAGACTTGTTCGTGTTCATAAGCCTATGGAAGAAGCAGTTTTAAATAAATTAGGAAGAATATCTATATTGAGGGATGAGCTGGAAAAAAGTTGAGTATTTCCTCATCATGCAAAGTAAATTCTGCGGTCTCGCCTGAAAAGATTTTCGCAAATTAGCGTACCAACTTTGTGAAAGAAATTGAATTATATACTTATTCACAGAAGATGCATTAGACGGTAGGGATTGCTTCGACCGTTCTATAAATCGCCACAAACATGTTTTAGCTTCACAGGCACCCCTTATCTCATCATCTTCTTACAAGGAGGCTCTTATAGCAGCTGGAGAAAAAAAAAGTTTGCAGATACAAAAAACAAAGTGGGAAGGCGAAGAGCACAAAACAGACTGGTATGAATACCAAAACTGCACATGATCAAGGTTTCAAACGGAATGTTCTTGAAGATGAAGAATCAAAAGAACCAGAATACTCTATAAATTCAGGAGTTAAGTCGAAATAAAAGTGGGGGCTCATATTACCACCTTTTCCTCTATTATTAAAATACATATTTTGTTTTTGATCATTAATTTAGTGTACTTGCATGGAAGCATTTATGCTATAGAAAATAATATACTGTACTTTTAAACTAAAATCGATTTTAATTAATGACATCAAGCAGCGTGTTTTAAAGTAATGCACATGTATCTTATGTAATTTGTGAGCTGTTGATACTGACACCTGATAATTATTATCTCTAGTGGTGTGTTATAATTGTAGATATTTGTATTGGAAGAGCAGGAAAAAATCTTCCTACTCTTGAGTAAGTCAGTGCTGCCAAATTTACTTCTAATTCGTAAATGAAGACACGAGCAATGATAGGATTCCAAGCTCAATGAAGGGAAGCTTGAAGGAATCACAAGGACGATTTGCTTATTATTTGAACAATTTTTATCTTCAGTCTGGGTCATGTATGATGTGTTTCCCCAGAATATTATGTCATTCTCACTGGTCTGTGAAGGCTGATTAAATTTGAAAAAATTATAAATGAGTAACACTACAAAATTAATTTAGTGCTTCACTCATTTTCATTGACATGCCTTTTGAGGTGAAACTGAACTGAGATTCTAAAAAAATGTTGTCTTTTTTTAGTAGCTCGTTTCTCGTTCGTTTAATATTAATTTGTTATTCAGAAAACAATGTTCACTTTGTTCTTTAGATCTTTGTTACTCAGAAAACAATGTTCACTTTAGATCTTTGAAAATTAGGATGGAAAATACATGTATGAACATATTATTATCGATTTCTTCAGTAAGAACAGGACAATCAACATAGTTCATTTTTTTCCGCCTGCAAGATTTAAAATTATATATATACACAAAAGAAACAACTTCCAATATACTGTACAAAATAAACTAAGTTAATTTTGTTGGATTTAGATAATTTTAGAATTATTTACTAATATATAATTTGTTTACGTTTCTTGAAAATACAGTTCTATGTGTACTCGACTTCTCTCTTTTGCCCTCCGTTACTTACTCCCCACCCTCTTCCAAATTCCAACAGGGCAAATCAATGGCTAGCAAGTGGAGCGGAGTCAGCGCCACTGCGGCCCTTTTCAGAACTACAAGTACTGATTTCTTAACATGTAATCAACTTCATTCCGTCAGTTGTGTTACATCAGCGCTGCAACTCATGCATTGTAACTGTAATTTTTATTTTTAGAAATGTGGTGAAAGTGTCATTAAGAAATGTATGGCTCATTTGGATACTATTGGAATCTTAATAGAATCAAGGAATGCTGAATGTTTCGCATTGATTCGCAAGTTCTTCTTCTGAAAGCTGCAACAAAGTTTGTGGCTGAATGGTGGCAAAGGAATCGATTATTTGATTCACGTCAATAAACCGATGGTTCGGCTGACTAACCACTTTATCAAATCATCGAAGTAAATATTAACTTTGAATAGTTTTTCGTCGTCAGATAAACGTTGATTTTCGCACAGTTTATCGACATGACGTTTCAGTTTAGTACATGCTTCTTGCAAATTTTTCACACTCCAAGATGTAGCTAACCCTATTGCATCGGATTTAGTTTTGTCAATGTCACCTCGAAAATCTTTCAGAGGTGTTGCTTCAATCAAGTTCCGTGCTTGGTAAAGGTCAAAATTAGATTTTTGCAGATTTTGAGACACAGCTTTGCACAGCATTGATTGATTGATTGATTGATTGTTCGTGGCGTTCGTCCGCGACAAGTTCTAAGCTCCAGACCGTTTCCCGGTATGTGTGGCAGTGTAGTGGACGTTAGTGTAAGTGTGTGTGTGTGTGTCTAAGGGGTGAGGATAGGACAAGGACGAGGTAAGAAAGATTGCGCGCGGTCCGTGGCCCGTTTGTTCAGATACTGCTCCGGTACTCGCTTGGTGTTGATCGGAGAAACAACGGAACACTACCGATCAGAGCAGCCAGCCGCTAGACAGCGACTGAATTCGGCCTAGCTTCAATTAAAATTTCAGTGCGAGAGAAGCTCGAAATTTCGAAAATCTATTGTCGTCATGGGTTTATCAAAATTGAGATGTTTCGATTTTCCCTCTCATTACATTTTAAATTTGAAAAATGAGGAAGGGACAGGAAGATAATGCATTTCAACAATGCATAGGTTTACAATACTTTGTATTAACTACGTACATATTTTATTTTTTCTTCTTACTGCGTACGTACATAGAAAGAGAAAGCATTGTCTTGCTGCGGCAGAAATCGGAGATAATTCTGCTAAAAAACAAGTTTTGTTGTCAACCAACTTTTCGGTATCAAGGAACTACAAAATGTGGATTCTGACAACTCAACGTGTTAAAGGCTGTAATTTACGTCGGATATATAATTTTATACGAACAAGATTTATCCACTTTTTCAATATCAGAGCCCAACAATACGAGATTTTTCTGTCTAAAAAAGTCGCCGTTTTCTGCCGGAGCATTAATATTTTCTCGCTACTACGAAAGTACGTAGAGAGGCGAAAAAGTAAAAAATGTAGCCTTTTCATGAAACGTAATATTTGACATTTTGTTGTAATTTCCTCTTAAAAAGAGAGGGTTACACATTTCATGGAAGACTAATAGTTCAATAACATAAAGAATTAGAACACTGTATAAAAACAAATATACACTTTATTTCATTTCTAAACACCATAACAAATCACCCGGTTTCGATGTCTACTTCCGAAAATACAAAAGCATTTTAAGGAGAGTTATAGCAACGGCAAAAAATTGAAAAATGATCAGAAAATTTTCAACGCTAATAAGAAAACTAAAGAAATGTGAAATATGTGACCACGTAAATATTAAAACATACAGCCACGTAATCTCAATACTTTGTAGAGAATGGTTTTTTAAAGGAAAATGGAAGAGAAGTAACCAATCCTGTTAATGTTGCAAATTTCTTCAGCCAACACTTTCCAACAATTGCGGTTGATCTCACAAAGGTACTAAAGCCAGAAAATGCAACATCATACGTTGCCCTAATAAAATTCTGCACAATGGTTTTGTTTTCGAAACTCCATCCATTAAAATTCTCAAAATAATGAGTAAAATAAAATATAAACGTAAAATGGGTTTACATGAAATTCCGGATTGTTTAATAAAAACCTGTGCAACTGCCTTTCTACAACAGTTAATTCAAATATTCAATGTCTCTTTATACACAAGAATATTTCCAGATACTAAAACAGCAAAAATTGTAAAAAGGCAAGAAAAATGAAATTCAAAATGATAGGTCAATTTCTCTTTTATCAGTTTTCTCAAAAATATTATGGACGCTTTATTATAGAGGAATGGAAACTTTTATCAGGAAAGTCGAAGCGTTTTCAGACTCTCAACATTCATTTAAAAAATCAGAAACGGTCATAATTTCTTTTCTTAAGGCCGTTTCTTTATCCATAGATCAAAAGGAATCACTTATACGAATACTTTTAGATCTTTCAAAAGCTTCTGACATCATTGATTGATATTTTGCTCTCAAAAAGTTACCTTCTAATGGAATTCGAGGTACTGCCCTAGATTGGATGGCATCGTACCTCAAACATCGATCGCAAGGAGTAGAAATACCTTACTGCCACGGAAGAACATTATTTACTCATCTTTCCAATTCGTTGCCCATTGAGCTTGGGGTCCCGCAGAGTTCGATCTTAGGCCCCCTCCTCTTTCTTTTATAGGTAAGCGATACGTCTATTAGAAATGGAAGAACAGTTCTCATTACTGATTACACGAATGCACTTTGCAAAAGAGAAAGAATAAATATCACGATTTCAGAAGTTTAAAATTTGTATCATAATAACAAAATTAAGGAAATTTAAGGAGTTAACGAAGGAAAAAAGGTTTCAATGCAGTTTTGCATTTCAAACCGGCAATCGCAAGTGGCGTTGAAAATTAACAATATGCAATAGACTGATGTAAAGGCAGGGCTTGATTTTTTGGCGGAACGCGACTCAACGGGGTTGAGGTACCTCAGGAATAATTATTAAATTATATTTTCAATATAGAACTATTTCTATTAAATTAATAATTAATTTGGGGAGCGTTCCTGGACCTAACATTTTATAAATCACGCACTGAGTAAAGGTAACAACATTTCTTGGCGTGTCAATTCAGTCAAACCTCAAATGGAATGTGTACTTTAAAAATGTACGTTCGTGCCTCAGACACGGCAAAAACTTCTGGAAATACTCACCCTAAAGTACACAGTAAGCAAACGCCATGCACGAAAATCATGCAATTCTCACCGTTGCACTTGGAATACTTCCTTTAGTTTGCCTATATATTTATGAATTTGTAGTTTTCAGGGATTTCGACGAACATGAAACCTCGATCATCCTCTTAAACGTCATTTACGCTATTCGAGTCTAATCAAAAAATTTGAAGCCATTTTTAAATTTGAAAATGTTTTGAGGCGTTTGTAAAGTACCCTCAAAAAGTGTAAAATCCGTTTCAAACACAGGGGGCTTCGGGTTCATTTAAATCGATGTCGGAATATCAATTTTGGAGGAAGTCAGCTGAACGGTTTACGCTCTAGCGTTTACCGCAGACGGACAGACGTTTTGTCGTCAATCACCCACAAAGCTATCTGTATCAAGTATTCGGTATCAAGAACCCACAAAAAAAGGATTCTGGCTACACCACGTATTAGAGGAAGTAATTTACCATATAAAGGAACAGAATTTATCTACATTTGTCACTACCAGAGCCCGACAATAAGAGTTTTTCTGTGGAAAATTCGCCAAAAAGAATATATTATTTTACAGGGCTATACAAAGTACTAGTTCACATTAGTACTATGAAATTAAAAATTTGAATAAGCCTGAAACAGGTAACGTACTTCAGCTGCTGTGTCAATGACCCATCTCGATTAGATTTTCGTCCAGTTTCCTTGATGTATGGAGCAAAAGCTGACATGGCTCTTGTTTTTCTTCAGAACATAAATGTAGCTTCACTATCATCCGTTTTGTTGAGATATTCTTTTGCTAGTTGTGGTAGGAGCGGAGCTGAGCGATGGGTTACTATTTTGTCGACAATATTAAAACTGGTGGGGCTACAACAGTACATACTTTCATGCATTTTTCTAACTTTACAATTTTCAAAAATTTGGAGATTTCAACGAAAATTAATTCTGTGCCATTCTTTAAGCGTCTCATGTTCTATTTGTCAGTAATACTTACAGCGGTTATCAGAAATATTTTTCACTTTCCCATGTACATACGTATATACGAATATACGAAGTATAGGGCTGTAATTATGTAATGCTGCGGAAAATCGATTTCGAGATTTCAAAGGAAATATACGTTTTAGGGTCCTCTGATACCGAAAAAGTGTTTTTTTTCAAAACGTCCGTCCGTCCGTCTGTCTGTCCGTCTGTAAACACGACTACCGCCTAAACCATACGTACGACTTTTCTCTAAAATGGATATTTCCCAGTCGTTCTGGCTCGACTCCAGCCGCTGCGATTTTCAAAAACTTTCTTCAAAATTTGGGGGTACATTACATGAATTTTTCTCAAAATTTTCTCAAAAACGGCTCCAATTTTTTCTTTAAACTTTTGGTGGGGATAATGCTAAATTACTACGACATTGCATAAACATCAGTTTGCTCTATTCTTTTGTTTTTTTCAAAAATTACAAAAATGTAATTTTTAACTCCTTTGTCACATCATTAATATTTACATTAGTAGCGATTTGTTCACATTATTATATATTTATGAATACATGTCATATAAAGTTTCTGGAAAACTCAACCGATTTCAGTCAAACACCATTTTCTCATAAATGGCTCCACATTTTTTCTTCAAACGTTTCGAACGAATAGTGCTAATTGCACTCTTTAATACGACTTAAAATTCATTTTTTTTTTTTTTTTTTTTTTTTTAATTACACCAATCTAATTTTTGAAAGATCTCCCACACCATTTATACGCACACTTCCAGCAACTTGTAAACACTATTGAATTTGTAAGTTAAAGTGCTTGAAGTGACTTCCAATTAAGTTTTTCGAAAAGTCAAAAATTTTCTGTTAAAAAGAGCTACAAATTTCGAATTTACAGGAGCGCTTAAACGCCATTTTCTTAAAAACGGCTCCAAGCTTTTCGAAGAAAATTGCCATTTAGGACGAGGTTTTACTCTTCTTTAATATTCTTAAAATAATATTTCGTTTTACTATTAGGAAACCGAAAAATAAAGAAAATGTCAAAAAAATGTACTTTGGGCCGCAATAGATGGTAGCTAGCAAGTATGTGGCAAGTCCGAATGCCGAGACCAATGGAAATCGTAAACTAATATGCGAATGTCTGTACTATTCTGTAGCGCCACTAGTTATAACTTGCATTAATTTTAATAGGAAATTCCTCGAAAAGTATTGTTTTTCTTCAAATAATTTTACATGTTATTTTTTAAAGAGATGATTTCTTAGAACAGATTTTGTGGCAAAAATCTCTGAGATCGTCGGAAATGATGCCATTTTTTCGTCCTTTGATACATACGAGGAGAAAATTTAAAGAAAACATTTGGAGCCGTCTTTAAGAAAATAATTGTTTCATAATTACTTAAATTTCACACAAAATTACGTGAAAACTATTCACATTTTCGGAAAATTGTTCATGACCTTATTTCAAGATCCGTTTTTCAACAACAGAATTCATTCAGGACAAAAATTTGTATCTTCAATATTGTGGTTATAGGAAGATGCCGAAAAAGTTAACTTTTGTAGTTCTCGAAAAATCAAGGATTTTACGGAAAACGAGTCCTGTCATTCTTTTAAACTTTCTTTTCAATATTAAACGACAAGGTTTTATTAAAAAAAACTGAAGCCATTTTCAAGAAATTTATGAAAATGTCGAGACTTCATGTAAAGTACCCTCTAAAATAAAATATCAATTTCAAACTCTCAAGCTCTTGTCCCTTTAAACCGATCGGGAAGTATACATTTTGAAGAAAATCGTCCGACCGGCCTAGACGGACGGATAAAAATGTTTTGCCGTCAATCGATTTTTTGGACTCAAACATCCACAAAACATGTATTCTGACAACAACTTTACTACATATCAGAGCAATGTTTATCCACTGTCTCGTTAGCAGGCCAGGCAATAAAAGTTTCTCTGCCGAAAATTCCCCGATTCCTGGCGCACGATATTATAACTTTCACTTGTACTCTAGAGTACCTTCGTAAGGGCGAGAAGTAAAAATGTGGAGCCTTTTTTACTGTTTTTTATAAATTTAATTTTCAAGTAAAAAGTACTCTAAAACTACTCTTTGTTTAAACTGCACGTGGAGTCCCGCAAGGATCGATTTTAGGCCCTATTCTCTTCCTATTATACGTAAATGACATGCCCTTAGCGATTCGAAACGGAAGAACAGTTCTCTTTGCGGATGATACAAATATTCTTTGCAACAAAGAAACCGTAAATAGTACAATATCAGACGTTTCAAATTGGTTCCGTAATAACAAATTAAAAGTAAATGAAAATAAAACTGTTTCAATGCAGTTTTCCATATCAAATAAAAAATTCTGTACTCCATTGAAAATGAACGGTGTGCCATTGACTGATGTTAATGTAACAAAATTTTTAGGTCTATCAATTCAGTCAAATCTCAAATGGAATGCCCACTTAAATGAATTGAACACAAAATTAAGTTCATTATGCTACGCGTTCAGAATTCTTTCAAATTACGTCAGCCTTCATATAGCTCGTTGTGTATATTTTGCCAATGTTCACTCCCGCCTGAGATATGGCATAATATTTTGGGGAAACACATCTTATAGCTCACAGACTTTCAGATTACAAAAAAAAATTGTACGAATAATAAGCAAATCCAACCCACGTGATTCTTGTAAGTCACTCTTTATTAATCTAGGAATTTTACCATTACCTTGTCTCCTGATTTACGAATCAGTAGTTTTTGTCAAAAATGACTTACTTAAGGGCGGGAATATATTTTCAGCAAACGCCGATGTCTATAAGTATAACACACGACGTAGTAATCATATTCACCAAGTGGCAGTATCAACAGCTCACTACAAAAAATTCACATACAATTCATGTACATTACTCTACAACACTTTGCCAGAAGACATTAAACGATTAAATTCAATAGAAAAGTTTAAGTTCCAAGTAAAATATTTTCTGCTGCATAACTGTTTCTATACAATTCGAGACTATACCGAGCATCAAAAAGGAAAGTAGAATTAATTTTAACAATGATAGTTAATGTAATTATTTATCATTTGGACTGTAAAATTCTAAAGAACCTGTAACAAGTATTGTACCACAGTTTCTGGGTTGATAGCCCCCATCTCGATCAGGTTTTTCGTCCAGTTTCCCTGATCCTTGAGCAAATGCTGAGATGGTCCCTTGTTTTGCTTCTGGACATAAATGTAACTTCATTATTTGTGCACGTCTTCTGAATTTCAGTGGGAAATATAGTTATTCAAATTATCGCTTTTCATATTATCGCGGCAAAAAGTATTATTCTTTCATGAAGAACATGAGGGTTCAGGGCAGGAATTTATAGCTAATTTACCTTTGAAAATATATTTTATTATATAGGAGCGAATATTTTGTCAACAAAACTCGAAAAAAAACTCTCTTTTCTGTATTCAAAATTCGACTAAAATATGGTTTAGAATAGAGACCACAGAATTATGAAAACGTGCACAAAATTCACTTCTCCCCATAGCTCGTCATACGCAGTTTTTAACTGTTTTTTGACGTAAATAAATAAAAATAAATAAAATAAAACTAGTGGTGGTTTCAACGAACATACTTTCTCACACTGCTTCTATATGGTCCTAAATGCTATTCCACTACTTCATAAACCAGCAAAAGTGTTTTCTACCAACAAATGTTTTCCGTTCCGAGACCCGAAATGCGATACTCAAAGTTAACGAACCGGCACTTATACCACTACGCCAAACTAGCACCGTATGGGTCTAACAGAGCCAACAAAAGAATTAAACCGAGCTATAAAATGGTAAATGCATGATGAAGAAACAATTGATACGATGAATTGAAGAAACAATTGTACGCTTTACAAATCCAAGAAGAGACATGAAAAATTGTTAAAAGTTAAAAATTCGAAAAAATATATACAGACATTTCCAGTTCATTTATCGTAACTATCAATATTTGAGATTCAAATGGCTTCACATGGTTTTCAATAAAGTTTCTAGAATTCTCAATTATTTCTTGTGACAACCGAGAATTTTGACAAAAATATTCCCCGACCAGGACTAGAACCGGTGAAGCATTCCTCGGAAGAGCTGGGCCAATGCTCGGCGATTAACGTTTGCGACCACAATGGATATGCATGACGTTTACACGTATATAATAGTAATAGAGTATGGTGGTTTCATTTCTCGCATTAGGAAACCAAAAAATCCAGAGAATGTAAAAAGTCATTTAGGCGCTCAAAGAAGGTATCTGGGTAGATTATCATTCATAACAGAAAAACAAATTCAAATTAGATATTAGAAAACTAAGATCTCGGAGAGAGTCTGTGCCATTCTATAGCACCACTAGTTTTTCTAAATTTAGCAACAGGTTTTATCCGCTTTTTCGTTACCAGACCCCTGCTATAAGAGTTTTTCTGGCGAAAATTCACAGTTTTCCGGCGCAGAATTACATAACTTTCTCTTCTTACGAAGTATTCGTAAGGCGAGAAAGTAATAATAATAATTTCGGAACCGTTAGGGATATGTAAGTTCATCGCATGCGTTCTGGTTATAGTGTATTTCAATTTAACGTTGAAATACTCATAGTTTTACTTCAATTGGTTCATACAGATATACACTAGACAACGATTGATTTGACATGTCATACATATTTTTTCCAAAATGAATATTTGCCCGTCGATCTGGCCCAATTTGATGCTCTGCGATTTTGGCATACTATTTTTAAATTTTGGAGAGTGCTTTACATGAAGTCCGCGGGACATTTTCATTTTTTTTTCAAAAATGGCTCCAATTTTTTTTTAAATCCTCTGTAAGAATAGAGTGAAAAACACTTTTAAAGACGACATTGGTCGAATTATTAACTGATTTTTTGACAATTAAAATATTTTAAATTTTTTCCGCTACTTCCTACAACTACAAAATTGAAGATAGAGATTTTTCTTTCAAATAATTTTCTTCTTCGTAATTTGTTCTTCACTAAGATTATGTACGTTTTTTTGAAAGTTTTAGACGTTTTCGCGCAATATTGAATGAAATATGGGCAATATAAAAAAATAACAAAAGCACGAATTTCTCGAAAACAGCTCCTTTTTTATAACCTTTTTCTTTACATTTTGGTAGGGATAGTGATAAATATACTGTAACATGTAACATATACGCCTTTCTTCTCTATTCTTTTCCTTTTTTCCAAAATTACACAATTGTAATGTTTTGACATCTATCTCACATTGTTAATATTAACAAATACTGTGATTTGCATACATGGTTGCATTTATGAGTACATGTACTTCAAGTTATGTACTATTAAGTTTCTGGAAGACTCAGAATTTTTTGGGGATAATGCACTCGAAATTCTGCATTTTGAGAAACGCTCAAACGCCATTTTTTCAAAAGCGGCTTCAAGCTCTTTTCTTCAAATTTTTATACGGATAGTGCTTAATGCACTGCAAAAGATGATATAAAAGCCATTTTGCTGCATTCTTGTCTTTTTTCAAAAATTATGCAAATGTATTTTTTTTAATATATCTCTCGCCGTTTATATGTACATTTCCAGCATTTCGTATTCATTGTTGCAGTTTCTCGAAAACTCAAAAGTTTTCTGTGAAAAAGAGCTTCAAATTTCGCATTTACAATAACGCCTGGACGACATTTTCTTAAAATCGGCTCCAAATTTTTCGACGAAAATTATCACATAGGACAAGGTTTTATTCTTCTATAATATTATTAAAGTTGTATTTCGGTTTTACTATTAGAAAACCGAAAAATGGAGATATTTTTTAAATGTAGTTTGGGTACCGATAGATGACAGCTGGCAAGAAGATGGGGTCAAGACACGAAAAGCTAGCCCAGAACAAATAAATTAAATAACTAAGTAGTACATAAAAGTCTGTGCCATTGTGTAGCACCACTAGTTTTACTTTCTCGTCCTTACGGAGGTACTTCATCAGAAGAAAAAGATATGTAATCGTGCGCTGCAAAACGGCAAATTTTCGGTAGAAAAAATCTTATTGCCTGTCCCTAATAACGAAAAAGTTGAAAAATCCTGTTGCTACATATATAGGAAAATCTTCTAACACGTGTTGTAGCCAGATCCATGTTTTGTGGCTCATTGGTACCGAAAAACCGATTGACGTCTAAACGTCTGTCTGTCCTTCTGTGGTCAATGCGAGCGCCTAAACCGTTCTGCCGATTTCCTTGAAAATTGATACTCCCCAATCGATCTGAATGAACTCGAAGCTTTGGGAGTTTCAAACATATATTTTGATTTTTGGGTGCAATGCACAAAAAAAGTTTCTCACAAATGGCACCATTTTTTTATCAAACTTCGTCTTCAGATAACGTAAAGGACTTTAAGAGAGTGCAGGTCTCATGTTAAATGAAATCCCTTTTTTTAAATTGCAAAAGTGTAATTTTTGGGCGATTTTCTACACGCATAAAATTGAAGAAAAAGGGTTTTACCTTAATGAAATCTGTTTCTTAAATACGGATCTTTAAATAAATTTATGTTCAATTTTTTTAAAATATGACTAGTTTTCATGTAATTCGGTATGAAATTACAACCGTAAAAAAAAAATCTGAATGAACTCGAAGCTTTGGGAGTTTCAAACATATATTTTGATTTTTGGGTGCAATGCACAAAAAAAGTTTCTCACAAATGGCACCATTTTTTTATCAAACTTCGTCTTCAGATAACGTAAAGGACTTTAAGAGAGTGCAGGTCTCATGTTAAATGAAATCCCTTTTTTTAAATTGCAAAAGTGTAATTTTTGGGCGATTTTCTACACGCATAAAATTGAAGAAAAAGGGTTTTACCTTAATGAAATCTGTTTCTTAAATACGGATCTTTAAATAAATTTATGTTCAATTTTTTTAAAATATGACTAGTTTTCATGTAATTCGGTATGAAATTACAACCGTAAATACATTTGCATGTTCTAGGTAATGACGAAGATAATTTGTTTTTTATATTGATTTTTTATATATTGTTTTTATTTGTAACTGTGTTTTGTAATTGTATATGTACTTTCATGTTTCTGCATACTGCCACAAATTCACATATTTTTCTCAAAAGACGTTCCAATTTTTTTTCTTTAATTTTTTCCAGGGATAAAAAAGGAATGCTTCAAAGAATGGTGCGGATCTCGTTTTCGTTGAACTGGCTGAATTTTCGAAAATTGCAAATTTAGAAATAATGCGAGAAAGCATGTGCTGTTGTAGCACCACTAGTTTGGCATAGATTCCATTAAAAAATTACTACAATCAATATTGTACACTTGGTTTGTTATTATTTTTTACATTTTTCCAGAATTCGCACTTGCTTATGTGGTTCATTGATATCACTGCAGTGCCTCTGAGCAGAGGGTCCTGGAGTTCGAACCCCGACGGTGTACATAGGGGTGTTGTGTATGAAAAGCTGGCCAAAATTATTTCTTTTTTTAGAATTTATTTAAAATCAGTTAATGTATTTATGATAGTTTACATATTTTGTCGAGACGTACTTAATATAAGCTTACAATACAATTTATTAAATGTGGTTTAGTTCAGGAGGTAAGTAGAAATATTACTAAATAGTTCTGGTTAATTGTGTTGCACTAGTCTACTTAAGACCATAAGTCTCTAATTCCCGATATTTCCAGTCGCTAATGTTCGTCTTCATCATCTTCTCTATTTTCTTCTGCTTCTTCATCTTCTATTTCTACATCATCTTCTGCTTGTTCATCGCCTTCTGCTTCTCCATCTTCTGTTTCATCATCTTCTGCTTCTTCAACTTCTGCTTCTTCATTATCTTCTTCGTTGTATCCTTCTTTCGATATTTCTTTCATAACAGCAGATACATCAATTTTATCAGCAGCTCTTAAACTCATTTGTGCAGCATAAGTCAATGTGGACTCAGGTACTAGCTTCTGTAACTCTTGTGTTTTGCGTCATTTACTGCGGTGAATTCCTTTCTCGACCAGCCCGACGTTTGTTATGTCCATATTGGTAATTTCACAGCACCGGTTTTCATTATTTTCATTATTTATTACAAATCTTTCTTCCATTTTAAATGCAGTTGCCCATTTTTGTTTGAACTCAGATTTGAAAAACCGTCATTTACGTTTAAATTCGTTCACTTTTTCCAATAGAAAATTTGTGATTTTCAAAAAAGGATTCCCCATTTGTTAAATCTTATCAATTAGACGTTCAGAAAACTGCTTGGTACAGCTGTAGAGTTCTCCTCTAGACAGCTCTTTAGCATTTTCTTCGGTATCTACAACAACAAAACATCTTACTGATATTCCTAAATTTCACGAATTTCGTTACGCATCACCAATTTTTAAATAAAGTGCACTAAAATAAAAATGTGAAAATATGAGGGAAGTTTTTCTTTTCTAACGGTTAGAATATGAACTTACGAACAACTTGTAATAAAACATTTTGCCTGACACGTCCTAACAATATAACTTACACACTAATGTTTGAGAAAAGTCAACTCAAAATTGGGATGCATAATACGTTCACTCAAAACCCCTTTAATTACATAAATATTAACTTTAAATGGGTCAATTTTTAATTTACAACACAGTACATACCTGGAACTTCTAAATCCATAACAAATTAATCCATTTGACAACTTTGAAAGCACTCACAAAGCGAATAAAGGATCCTTTTGTACGGAACTGCTGATAGCAAATGCTTGCAGCACACACGACTCATTTTAAACTGTTACTACAAAAAAGATAGTCGTGTGTTAGTCTCAGACTAGTATCGTATGACGTATTATATATTCAACTTTTCGGAAATGGTCTTAGTTTTCTCACATGTTTACATTTTTTGTCGACTTTTGGCCGACTTTTCTTACAAAATACTCCTACATGCGGTGGCAGGATTTTCGACACTAGCTCGACAGCTAGGTCGAATTGAGATGCTGTCGGGAGGAGGATTTTAGCGACTGATTGCTCTGCTATTTTTCCGTGGTCTCTCCGATCGACATCTGGCGAATGGCCAAGTAGATCCTAACATTTGTGCCACGGATCTCGCGTATGTTGTCCTATCCTCTCCCCCTTACACTTACACGCGTGAACATTAACGCGTGATGATTGGCCAGTTGGGAGCTTAGAGCTTGTCCCAGCTGGAGCGGTGCCCAGCTGATGAAAGATACCTGGTTGGGCAAAACCCTGCAAGCCGAGGAGCCACGGACCACGCGCGATCTTTCCTTTTTATTCCTAGTCCTTTCCTCACCACTTACTTACACAGACACTCACATGCTCGACGTTATTACACATGTCGGGAAACATGGAACTTATAGCTTGTCGCGGCTGGGGCGGTGCCACGCTGGTGGGAGGTATCTGGTTGAGAATAAAATCCCAAGCCGACGTAGGTCGGCGCCGGATCTCGGCAGCCACCTCCCGCGATAAAACATTCACTTCTCCGATACAGATAGACCGTAGCAGTTGCCACGCCCGGAATCACTAATCAATCAACCTAAGGGTAGGTTGGCTCTGGATCTCGCTTTCCAGCGGGTGAGTTCACCGTCATCTCTCGCACTAAAAAAATTCATTACACTCACGGGACTAATGGCCTTAGCAGTTGACGTGCCCGGAAACCCCAGCCAAGCAATCACATAAACAGAGTTCGCCAAAAATTAGACCTGTACTATTTTGCACTATCCGAGGTCAAAATTAAAAGGAAACAAGTGGTGCACAGCACACACTTTCACGCATTATTTCTAACTACATCGCTATAATATACTACATAAACGTGTAAAAGTGCTTTAAAACTAGCAAAAATGATCTTCCGCAACGACACTCGAACTCAGGCCCTCCGAGTTAACTCGCCGTCGCCCAAATAGCTACAGATACGCAAGGTTCGAACTCGGGCCTACGGTTAAAAATGTAATTGATTCAACCCAATAATTTCAACACAAAAATTTTGCAAGTTTCGAAAATATGGAGAGTTCGAGGAAAATGTAACTAGAACCATAGTTTTTACCGTCCGTTGTTACATAAGAGAAAATTTAGCGAAAAAATTTGGAGCGGTTTTTGAGAAAATATTTTTAGTAGAAGTTACATAAATTCCTGACACGAATTGCACGAAATATACTTTTTAAAAAAACCTATATCTGACCACTTTTAAACATCTGATTTTTTACAACAGACTTTGTTTGAGACAAAAATTGCTAACATGAGTTTTGTAGTTTGACATGTTAACTTTTTGCAATTTTCGAAAATATGAAACTCGACGAAATGGAACCAGCACCGTATCTTTTACTTTCCCTTGTTACGCTGCCGAAAATTCGCAGTTTTCAAGTGTACAATTTCAATACTTTCTCTTCTTAAGAAGTAAGTGCGAGAAAGTAATATAGAGGCGTATCTGAGATAATAATTGTTCAATAATTTCCTAAATATCACGAAAACAACTCGCATTTTCGAAAAACTTTTCATTGTATTTACAAATTTGGCTTTGAAGAATACATTTCACTAAAAATAAAATCTCTCTCTATAATATAATCACAGAAAGACACCTAAAAATTTAAACATTTGTAATATCCGAAAATTCAGAGATTTGAAAGAAAATTAGTCTTGAACCATTTCTATAAAAGTTCTTTTTCGAGGAAAAAATATAATTAAAACGTTTGAATCATTTGTGAGGAAAAGTTAAAAATATTAATGATGCTTGAGCAAAGTAACTCAAAAATTAAAATATTTGTTTCAAACTCAACAGGGCTTGGAGTTCGTCCTGATTGAACAGGCAATATCAATTTTTGTAAAAATCGTCTGAACGCTTTCGGCACTAGCATTGACCAGACAGAAAGACGTTTTATCATTTCCGTAGAACTCTCTGAATTTTCGACATTTTCGCAACTGCAAAAGGTGAAAATAATACGATAAAGTATGCGTTGTGTCACCGTTAGTTTTTAAACTAGTGGTGCTTCCAACGCACATACTTTCTCGCTCTGCTTTTATACGGTCCTTATTCCTATTCCACTACTCCATAAACCAGCAAAAGTGTACTATACCAGCAAACCATTTCGGTACCGAGACCAGACAAACGAAACTCAAATTCAACGAACCGGCACTTATACCACTACGTAACACCAACACCAACTCTGTCGAACAGAGCCATAAAAGAATAGAACCGACCGAAATGCTCAAATTTTACTTAAATTGGTTCATACAGATATACAACTGTTCATTTGACATGTCATACGCTTCAGAAATCGAATAACAGAGTTGAAAAATTGTTTACAAAACGCAGTTAGGGAAAACACAGACAAGTCCTGTCTATTTATCTATATTGAATCTATTCGTGAGTAGAAATACTTCAAATGATTTTCAATAAAGTATCTACACTCGTCAATGTTTTTTTCCTGCAACATCACATTCATCAAATTAAAATTCCCCTCGGTGGATCGAACTCGGTACCTTCCTTATTGAAGATCACAACCCGAAGGAGCATTAACCAACCGCGCTACGAAACCGACTTGCGGAACAACTGCTTTTATTTCAGTCAAAAAGTACTTATATAAGTTCTATCATTACGAAGCCGGTAATGGTCAACATGCGAAAAACATGTCTTTCAAAAAACATGACCAAGAAAGGCAGCGGTGAACTGTTTGCTTCACATAATTTATCGGATGATCGGCATTTGGGAAATAACTACTGCGAGAAAGTATGTGCCATTCTATAGCACCACTAGTTTATTTATATATTTACCTTCCCTTCTTACACACGTGCAGAAAATTTAAAGAAAAAATTTGGAGCGGTTTTTGAGAAAAATTTTTTTTGTACATTTGAATCGCAATTTACGCAAAAACCATTCGTTTTTCCAAAAAATTGTACATGACCTTATTTGAAGTGCTAATTTTGTACAACCGACTTGGTCTGAGGCGAAAATCACTATTTTCAATTTTGCCGTTTTTAAACAGCTTTTTGCAATTTTCGAAAAATAGGGCCTACCAACGAAAATGATGCCTATGATGACCGGAATGAGTCATTCCCTTCAACGTTCTTCGCACTATTCAACAACAAAATATAATCAAAAATTTGGAGCCATTTTTTTTAATTCATAAAATCTCAAAATGGGCTTCATGTAAAGTATCCTCAAATACTAAGGTCCGATTAAATTAAGAAGGTGATTGATAGAGCTCTGCAATCAGGCGAAAACAACCGCTCGAGACTCTCGGGCTCCGCGCCGACGCTCGGCGAAGGGTGGGGGACCTTGGTTGGGGGGGAAGAGATAGCTGTTTAACGGACATTTCGACCGGCCGCCTTGCGGCTCCCGCCGAGACGCGGGAGTCGCGGAGCGCCCGGGTGCTCGAGCGCTCGAGCGTCTCGAGCGCTCGAGCGCTCGGCCAAGCGCCGGACTGCACAGTAGCTTCGCCCCTCAATGCATGTACGGGATATAAAGTCGCCGCATGTAGTGATCGCAATACTTTCAATTCATTGTAATCGAAAGAAAATACAATTTCAATTAAACGATTAATTTGTTGAAAAGTAACAATTTATCGATTGGAAATAATTTTATAGTGACAAACAATACATTTTTTGAAAGAATTAAGGCAAACAAAGACTCTGAAAATAAATTTTTATTGTTTTTCTATATTTATAGTGCTTGAGGGAAGATAATTCGTTGCGTACCAATTGTAATGTCATTGAAGTTTCTTACAAACCCGAATATAAGGCATATTTATTAAATACAATGAATATTTGGTCATAATTTCACGAGTATATAAGAAAAAAGCATATGCTAAACAAAAATGAGGTGAGTACTATTTTCCTTGCATCAAAACGTCTTGTCATTGGGCGTAGTAATTTATTGTGAAATAGTTTATGTAAGCCGACATGGCCTTTGTATTTGTCGACTCAGTCGGCGGCCAAACAACAGCGGTCACGGCACATCATCCTATTCAACTCAATAATTCAAGATACATTATTTACTATTATATACACACGTTTAACCTTAGTTTAAATTCGTCAAAAGTATGTATACATGAAATGATGCATATAAAGTTTTATATGTACGAGTACAATGTTTTTCAATTATTCCATTATTTTTCGTTTCAATACAAGATAAACGATTAATTGTAATTAAAAAATCGTAAAAGCTGAATTTGTGAATCATTGACTTCTGTGGAGTAGTATTGAAGCTCCACGAGACCCCATTCCTTTGGGTGAACTACTGAGAACAGCGTGGCAGGAAGCGATAACAAAGGTTGTGCGAGGTGACTCGGTGGCTGCCACGCAGCGCGCCATCGCCGTTGCGACGAAATTTCCAGGAAAGGACAGGAAGCAGTTGAAAGAGAAGGGTCGAGATATGTACACAAAGCTTTCCTCGAAAGATATTGAGAAGCCCGCAAGATTATAAATAAAACTAAAAGTACAATGAGCTCAAAATAATGCTGAGGTGACTGAGGCACCCCGCACGCCTACTGCCGGGTTAAGAAACCAAGACCTGCGTTTCAGATGCCTGAAAATTACAACAACACCAACAACAAAAATATTTGGAAAAAGACGGCAAAAATACAAAATTGGAAGGGAAAGGTACTAATATATTTCATAGCACTTGCATCTAAATTTAGCAGAGCATTTGTATTTGCTCCATATTGCACCATATAAAATGAAGGAAAATTAATAATTTTATGTTCATTAGAATAAAATAGGCAATTTCCGAAGCATCCGATACCTAGTCATTACAAAGAACGGAATTTATCTCTAAAACTTTTGAGTGCCTTTTCTTTGAAGTCACAGGCAGAACTGCAATAGATCCACTTGAGGTTCTCCCGTGCGTCCGAGGAGTCGATTTTTAAAGCTTTTTTCTCTTTTTTTATACAATTTATTAAAATTATTTATTACAATTAAAATTAAAATTATTTATTAAAATTATTTATTACAATTAAAATTAAAATTAGTATTTATTAAAATTATTTATTACAATTTATTAACATTATTTATTACAATTTATTAACATTATTTTATTAAAATTTATTATTTGAAAATTAATATTAAAATTCCTCTATATTTTAAATTTTGAAAAAACGAAATTATTGGTCATTTATTTAAAAAGCCATTCAATACTCCTTCCTTTTCCTGAAACGTGCCATTAGATATTTACTCCGACGTGTCGGCCGATTGTTACGTGGCGCAGTTCGCCTGAACGGGGTCCGCCGGTTGTCGAGTCTCGTCGGTTGGAGGCCGAGTCTCGGTCGGGCGCCGGCTCCCGGGAGTCCGCAACCGGCTGCGAAGGACAGTCGAGCGCGTGGTCTCGAGAGAAGAGAGGCGAGCGAGCGCTGGTCGGTAAAAATCGCGGAGAATGCAGACCTCTAGTGATTGACATTTGTGAGTGGAGGGGAGCGACGTTGCCAGGTCGCAAACCACTGAGCACGTGTTACCGGGACACGAAAACAAACACTTCAAAAAATACGTGTAAAAGTGTAAAAAATACGACAAAAGCCTAACCTCAACGCAACTCATCACAACACAGTACACATTGCGCGCGCAGCACAGGCAGAAACGCGGGCGGCGTGGCGGCAGGGAAGTCGCTTGCGATGCTCAAATGTTCCCCGTGTTCGGCAGAGGCAACTGAGCGACCTGACACGTCACGTTTTGTCTCTCTGGTTGGCAGCTGCCATGGAAACGGGAAAGGCGTCCTGACGTCACACAGAACTGTCAATCACCTTCTTAATTTAATCGGACCTTAAGATATCGGTTTCAAATTCAAGAGGGCTTGAGACGAGTCAAAACCATCGGGGAATATCAATTTTGAAGAAAATCGGCCGAACGGTTTAGGCGCAAGCGTTGACCACAGACGGACAGACGGACGGAATGCCGTCAATCGATTTTGAAGTATGAAGAAGCAACAAATCATGGATTTTGACTACACCACGAGATACAGGATTTTTTTTCTAAATTTAGCAACAGGTTTTATCCACTTTTCTGTCACCAGACCCCTGCTATAAGAGATTTTCTGGCGAAAATTCCCCGTTTTCCGCCGCACGATTACATAACTTTTTCTTCTTACGAAGTATTCGTAAGGCGAGAAAGTAAAAGTGGTATGTCCTCTAGCCACAAACTCCTGTAGCCCCAAACATCTTCGATACTATTGACTTTCTAAAACTTGTCTTTGCAGTTCCTCATACAAAATATTATATAGAGCTTCAAAGGGCATAGCCGAATAAGGGGGGTGAAAATTGTCCCTTGATCAAATCGATAATCGCGATACTCATACGAAAGAGAGTAAAAAATTCGATAGACTCCCAAAAAATCAACCTTCTAGGGCCATGTTGCAGAGATACAATGAGAAACGTGTTTTTCATGTTTCCCGAAGCTTTTAAGAGGGTACACTTCGCAAAAGGTGAGGAAGATTTTTAACATTACATATATATATATATATATATATATATATATATATATATATATATATATATATATATATATATATCATTGATATTAGTTAAATATTACCTGAATTTTATTCGATCGGTCGAGGAACGGCTGAGGGGGGGGGCGGTCCTGCCTCCGGGCCGGCCGTGCCGGGCAACTTTCGGAGAGGACGCGCGGTTGGGATTTTATGACCATACCTCCTTCTGTGTATGAAAGACCGCCGCTTTAGAAAACCGACCGGCACCGACGACCACCGCATCCCGGATGAGGGTAAGAGTCAGCTCGGCGTCCCCGTCAAAGCACCGGAACTGAGATGACACCCACTCGATGTTTTTACAACTAAACAAACTTCGCCACATGTGCTATCCCTGTAATGTAGGTCGCAACGACTTTTTCGCTGACCGCGGAGCAAAACGACGCCTCGCGACCACATCGGCCAAAACGTACAACGGAAATTTTCCGTTTGCGAGAAGGCGAGGCATTGGCCGGAGCTACGCCCAGCCACTCCGCCGAAATTTAATTTCCGACAATCAGAGCGAACCTAAGAAGTAGTAGGACGGGGTATCAGAGCTCTCGTCAGGACGGGAGAACTTTGCTAGCGAGACATATGAGAGAACTAGCATCAGGGAGTGAGGTCATCTACTCTCGTACACTTCGGAACAAATTAGCATCAGGGAGAGTCGTCAATTGCTCTCATTGACTTCGGAAAGAACTATCATCGGAGAGAGACGTAAAATTCTCTTGCACTTCTTCGAAAAGACTTCCGATAGAACTTAATTGAAAGCGTGATGCAGGTTTCCGCCCTAGTTTTTGCGTGAAACCAAGTTAATAAATCGCGATCAGAGCCATAACCGATCTCGACTTCGCCACCCGGCACGTTGATAACGCAATGACCGGCCGTGTTCGCGATCGCACGCCGTCAGATGTAACCAGCCGTATGCGCCTGCGCCACTCGCGTGTGCCATTCGCGAGCTGCCGGGCCCGAGACCAAAGCTAATCGGCCGCTGCTGCCACCGCCGCCGCCTTTTTTGGAGCCTGGGGCGTAATCATC
Source organism: Acheta domesticus (assembly GCA_031308135.1). NCBI lineage: Eukaryota > Metazoa > Arthropoda > Insecta > Orthoptera > Gryllidae > Acheta > Acheta domesticus. The sequence continues at coordinate 133,738,524 of JAHLJT010008446.1, forward strand.
ACTGGGTTCGCTCTGCGCGGCTGAGACGGGTCGAACTGCTGGGACGCTGCCGACCTCGACCGCAGTGAAAAGGCGAGACGCCTTTTCACCCGTCTGCCTGAGGCCGCCATCAGCTGGAGTGCCTCCCCACCAGGACGTCAACAAAGCATGGTAATATTAACCTTGTTACCGCGAAAATGCGGAAGGACTTCCAATGATAGAGGAGCTAATCAAAGGGAGAGGTACAGATGTCATCAGCGCCGGCATCAATAAAAGCAGCTTAGCTTAATTGCAATTGTACTCTCATGTTATAATTATGCCAGTTAGAAAATACAGGGTAAAAAGGTCATTCAGCTGCAAGGAATTCTTGTAAATTCTATGTACAATCACCCATCATCACATTTTATTTCTTAGATTAAATTATTCTTTGTTAAATTTTAATTATGTGTTGTGTTTTCTTTTGTTATGAAAAAAAACCCGTCCCCGATTCCAAATCACTAAGCAGATACAGCAAGTCGGAGCTACCCGGGGAGGCAGGTTCATTAATATATATATATATATATATATATATATATATATATATATATATAGTGACAAACGCATGTGTGGAGGTTCGTCACACGTGCCCACACATCATAATAACGCCGATAATAGAACGGGTAAGAGAGCGCGGCGCATTTTGAAAAGGGCGCGCCCGCGGTCGAGAAGACTGTCGCCCGCAGCGTCCGCTGAACGACGCGACGAAAATGACGTACATCAGCAAGAGTGGGGGGAGACGCCGCGTTACCCCTACCATGAAGGGCACATAAAGAGTCCGCGAGCGGAAGCGTCTTCTTGGTTCCGGATCGCCGACCCAACGGTTGCTTTTTGGTATTGGAATTATTCGCCGTAACGACGTTAGCTAGGAGTGTCCAACGTCAGAAAGACGTACTAGTCAGTCGTCCGCGAATTTTATTAGATGTTGAGAGAAAGTTTTCTCCCGTTACGACACAGTGGTGAATTCGCCTATTAAATTGCGATAGTAGTTCGCGCTGAGATTTAACCAGATATAATCTGCAGCAGGAGAGAGAGACTGACGATTGGAACCGGACGTATACCACTCGCAATTGGGCGGGGTTCGGAGCCGGGAGCAGAAGAGAGAAGAAGACGGAGCCGGGAGCAGAAGAGAGAAGAAGAGGGGCCGGGAGCTGAAGAGAGAAGAATAGGGGCCGGGAGCTGAAGAGAGAAGAAACGGCGCCGAGACCAGAAGAGGGAAAGCACGCGAGGAGGCAACGAGTCGACAGAGGCGAGGTCTCGACTTTGGTTGCACGAGCCATCGGTGTCCGTGCGGCAGCCAGCGCCCAAAAATCTAGGTGAAGTTCGCGCCGCACTAAGGGAAATGTAAAACAGAAAAATACGTGGAAGTAGTGGACTCTGAGGGCAATACAACTTTCAGTTTGTGATTCATAACGCACTAGCCATCTTTGACGCCTCATTACCTCAAGAGTTTGTAAATAGAATGTGGTTAATTTATTATTCATAGTTGCAAGTGAAGTGTAGAGAGAGTGATGCCCTAGCGCACGCGGTTTTGTTCGTGTAACTTTATGCAAGAAAATTTAAATTAAGATTGGTAAATATCACGAATTGTTTGATTAGGATTGGAGATAAATTTGGCCAAAATTTAGTTACAAAGGAATTCCTTAGTTCGTTGAGTAATTATTTAGTGTGCAAAATTTTTGAAGAGTCTTGAATTTGTCTTTTTTTTGACGTGAATATTTTGTGTGTTGATGTTGCATCGAAGTTTATGTATGATGATGATTTTGTAGTAGACTTAGTGGGTTTTTGAGGCAATTAAACCCTATTTAACTGTTAATGTGTTCTTGTTTGAATTGGCACTCAACACCCAAAAGATCCCACTGCCCCGAGGTAACAAAAGCTCGCAAGAGCAGTTATCTGCGCACCGCCCTGACACTCAACAATTGTGGAGGGCATTAAATTGTAATAGTTCAGGGCGGGTTAGCGTCAGAATATATATATTAGGAAAATACTGAGATTTCCATCGTGAAATACTTCGGGAAAAGGTTTAGTGACCAAAAAACATTTAATGTTTGGCCATTTTACTTTCTCGGCCTCATTTACAAACGAAAATTATTGTAATCATGCGCCGGAAAACTCTTATTGTCGGGTCGATAAAGTGGATAAATCTCGTTCCTATATATAGTAAATCACTTCCCCTAACACGATGTGTAGTCAGAATTCATGTTTTGTGAGTCATTGATACCGAAAAATAGATTGACGGCTCTCTCTTCTGGCGGCAAAACGTCTGTATCTTTTTCTCCAAAATTGATATTCCTCGATCGATTTAAAGGAAATCGAGGCTTTCTGGGTTTGAAACGGATATTTTGATTGGCGAGAGGTAGTTTACAAGAATCCTCATTTACAACTTTCTCAATAATGGCTCCAAATTTTTTATTAAACTTTGTCTCGAATACTGTAAAATACTCTTAAAAGAACGATATAGGATTAGTTTTCATTGATATACATTTATTTTTTGAAAATTAGAAAAATTCAAAATTGTTTTCAGCGTCTTCCTGTAATTAAATATTGAAGAAAGATTTTTTTCCTGAATGACATCTGTTCATTAAAGACACATCTTGAAATAAGGTCATGTATAATTTTTCGAAAACATGAGTAGCTTTCCCGTTGTGTGAAATATGGGGAATTTTTTAAATTTTTTTTGAACAATCATTTTCTTAAAATAGCTCCATTTTTTAAAATTCTCTCTTCGCATGTATTAAAGGACGATAAAGAAAATGGACCTTGTCTCATTTCCTGTATTTTCGAAATTTGCAAAAAGTTAACATGACAAAAGTACAATATTGAAGATAGACATTTGTGTCTTAAAATATGTTCTAAAAGAGCATGCCTTTAAGAAAGATATACTTTTTTTTAAAAGCAAGTGTAGTAACAACACTAGTTTGTAGAATAATCTTTTTGTCTTCAAAAAGTACTTTGGAACCCCATTTCGAGTCTTCCGAACTCACTTCTTAATGTTTATATCGGTTTGAATTCCAAATTTCGGCTTCAAACTGTCTATTTCCAATTGCACACCACTCACTTCAGTTTTGCTTCAGTCTTCTTCACACAGTGGTGGAGTAAAGAGGGAGAGCAAGGAAAGACAGCTTGTTTCCTATTGGCTTTTAATGTGACTCCAGTTGACAGAGCATTGTCTCGCGATCAGATTATTTTTTTTTTTCGCTTGAACGGTTTGCATTGTTTTATTTACGTATTTTAGTGGCTGTAAGGGGGTGTTTCGGTTGACAAACTGTAATTTAAATTTTAAACGCTCCAGGAAAAATGCATGGTCGAATTTTACGACACTTAGGAATGATTTAGGAAAAAGGAAAGCAAATAAAATTAAGAAACTATGCGTTATAAATGTTTCAACATTTAAAAGATCCACAGATCATAAATAGAGAAGACCATGAAGAAAAATTTGGAGCCGTTTTTCAGAAAATAATTACCTATATTTCACGCAAAATTACGCGAAAACTACTCATATTTTCGAAAAATTGTACATGACCTTACATGAAGACCCGTCTTTAAAGAACAGATTTCCTTAAGGAAACTAGTGGTGCTACAGAATGACACATACTTTCCCGTATTAGTTTTCTGTTTTGTTTGGTCTCGGCTAGCTATTCGGAGTTGCCAATACTCTTGGCAGCTGCCATCTATCGCCGCCCAAATTACATTTTTTTTTTTTTGAAATTTTTATTAATTTTTCGGTTTCCTAGAAGTAGAAAAAATTATTTTAAAAATATTAAAAAACAGTTAAACCTTGTCCTAAATGGAAATTTTCGTTGAAAACCTTGGAGCTGTTTTCAAGAAAATGGCGTTTAAGCGCTAGTGTAAACGCGAAATTTGAAGCTCTTTTTCACAAAAAAGTTTTGAGTTTTCGAAAAACTTCATTTGAAGTTATTTGAAGCGCTTACACGCACAAATTCAATAGTGTTTACAAATTGCTGAAAATGTGCATTTTGACGGTATGAGAGAACTTTCAAAAAAAAATACATTTGTGTAATTTTTGAAAAAACAAAAAAATACCCCACAATTAACTTTAAGCCATATTAAAGACTGCAATTAGCACTACCCATTCGAAAAGTTTGAACAGAAAATTTGAAGCCATTTTTAAGAAAATGGCGTTTGAGCGTTGAAAAACTTGTTCAAACTATACAGATTAGAAAACTAAGTTCTGCGAGAAAGTCTGTGCCATTCTATAGCACCACTAGTTTATATATTTATTTACCGTCTTTTATTACACACGTGGAGAAAATTTAAAGTAAAAATTTGGAGCGGTTTTTGAGAAACATTTTTTTCGTAAATTTGAATCGCAATTTTCGCAAAAACATCTTTTTTTTCAAAAAATGGTACATGACCCTATTTAAAGTGCTAATTTTGTACAAACGACTTTGAGGTAAAAATCTGTATCTTATATTTCGCAGTTTTTAAACAGTACTTTGCAATTTTCGAAAACTTGGGGATATCAACGAAAATGATGCCTACATCATTTCCAAGTCCTTTGCACTATTTAACAACAAAATATTATCAAAAATTTTGGAGCAATTTTCTTTTAACTTTGAAAATCTCCGACGGACTTCATGTAAAGTACCCCCAAATATTAAAATATCGGTTTCAAATTCCAGGGGCCTTGAGATCCGTAAAAACGATCGGGAAATATCAATTTTGAAGAAAATCGGCTGAACGGTTCAGGCGCTAGCGTTGATCACAGACGTACAGACGGAAGATTTGCCGTCAATCGATTTTGCAGTATCAAGAAGCAACAAAACATGGATTTTGACTACACCACGAGGTAGAGGATTTGTTTCCTAAATTTAGCAACAGGTTTTATCCACTTTTTCCTCACCAGACGCCAGCTATAAGAGATTTTCTGGCAAAAATTAGCCGTTTTCCGGCGCACGATTCTCTTCTTACGAAGTATTCGTAAGGCGAGAAAGTAACAAACACAATTAATCAAAAATGAAGCCATTTTTGAAAATTTGGAAAATGTTCCAGGGACTTTAGGTAACGTACCTCTCAAAATTTAAAATATCCAACAATTTTTTTGTCTTTTACACAATTTATTGAAAAACAATTACCACATATTGATTACATCACATTCCAAAGAAGTGCATTTTCCAGTACGTCTGCACAGACATCATTTCAAGAAGACAATCACATTAATTCTTCTTGAAACTTTGTGGGGTAGGAGTCAGTACTTGTTATGCCCTCCCCCCCCTGAAATACATTCTGGATTTGACCCCTGGTTATTGGCAACAAAATAAGATCAGAGATTCTGCTTAGCAGCTACTGTAAATAACACAGCTGGAAAACACTTATTTTAACAATAATTCAATTGGAGATAGCAAATTTATTTTCATTATCATCACCGATTAGGCTGTATACCTATTCAATGAGATCTAAAAATCTCCATGTTAGCTACTATTTATTTTATTTCATTCAGCTTCTTTCAAAATAAGATAACTATGTAGCCCATCACTACAATGTCATCTGGTCTTGAATGAAGGTGCACATGTATACTAGTTATTATTAATTTTATTTATTTGGTCAAAAAAACATTCAAAACTGTATATGACGTGTGGGGGGAAAGATTATATGTGCACATTTTCTTGAGGTGCAAAATAAAAAAAAATTTTAAAAAACGCGAAATTAGCAACATTTAAAAAACTAGAAAAATTATTATTTTAGAAATATAGAAATTAGAAAAATGTTTGTTCCAGAGTTAAAGAAAATCAATTTCAACAGTAAATGAACTGCTGTTCTACTCCTACCACTACAAGCAAAAGGAGTGCTCAACAAAACGTGTGCACAGTGAAGCTACATTTACATCCAGAAGCAAAACAAGGGTCCGTCTCAGCATTCGCTCAATGGATAAGGGAAACTGGACAAAAACCTAATCGAGATGGGGGTCACTGAACCGGAAGCTGAAGTGCTATGCTCGCACTTTTTCTTGATCCTCCAGCTCCCTAGTGCTCGCTTAGCCTGGCACAGCACGGCTCGGCAGAAAATATGAGCTCCACTCGGAACGTCACGGCTCAGTTTGCAGTGCTGCTCACCTTCTTCCCTTACAATTCGGACTTCTCAGTTTTCGCTCTCTCTTTCTAACGACCTCTGCATACTGCGCTCCTTCTTGTTACTCAATAATTTCTACAATTATTAATTATTTTTTCAGAATTTCAAAAAACTTTGAATTGTTTCTCATTGCTATCCAGTCCAAGATGTGCTTTTACGCTGAGTTTTCTGTGGATGTTGACAGCACTGCACTGCCATGACGTAGACAGAACTCGCCTCCCCTCGCACCCCCCGCTGTGGAGTATCAAGAAAAAGTGCGTGAATAGTACATTACTTGTTACAGGCGTATTAAATTTTTTTTTAATGTATACAATACAAATGTAAACTAATTCATTAAATATCATTGTTTTGTTAAAATGAACATTATTTTCTTTTTGATGAGCAGTATAGTCTATAATTGTATAACAACAGTTATGCAGCAGAAAAGATTTTTCTTTTAGCTTAAATTTGTGTACCGACTAATTGTTTAATGTCATCTGGCAATGCGTTGTAAAGTAACGTACAAGTATTGTATGTGGATTTATGTATGTATGTGGATTAAGGTTCAGAAATAGAATTTGAATAAAAATAATTGCAAAATCTAAAACCTTTATTACTTTTCTGTAGCATTTACAATCAGGCTTCTCACTTGCCACTATCAAAATATCTTTGGTATAAATTCTAATTACCATATTTGTTAAAACTTTTATCACTCAGAAACTTCTCAAAATTGTCACAGGCTATTGACATTTCTTCTGAAAAGTTTCAATATTTTTTTGATTTTTCAAGAGTAAAGTAAACCCTCCTTATTGACAATTTTATTTAATGAAAACAAAGATGGTCCTACATGTAGAATTCTTGAGCTTCCTAAACATTCTTGTTCCTTGTAGAAAACAGCATACTAAAAAATTAAAATGAAATGACCATTGCTTACATTATTTGCATTCCTTTTAGTTATTATGTTCAATTTTTGACTTTTAAGTGGAACATACCTGTCCAGGTGTCACTGCCCTTAGAGGTAATTCCAATTTTACAAAAATTGTTGAATCTGATAAAGTGACTACATGACAATTTATAAGAGGCTTAGTATGTTGGAAACGAAATTGACAAAGAAGAATTCCATATTTTGATAAGTCTTTGGGAACTGAATGAATCCAATGTACTTCGCTAGCAGTAAAAGACTGAGTAAAAAGTGCTGGATGATTTTTACCGGCCGCCTACAAACAAAACAAAAAATCATTAAATTCACATTTATTTAATCAGAACAAATAATACTAGAGTATATCTTAGGTAAAATACTGTAACATGTTTTTCACATACTCACAACATATATAGCCTGTGAACTGGAGTCTTTTTTGACAATATAATATCGCTCTTTAACTCCTGCCACTCTGCACCTCTGCCCAAGAGTCCAATTATGCACACCATTATGCTCTCCAATAACACAACCACTTTCTACATCAATGAAATTTCCTTTTCTCTCTTCCACATACTGATAGACAGGATAAAGAAATATAAAGAATATATCACACATTTATACAATATACAAACGTTAAGTGAAATGACAGAGTGCCTTTGAAATTATTGTATCTGAAGACAATACTATGCAAAATATGCAAGTCAATAATAGGTGCAATTTTGTGAATGATCAAATGAAAATTACAATGTTCAATAGAAATTTAGTTACTAGAAATGGATTACTAAAACATGTTAACTTTGTGCAAAATGTGTTTGTGCAGATTGATGGCATGGATCCATGAATGGTTGCTGACAATTAATTCACAATTAGTACTCCTTAATACTCAGTAGACCTCAAAAAATTTACAGCTTCTGAAATAACCTTATAACAGCAGAAAATTTCCAGTGTGACTTTGGAATTATTGTCTGAAGACTGAAGTGGTTGTTGTAAATTTCAAAGTTGTTATGCTAAATCTTTTATCAAATGCATAAAATGTAACATACCTTCATGTGTATCATGGGGAAGAGATTGTTTCAAAAAATTTCATTTACAATGATAACTCAACTTTAAGAAAATTTGCATTTTTTATCAAAACTATAAATATTATTTTTTATGTTTGCGTCTTTAAAAATAATTAAAATAACCTAACACTTTTATTCCTAAAGCTTGCACTACATGTTAGGAGTTTTTTCCCCTTAATTTAGCAACCGGATTTATCCACTTTTTCGTTACCAGGGCCCAGTAATAAGAGTTTTTCTGCCACAAATCCCCCATTTTTTCACACAGCATTAAATATCTTTCCCTATACTATACGTACGTAAAGTATATGGGAAAGTAAAAATCTGCCCTTTAAAAAGGCCATGTTCAATTTTTTTGAAAAAAAAAAGTAGTTTTTGCAGAATGTGTTTGAAATTAATGTGATTTTATAAAAATTACATTTTTCTTAAAAACCTCTCAATTTTTTTCCACATATAGAACAAGGAATGCTTAAAACATTGGTGCAGGTTTCATTTTCATTGAACTCTCTGAATTTTCGAATATTGCAAATTTATAAATAACGCGAGAAAGTATTTGCTGTTATAGTACCACTGGTGTTTTTTGTGTAAGTTCTGTTATGTTAATTTGTAACAACATTCTATATAGCCACGTACTGGTGTCGAATGTGTGAAGGAGTAATCCTCCTTTAACATCGTCATTGACTTTTATCCCTTCGGCCAGGGGCTCAGCGCCATTAGATCCCGGGAATCCCAGATGGTCACCCATCAAGAAACCCGCGAAGTCTTGAATTGCTTAACCTCCGGGACATCACGGAGTGGGGTTAAACAATTCGGCTAGTGATGCTGGCGAATTTTCTACAAGCACACTATTTTCGAAAATTACAAAAAAGTAACACTGAAAAATTATAATATTTATGATAGAGATTTATACCTTAATAAAATGTATTCTAAATAATTAGATCTTCAATTAAGGTCATGAACATTTGTTTGATAAAACAAGTGGTTTTCATGTTTTTTGTTTGAAATAATGGGAATTTCTAAAAAAAAAAATCAAGAAAGGCTCCAAATTTTTTCTTTAGATTTTTTCCTTTGGGCAAAGAATGCTTAACAAATGGTGTGTGTCTTGTTTTGTTAAACTGCCTGAATTTTCAAAAATTGCAAATTTTACAAACAATGAAAGTGTGTGCTGTTTTAGCACCACTGGTTTAATATGTAGTCACAAATTCTTTTTTTAATCATCGCTTTGGCTAGGAATATAATTAAATAAATTAACATCCTCTAAATATAATGGGACATAATGGATTAACAATGCTGTAGGTATTTCAGGTGAAAACAAGGTGACAAACAACCAGACAGTTTTAACTACTAAAATTCCATAATTTGCCATCACAAATAATCCTCAAACACACTTCAAAGTGGGGGAATTGCAAACTGTGCTCTTTTTCTTGAGCTCCTGGAGCCCTACCTATCAACTGGCAAATCAAAAGAAATTGAAAATATACGAAGTATTTACAAAAGGCACAAAAATACGCAAAAATTATTTTAAAATACATATTTATATTTTATATTCCTGAGTCAATTATAGCTTGAAAAGATACAATGCACCAAAGTTGTTGAAAATATCACTATAAATTTCTCCTTAGTAGGTTTCAAGAACAAAGATCTTGAAAAAGTGAAGAGACCATATACAATGGGCAAGACTGTTGATTTACCTAATAGTGGTGATAAAACCACTATTATGATACTTTCAAATACTTTCTTGCATAATTTCTAACTTTTGCAATTTTTAAAAACTCGTAGAGTTCAATAAAAATGAGACCTGTGCTATTTTTTAAGCATCCTTGGCTCTACCATGGAAAAACTTTTAATAAAAACTTTGGAGCCATTCAAAACTTAAATAGAGCATTTCAAAAATATATTGCTACAAAGAAATGTGGATAAAAATTATTTTTAATTACATTTATATGTATAGTTCTAGGTCACATTATTACAAGCATTTCTCAATTACATTTCTTTTGAACATAATATTTTCTACTGTTGTGAGGCTTATGTTTTTGCACTTCACTGTTACAAATTTACTAGTTACACTCCAAAATGTCTCTCCTAATGTAAATTTTGAGGCAATTTGTCACCAAATTAATATTAACAAATAATGTGAAGTTACAAAAATATTTTTTGGTTTTGCAGACTCCAGAAGTGTGTTATATTTTCTTTCTAAGGAGCTTTTTTCTAATGTGTCATGTTTGTACCATCCGTTAAAAAATAATAGTGTACTCAGTTTCTTCAATTACTGTCATTGGAGATTTGTTATGACTCGTGAGTCATCTATAGGCTAAGAAATGTTGGGTCATAACATACACAGAAGCTAGAATATTGACAATAAGTAGTAACAAAATTAGTAACACAGAGACAATTAGAGGAAATAAAACTACATAATTTGTAAAAGAAATGTGATGATAATTCTTAAAAGAGTGTCCTAAAACTTAGTTCAAACAAAGAAGACCAAGGGCCATTTGAGTCATTATAATAACATGGCTCGGTAGCCAGAGACATATCTAGGTATGCACACACCCATGGCAAGCATAGAATTTGTGCCCCTGTCAGGATACTTCAAATTAGGGTTTTTATTTGTTTTAGCGGGTATACCCCCTTGGTGCCCCTTGTGAGTGGCACCCATGGCACATGCCACATCTGCCATACCTTACACATGGCAGGTATGGCAGGCGAATATGCTACTTACTCCGTAGGTGGCATATTCAAATATTTTGTATATGTTACAGCTAATGTCAAAATCTGACCATTTGCAAATTAATAAGGGGAAGATCACATTATCCAAAATGATAACTGGTGCCAAAGTAAAAAGAGATTTGAAGCATATTAAGCACTTTAGCTGGATAAAGTGCATATTAGACAACGCAAGGTGGCTAGGATAGATTAAGTATGCAAGAGAGATGAGGAAAAACAGGTATGTGATAAACATGCATCAGACTGCTGGTGAGAAGATTCTAAGGTCAGTGAGAGACATGATGTGTAGTTTCAAGTTCCATAGTATCAATTGTAAATTTCTATTGACACAATATCACCAAACCTAACTCAACATCACCATACACATCAGCTGATGCTTTACAATGCATCTCCAAGTTGGGGCGACGAGGCCTTCACAATTTACCCGAAATAACTTTTAAGTCTGTGCAACACATAACTTTCGAAGCAATTTATGCCAAAATACTTCTTGCGAACACACAAGACATGTCAATCTTGAACAATCGCCTTACTTTCGCCAGTGATCCACAGCTAATGCCATTATTAGCCAGAGCATGTCCAAAAAGTTTCATTTATTTTCATTCAATTAATTTTATCCAAACCATCTCGTTAACTTGCAAATTAAATGGCTAATTTGTGAATTGGACTTATTTTAGATTATTTTAAAATTATACTACTATTAAATTGTATTTTTATATTTGCAAAGGTCATAGTTTTATTTTAATTTAATTTTTATGTCGTAAGTTCAATATGCCATTATTATTATTATTATTATTATTATTATTATTATTATTATTATTATTATTATTATTATTATTATTATTATTATTATTTATATTATTATTATTATTTATATTATTATTATTTATATTATTATTATTATTATTATTATTATTATTATTATTATTATTATTATTATTATTATTAGAGGAGGGTCTCATGATTTGATCATGCTTAGGGCCCCCATAACATATACATCGGACCCACACCATCCTCGAAGTGGAAGAATGTGGCATAATCACATTATGGCTTAATCACATTGATGAAAGAAAAAAAAAAACATAATAATTTCTTGAATTTGTAAGCACGCAATTCTGAAGACAGTGGAGTAATGATCTCACGATTTTAATAAAAGAATACGGGAGAATGGGGTAGCACTGATCACTTAAGGACATTGATCGGTCAGATAGAATGTATTCACCAAAAAATTTTAAATTTTGTATGAAACAACAGATGGATATTTCCTAGTGTCTGTGGTTGAGAACTAAAAGTTGCAGAACTTATTTTCTTTAGCATAGATTTCGTAAAAGAAAAAAACAGCTTTGATCGACATTCCCCTACCCATGGGGTAATACCGATCGTATATTGTCCCGTGTATTTTATACGGGAAATTTTGAAATGTAATTATTATCCTAAATATTTGATTTATTACGCTAAAATTCTTTCAATTCTTACTATTTCTTGAAGTAAGTGTCACAAAAATAGTTTACAGCTGAATCAGCTCCACTGCAAAGTGGATGGTTTCAAAGTCCACAGCCTGTACTCCTACACCAACTTTCGCCATTTTGCCCAAATTCACCGCAACCACAGGACATCTCTTCCTCTTGATTGCCTGGCAAATCATCATGTTCATCATTGTCACACAACTCATTTTCATTTACATTATTTTTTCCCCTCACTCCCAACTAACCAACAGAGCCAACTTTTTTTCCCTTTAGTGCTAACTACTTTTTCAGGATCTTGGACAGTAGTCACTCCAGTCTCATCCATGTTAAAAATACGATACGGTGTGGAAGCAAATTTTGTCATCAGAGCTCCCCAATTAACAAAAAATATTTTTACTTCCTGTCGGCTGAAAGCTTTAATAGGTTGATATTAATTGCTTCCGATTTTTGGACATTAAAGGGATTCCTTTTGAGAAAAGCACAAAGCCAGCCACCAAAACCATTTACAATGTACGCAAGTTTTTAAAAAATTGTTCGGAATGTTGTTTGCTTCGGCATATGCAAAAGCCACTTTGCGGATTTGTAGTGGAGTTAGACCATAAAAAAAGATTGTCCATCAATTTTATTCATTTAGCCAATTGAATTCCTGCTCTTGACTAAAAGCTGTTTTTTGCCCAAGAAGTGGATCTCCTGAAATCCCTTTAAATTTCCTGTCAAGCAGTCTTGTGAATGGAAAGTTGAACTGTTTACTTGCTGCTCTTATGGAATGCCCTTCATGGATAAGTAGCATCGCCTGTTGCAGCTTTTCATCAGACCATCCTCCCCTGGTTGTAGTTCTTATCCACGTTCTAGGTATCTAAAAGAGAATACAGTCTCTTGCAATATATTTTGGCCATAAGTAGTACAAATATGAAATGACAGCGTATTAGTATTTAGATCTGTGAGGGGTAGTACCGATCATTGATCGCCATTCCCCCACCCATCCGATGGGTGCAACCCAATTATGTATACTACAGAATTTCATACCTAGCAGAATTTCATACCTAGCAGAATTTCATACCTAGCAGAATTTCATACTCCATCTCGATCAGGGTTTTGTCCAGTTTCCCTGATCCATAGAGCAAATGCTGAGATGGCCCCTTGTTTTGCTTCTGGACGTAAATGTAGCTTCACTGTGCGCACATTTTGTTGAGCACTCCTTTTGCTTGTAGTTTATTTACAGTTGAAATTGATTTTCTATAACTCGGGAAAAAACATTTTTCAAATATCTTTATTTTTCTAAAATAATTATTTTCTAAATTAATTTTTTCGTTTTCGTTTTTTTTTTTTTTTTTTTTAAATAAAATTCTGGCCCTCAAGAAAATGTGCGCAGATAAATTTCTTTCCCCACACGTCATATACAGTTTTTACTGTTTTTTGACTAAATAAATAAATAATAGCAATTCGATAAGTTAGTTTGAAAATGTAAACCACGAATTTAAATGATGTTGAAAAGATTACCAATCCATTTGCCCAATTGAGTTATTAAAAATACTAATGTACATGTTAATTACATCGTTTTAAAAACATGAAGAAATTAGAATGATTTTCTCTAAAACACACTTGCTTACTTCACACCAATTGCATGTGCGGAACTGGTCAGTGGACGCATGCAGTTAATTTATTGCTCAATTGGGAAGAGCGTAGCACTCACCAGACTTTGCTAGAGCGCACCCTACTGTCATTACAGACCTGATTGGGGCTACCCGCTGATCGGTGCCACCCCACTCTCCCCTACTTTCTATTACACTCACAGGAACAAACCTCTGATATAAAGTGCGGGAAATTTCTTGTACCAATAAAACATATTCCTGTACTTTCTTTCTTCTTGGCAAATGAATCGAGACCTGCATCGACAGCTATTCGTTTAACCTCACTTTTACATATATTCCCAAGGGGAAACATTGTTCTTTGGAGAGGCTCCTGTTTAACTTGACTCAGAAAAAAAGTCTGATCTTTAAACGTATCCACCGCTCTCAGTAAACGCACACCTAAAACAAAAATCACATGATTATTACAAATGTATGTTTCAATTATAATAAGTAATGGAATAGAAATATTTAGCAGGCACATTTACCCAAACTTTTTTTGTAATCCTGGAGGAAGTCACCATATGTTGTTCGAGCATAGTGTCCTGTGGCAATAGCATCTGCTCCTAACTTATGTCTAGCATAGTTGTAGAATGCATGAAATTTAATTTTTCTATTGCACATAATATCTGGGTTGGGTGTATATCCACTTATGTAATCATTCAGTAAATAACTGGGAGCAACAAATAAATATTGCAAACACATTATACCAATACATAGTGAGCATATAGATATATAACATGTTAAAAAAATTACTTTAAACATATACAAACTGTAGGTTCAAGATAAATGCAAGATGACTAACATTTTTAAATGCATTCTTGAAAAATAATTAACAAAGGATTAATGCAACAACCAAAGAGAAAAAAAACAAAACATAAATACCTAAACACATCGTTCCAGTATTCTTTTACAAAATTTATACAATGAAACTTGATTTTCAAGTGATCACACAACTTTTCAGAATCCTGTTCATCTTCAGTAGAACTACACAAACCAGTTTCATCATTTAAATCCCAGTTCTTCATGAAAACTCCGATAACGTCATAACCTGACATAAGTCACACATAATGCACATTAAAGCCCATAAAATTACAATTGGATGCACCATATTTACTAAACACAGGTGAAAATATAAATGGTAGAGGAAACAACCAACCTTTTGCCTTCAAAAACAATGCAGTAACTGCACTATCTACACCTCCTGAAACACCTACAACTACTCTTTTAATAGCAACCATTTCTGGTTCATTTAATTTCTGCGTATATTACTGAAATATACATTCTCCACATGGAAGAAGAACAAAACACATATGTTCTCACAACCGGTATAACACTAATATGGTATCATGATCATACTGCTTACAATGAAATATTATGTTAATGACAGAAAAATTACAACTCTCTACATTTGTTCTAGACATTCGGGTAAAACATCCTGTTAGTACTGTTGAGAAAATCAATGACAGATAAGTCAGTAGTAAAAGTAAAAGTACTCGCGGGGCAGGTTATGGTCATGAGTTGGTTTGAATAAGGCGTCATAATCAGTAAACAATGTAAATATTCCAATTTAAATGTAGTGGCTTATGACTGATCATTAGGTGTGAGGCGATAGTCCAATCGGAAGCCTCAATACCTAAGTCGTAACGAAGCTTTCGATTCAGTAACTGTGTCCCGCTGATACTGTCATCAGTCACTATTTTTACATTGAACTGTACTACATCGCAATGACGTGCTCTTCACAATGCGTAACCTATCAACGCTATTATAATTTTGTGATTTTTTTTTTCACACTTACAAATCAAACCCATCCACCCAGGCAAAAGTTGATAACGGAGTAACATTTTATTGCGGACAATAATAGATCAAGGGGTAGGCATATTAAAATAATTTTGGGCTTCACTGTATCAATTCGAAAAATCATAATCAATTAAATAACTTGGTTGAAATGCAGTACACGGTATGACTCCAGGTATGACTCGCCAGTGGCACGGTGAAAGATATATAGGTGTGTCAACTAGCCGCCTTTTGGACAAAATTTTTGAAGCCAGTTTGAGGCTAGTTCCTCGCTTATCCGTACGGTGCGCACGATCGAGTTAGGCATTCATGATGGCATCTCGCGATTTAGTGGCTTCCACCCAAGGAGGTTATCACGAAGTCTGTGGGAACATTTATCTTCACATTCCAAATCGAATGAGTGAAGATAAATTAATAAAGTTGGCGAATGTATCTTATGCTCCAGATATACGAAAGAATTTATTGTCTGTCGCAAAAATTACAGGCAACAAAGTAGTTTTTGATAAATATTCCGCGAAGATTATAGGAAGAAACGGGAATACAATAATGAAAGCAAAAAGAGTGAATAATTTGTATCAAGTACAGTGTAACGTTTCAGAAATTGAAACAAATTTTACAATGGAAGGAATATATTAATCATCAGTTCGATAGATTTCTAAAAGAAAATGGGATTAGAATAAAATTGACTGCACCTTATACACCTGCTCAAAATGGAATTAGCGAAAGAAAAAACCTCTCTTTGGTTGAAACAGCGAAGTGTTTACTATTGGATGCAGGATTGCCTAACAAATTTTGGGCAGAGGCAATAAATACTGCCTGTTATATAAGAAATCGTTGTCCGTCAAGAGGAATCAATGGTAAAACACCTTATGAACTTTGGTTTAAAAGAATACCGTGTGTATCTTATTTCAAAGAATTTGGAGCAGAAGGTTACGTCCTTGTTAAAGGTAATAAAAGAGGAAAGATTAGTCCAAGAACAAAGCGATGTCTTATGGTTGGTTATTCTGAATTCGCTAAAGCATATTGTTTGTGGATACCAGACGACAAGAAAGTAATGGTATCAAGAGATGTAAAATTTCTCCCATTTTCTGAAGAGAAGAAAAAGAAAATTCACTTTCAGTGCACACGTATGAATGAACCAAATACCACAAGAGAAAGTAAAAAACCTACTTTTCACTATTTATTTTCAGAAAACTCTGAAAGAAGTGAATCAGAAGACAACAATTCACAAACTACGCAAAATATTCAAGAAATGGAACCAGAGGAACTAGAAGTTACTTCAAATGAAAGTAATTCAATGTATGAACCGGTAGCTCATAGAACAAGAGCACAAAGAAATTTACGCTGTTGCGAAAATAAATCGGATAACATTAGTAAAGAATGGTATATGGATGAAATAAATATTACGTGTTTATCTGAACTTACGCTTAAAGAAGCTCTGAAAGGACCAGAGTCGAATGAGTGGCAAAAGGCTATTTGCAATGAGTTTTCCTCTTTTTTAAAAAACGATACATGGGAAATGGTGAAAGAATCTGAAGGCATAAAGCAGAAACTAATTGGTTGTCGTACTGTTTTAAAAAAGAAATACAAAGCAGATGGAACTCTTGATCGTAGAAAAGCTAGAGTAGTTGCAAAGGGTTTCACTCAAGTTTATGGAGTTGATTACTTAGAAACTTATGCACCGGTTGCAAGATTATCGACTCTTAGGACTCTCGTGAGTTTGATAACACAGAAAAATATGCATACATGTCAGCTTGATGTTGAAACTGTTGATATTGTGCATTCTTTTGTTTATTTAATAACTTGTTCATTGACTTTCTTTTATGTAATCTCTCTGACTTTTGACGTATGTAAAACGTTATTAAAAATATTCAAGTGTGTCACCAAGCATTACTGTAGAACTGTGATAGTGTTAGATGTTTCAGAAGAATGTTGTATTCAAAGATTATATGTGTAGATAATAAAAATATTCAAAAGAAACTGCATATTTAAATGGAGAACTGGAACTGGACTGGAGCTACCAGAAATGACCGAAGTTACATTAAAACAACTTATTAATAGTAATGACCTAGAAGTTCAGAAAAAAGCCCAAATGATGCTTCAAAATATTAAAGAAGGTAATAGAGTGTGTTCTCTTTAAAAAATCCCTATATGGTTTAAAACAAAGTGGTAGACAATGGAATCGTAAATTTCACAGAAAACTTTCGGAGATAGGTTGGGTTCAGTCAAAATATGATTCATGTCTATATTATAAGATACAAGATAAACATTTATCATTGATTTTAATATATGTTGACGATGTGATCTTGGCAAGTGATAACTTGTCAATATTAAACAAGGAAAAGCAAGAGGTCATGAGTTTATTTAAAAAGAAAGACGGAGGAGAACTCCATTTCTGTTAACCTGTTAAGCGCTAATGCCGGATATATCCGGCGCAAGACTTTCGTGCCCTCAGCGCTAATGCCGGATATATCCGGCGCGGGTTGGCCGTTCCATGAGCGCTAAAGACGGATATATCCGTCGCGACGTATCATCTGCTTTCTGAATTTATTCCTACGGAGCACTAGTAGATATTGACATGGCACGACATCTACGGCTGTGTGAAGGTACTACCTGTACTGCGATTTTTGTAGGAAGAGCTCTCAAGATAACTCAAATCCCATCTTCGCGATGGAATATGTCACGGCATTTCGTATCATTCACAGTCGTTCCGCTAGATTTCGCACGATCGCGACCGTATGAAGCAGTACTTGCGATCATGCGACTTCTACCGGCAAGACCGAGAAAAGACGCGAAATGCCGTGACATATTCCATCGCGAAGATGGGATTTGAGTTATCTTCAGAGCTCTTCCTACAAAAATCGCAGTATAGCTGTAGTTTTTTTTTATTGGAGTGTTCCGGCAGATTTCGTCAGCGAGTCCCTGCATCGGGCGCGGCGGCGGCGGCCGGCCGCCAGCCTGAATATGATAAAAACCACAACGTGTGTTATGTTATAATCGTAGGATAGAATAAGTAGAGGGAAGAGAAAACCATCACGTGGGATACATTTTACCCAGAATTTACATTTACAGGAATGTGCAATGACTTAGCGATCACGGCTAAACCAACATCTGGCATTCAAGAATGAAAAATCTTGCTTATATGTTATGTTATATGCTCAATTTTTGACTTTTAGCATCGACAGTGATAACACTCATAACATTTCTAGGTATGTTAATAGCTACAAAAACGTCCATGCACTGCAAATTTGTTTTACACCAATATCGCTCAGGTCAGATGTTAAAAGTGTCTATTTTCCAAATTTGTACAATCTTGGCTTTCTTTTTATCCTATAATAAAATAAAACACTATCCTAACCAAAACAAATTTATATTATTACCTATTTACAATATTCACGATTCTCTTTCCAACATACTGTTACACCCGTTACTCTTCATTATGTCCGTTGTTGTAAGGTTTTACATTTCTTCTCCTGAATCGTCACTAACCACATTCTTGACTAGGACCTTTTTAAATAAGGAATTCAAATTAGACAGACAAAATGGCACTAGTTCAATGTCACAAAAAGGATATATTAGAGATACCTTGCAGAAATTTAAAATGATAGATTGCAAACCCGTAAGTACACCTTTTGAAACTGGTGGCAAACTGAAGAAAGAAGTAAATCATAGAAATCCGAAATTGATACCTTATCGTGAATTAATAGGATCGTTGATGTATCTTGCAGTTGGAACAAGACCTGATATTGCTTATGCAGTGAGCTATTTGAGTCAATTCAATTCTTGTTATGGTTTAACACATTGCAGAGCAGCTAAAAGGGTATTGAAGTATCTAAAAGGCACTCAAGATCATATGCTTCAATACAAAAGAAATGAAAACATTTTAAAAGGTTTTGTTGATGCAGATTGGAGAAACGACATAACACACAGAGAATCTTACACAGGATATGTGTTTGTTTTAGCAGGTGCTGCAGTAAGCTGGAGGGCACAGAAGCAGCGTACAGTAGCTTTGTCGTCAACAGAGGCTGAAGCATTAAGCGAAGGTACGAAGGAGGCTATATATTTAAATAGAATGTTACAAGAATTATCTGTTGCAGGAGAAGCCGATGCAGTAACAATAAAATGTGACAACTAGGGGGCGATCAATCTGGCAAAAAATCCTGTGATCCACAATAGAAGTAAACACATAGATACTCGACATCATTTTGTTCGAGACATGCTGGAAAATAAGTTAATAAAGATTGAGTATATTCCAACAGAAGAAATGGTTGCAGATATAATGACAAAGCCTCTCCAAAAATATAAGCAGGACCACTGTAAAATTAATTTAGGATTACTTAAATGAAGAAGTATCATCGTTGAAGGGGGGCGAATGTTGGATGTTGTAAATACTTAATGATCAACAATGATACTGTAACCCTAGGTAGCATATTTTATTTACTTATGTGATTCATATATTATGAAGTGCAATACATATGATATTTCACAACTCAATATTGTGTACTAATTTTCATTGCTTCCAATTCCTTGCATACTCTTAATATATAACAGGAACGAACTATGCTTTTACCTTCCACATTCGGCTGATCTCGATTTCCAAACTAATATATTGAGACGAAAATGGACGAAATCCATTCGTCCCATAATAAATCTACAACCAGCCCGAACACCATAAGGCGCAGGCAGCTTTGAAAGCCGCGCGCCGTCGACGTCAGCGGATGACGAAGGCGTCGAATAATTTCGAAGCCTACAACCGGAACCGATGGTCGCCAATGAGGAGAGAGCCGAAAATCCCACGATAGCCATTGGTCGGCGTAGGTCACGCGAGGAGAGTAGGACAGAGGCAGCCTGGTAACCGATGTAGAATTTTGTCTTCTAGAAAGAGTTTCCGACGAGGCAAGACGGGTCTTCTAGAAAAAGTTGTCGACGAGGTGAGACGTGTAGGACGTTTCTTCTAGGAAAAGTTGTCGACGAGGCGAGACGTGTAGAATGTTTCTTCTAGAACAAGTTTTCGACGACGTGAAACGTTGCTTTTAGAAAAAAAAGTTAACGACGAGATGCAATATCCGCTAGGAGCAGTTTTGTTCTAAAACAGAATTCATGACCAAGTATAACGTGAGTCGGTGCGTAATTCACAACTTCCAACGCCACCAGAACTTTCAAAGTGCACGGGAGCAAAGTGAAACGAGCCCGATGTTCAAATCAAGAATTATTTAATGAACTGTTGTCCGGAATGAGTTTGTGAGGAAGAAAATTAAAGACGTCTGAACTTTCTGAACTGACGTGTAATTCGCATTGAAGGAAAACGAAGAAAGAAGAAGGGAGAAGATAGAAGAAGAAGGTACAGCCGAGAAGTTGGTACGTGACGTGGAATACAGCGAGTACGAGAGGCGCCGCGGTGCAATTCACCGTTGCATCCCGAGGTCGCCATCGGGCCCGCCGCTACTCCACAGGCTCGCCGAGGCTTCCATTTGTTCGAGCGGCCGTGAAGACAGCGAGGTCATCGCTACGCCCTTCCCGGCTGCTAGTGGGCGAACGGGAGGTCTCCGGAACGCGCGCGAGAGGGGGAGGTGTAACGGTATTTCACCGCCATGCAGCAAACGAGAGTGAGTACCTGTAAACTTTGACACAGTGCTGTAAAAATACAAGGTATTAGCAGAAATAGGAGAGGCTAATGAGGACAATTCTAGATTTGGATTTGGTCTTTCTTTCATGTTCAAAGGGTCGTTCTAAACAGAATTTAAAATAGAATACGATGCTTACATGCATCTAAACCAGAACAATAAGTAACTTTGTTAAAATCAGTCTTTTTCTTTATCGAAAGAGTCAGTGTACATGTGCTTTTATGTGAAAGGCAATAAGTAATGCCACACTAATGTAAGTAGTAATGAAAATCTTAAGAGAATGTTTAGGTAAATCCAGCTGGAAATAGGATTATCGAAATCTCTCTTAGGTGTAATGTGTACAGGCAGTGTAGGGCAAAGCAGTGGTTTACCCGCTGCATGTTGTAATGTTATGTAATCAATTTTGGTTAATGAATGAGATATAAAGCATTTGTGGATTGTGATTTTCCCTGGTCACTAAACCATGTAGGATTTCCTAGGGAGGGAGCATCCTATAAAAGAAAATATTTTGATAAACAACCGGCAGGGCCTGGCGACGAGGCGGTGCCTGGAGCGCCGTGACGTCCTGGTGACACCCACGCCAGAAGCATTTGATTCTCGTGGGGTATATCCGCCCTAGCCCATCAAAGGTTGGTTAGTGCCGGCATGTCGAGAGATGGCATGTTCCGTTGCATTAAATGGCGCCCGAACAGGGGACTTGAAAGTTAAATTAGCATTAACTAATGATAGCAGGAGAGAGGAAATTAATATTTGCATCATTAATAAGGCTAAAATTTAGGGTTTCCAAAGTCCCATATAAGATTGTGTAGTGACTTGTCAAATCAAAGAGGGAACACACACAATGCTATGAATAAAATTAAAGTTAAAAGGAAATATTGAAAGGAGAACGATACTTGTGAATGATGTACGGTGTTCATAGTTGTTACAGTGTTACAATTTATTGCAGTGTACATGTCATGTTTTGTGTTTTATTTTCAGCAGTGTGATAAGTTCTATTTCTATGTGATTTTGTTGTGGAGTGTATAAATTATTCAGTGTGTTGTGAGGGAGGTAATTTCGTTTCCAACAAATATCTTTTGTGTAAAGAATTGCTGTAAACGGGTACTCAACCTCGTATCATGGCGGATAGATTCATGCAAAGTAGAGGCTTAGTGGGGGCAGAGGCCGCTAACAGTGACGAGGAGGAGGGGCAGCGCGAAGTGGAGGCAAGGCCGACCGTAGAACGAACGCCGACCGAATCTGCTCGCGGAACAGAGCCATTAGAATCGTCACCGGAAATGTTAGAAGGGGAATCACCACCCGTTAGTCCGGATGACCCCATGCTAAACCTAATGAGGGCATTGTTAGGTAATTTCCATACAACCCTTACCAATAAGATAGAGAATATGCAACAACAAAACCACGCAATAGCTGCAGAAATACAACGCGACATTCAACATGTACAAGAGAATGTTCAACGCGACATGCAACAGGTACAAGAAAACATCCAACATGTACAAGAGAGTGTACAACGCGAGATTCAACAACAAAACCAGGTGTTAGCTACGGAGTTGAAAGAACAGCAAAATGCTTTAGCTACGGAGTTGACAACCAAAATAAGTGCTGTTAACGACAAGGTCGAAGCAATTCAGCGAGCACAGGAAACGGGGGCAGCCGAATTGAAGAATGAAGTTGACAAGAAGTTAGAGGCACAAGCAAGAAAAGTAGAGGAACAATCTGAGAAGATTGAAACCGTACAAAATAAATGTGAAGAAATGAACACGCGAATTGATTCAATAACTGAATTCGTCGAAATTCGTACGAAACGACATGAAGACAAAATCGCACAAGAACTGAAAGGGATTTCAAATCAGGTAGAAGTGGGCACACAAGAACGTTTGAAGGTGCTAACAAAACTAAACAACTTGCAAGCAACGGTAGATACCATGCCGGCAGCTGTAGGTTCGACGCACCCGTTAAACTTAAATGTGCCACCTACGTTGAAATTTTCGGGATCGCCCGAAGAACATCCATATTCGTTCTTAAAGGCACTAGATAGTTTTATGGCTCTTAGTCGCTTGCCAGAGCAATATAAAACGCATTTATTGTACCAGATTTTACAAAAAAATGCAAGAACATGGTTAGAAACGCTTGAACCGTTTCCTCAAACAATTCAAGAATTTAAAATAAAATTTTTAAATAGATATTGGAGCGAGGAAATTCAACTCAACCACAAGATGACAGTTATGAATACGTACTACAAGCCGACGCTAGGAAGCATGCGCGATTATGCGGCGGGGAAGATTGCTGCACTCAAGTTATGTTCGCCACCTATGGAAGACAAAGAAATTATTTGTTTATTAACAAGACATTTCCCATACAGCATACAGAACTTGATAAGAAGCATAGCTCCGCATGACATTGAGGCATTCCAAAGCTTGCTAGGTAATTATGATATTACAGCAGATAATGTCATGAAGGGAGGCAAGACTAGTACGACGATTAATGCCATCAGCACGAGTGTGGGAGGTCAAGAGGCAAAATCATCGAAACAGAGCGATCAACCAAACAATAAAAAGAATGATCGAAATACGGAAGAAAATAACTTTCGGAATGAAACGAAAGACCGAACTTCAAAACCAGGAGGGGAGAAGACTAATAAAACATACCCTCAAAACAAGCGCAAGACTAAAGAAGAAGAGAATAATGAAGAATTAGGGGACAAACATCAATGTCAGCCATCAACATCGGGAAACTGCCACAGTTCGATGTGAGCGGGAACCCCATGTCGAACAACGTTCAAGCTGAATACAACGTGGTTCCTGTAATCTCTGTAGGTGATCCACCGACGGGTGTCATATGGAATATGGTCACAACGAACGAGTATCCATATCGTTGTCCGGTGATTGAAGTATGCTGCGGCGACGTGGTGATGAAGGCGTTAGTGGACACTGGCTCCATGGCAACCATAATGGATGAAGACGCCTACAATGCGTTAAGGGAATCGAAGATTGAACTACCTCAATTGCCAATTAAAAGTACGCGAATTACAACTGCGATTGGAAACAAGTCGAGCCCGATCAAAAAACAAATTTATGCACCATTAGAAATAGGAGGCAAGGTCTATGACACGCCATGTCTCGTAGTAAAAGGACTCACGTACGCAGTAATTTTAGGCATTGATTTTCTCGTGGAGAATGATGTAATTGTAGATACCAGAGCCGCGAAAATTCTGATAGGTCGTGGAAACGCGAGAATTAACACAGTGATGAAATTTGATGAAGAAAAGTTAATTGAAAATGAGGATGAAATAGATTTATGTTCGTCCGCGACAAATGACTTGATTGAATCAATTGAAGAGAAAGTTAATTCCGCTGATCTCCTCGACAAAGAACAGAAGGCCAAGTTATCGAAGTTACTCATCAGCGCCAAAAGGGTGTTCGAGAAAAATCGCGAGCCAGTGAAAAATTACGTGTTTCGTATCCAACTCACAGACGAGACGCCGTTCAAAGGACGCAGCTATCCTATACCAGTGGCGTACCAAGAAGCAATTTCAAAACAAATTGAAGAAATGTTAGAAGAAGGCATAATCAAGAGGGCGACTACGGCGTATGTCAATCCAATTGTAATAGTGAAAAAGCAGAACGGCACATTGCGCTTATGCTTAGACGCGCGTTACTTGAATTCGCTGACAATACCGTATAGGGATGTACCGCCCAAAATTGATGAAATATTGTTACGATTCGCCAATAAGGGGTACTTCTCATCAACGGACTTCAGCAAGGCATATTATCAAATGAGGTTGCATCCGAAGGATCAGAAATACACAGGGTTCGTCTACAAGGGGCGAAGCTATGTATTTCAACGTGTCCCATTTGGATTGCGTAACAGTGGAGCTGCGCTGGTTCAATGTTTGAACGAGATTATGAACAATGCTGGGTTACAAGACACCACTCTTTACGTTGATGATATCTTAGTTCATTCGACAGATTTTGAACGTCACCTTGAAGCATTGGGAAATTTATTACCATTGTTGATTCAAAATAACTTGGTATTAAATCTTGAAAAATCCCATTTTGGTGTACCACAAATCAAATTTCTGGGATATGAAATCACGAAGAATGGAATTCAAATGGGATTGGATAGAATTAAAGAAATCGAAGCCATACCCCGACCAAAGAATAATAGGCAACTAAAGAGAATTTTAGGAGTCTGCAATTATTTTAGCAGGTTTTGCTATAATTATGCTCTAACGATAGCTCCATTATATCGATTATTGCGAAAAGATCAGAAATGGGAATGGACGGAACTTCAACAGAAGGCGTTCGACGATCTTAAGCATATGTTTTTACAAACATGCACGATTTCACATCCAGATTTCACGCAGCCTATGTATCTACAAACAGATAGTAGTGATTTGGGTGTGGGAGCGATGTTGTACCAAGTCATTGATGGGGAGACAAAAATCATCAATTTGGTCAGCACTGCTTTAAAAGGGCCGCAGATCCGTTTTACGACATCGGAGAAAGAAGCCTATGCCGTTGTTTGGGCCCTAACTAAATTAAAGAATTACTTAATGGGGAGGAGTTTTGTCATCAAAACCGATCACAAAGCCCTAATCTTTTTAAATCGTTGCAATTGGCAAAACGATAGGCTGATGAGGTGGTCACTGTGGCTACAACAATTTGACTTTCGAATCGAGTATGTCGAGGGGCAGAAAAATGTATTACCTGACTTACTCAGTCGTCAGTTCCCAGCTCCAGAGACGAATATCACCCATAAAGGCGTCGAACAAGTCAATGCAATCGATCTAAAAATTCCTCAAAGTTTTCTATGGGATTGGTCCACATTGGCAGACCTTCAAAATCACGACGACGAAATTAGTAAAGTCAAGCGTGTGCTTGAGGGAAGAGGGCAAACAGAAGACGAAGAAGTCGTGACGAAATTGCAGAGAGATCCCGAGAGGTGGAGATTGACCAATGACATGGTGCTGATTCGATTGGACACCGCTCCAATTACCTACAAAATTTGGATCCCAAAAGCGCACGCGGAGGAACTAATTAACTATGTCCACGCTCAAGCCGCACATTACGGGTCCACAAAAATTAAAAGCATTATAAGCGAACTATGTTATTGGAAAAACATGGATAGGGATGTGAAACGAGTAATCAAGTCGTGCGAGACATGCATGAGGACAAAGTTTCCGAATCGATCGTATGCGGGTACAGTGACACCGATCATTCCCGAAGGGAAAAATGATATCATTGCAGTCGATTTGTACGGGCCATTACCAAAATCGAGGCGCGGGAATAAGTATATCATGGTCATCATCGACTTGTTTACAAAGTTTACACAAGTGTACCCCATTAATAAGATCACCACTAACCAGTGTTTACGACAGCTGGAGAAATATTTAGCAATAGCAGGACAGTATCGTAGAGTCTTGAGTGACCATGGAACTCAATTCACTAGCCAACTGTGGAAAACAGCATTACAAGAGAAAAATTTAACTCCAATTTACTCGTCCATTCGCCACCCGCAATCAAATCCAAGCGAACGGGTGATGAAAGAAATGTCGAGACTGTTCCGAACTTATTGCAGCCAGAAACATGACGATTGGACCGAGTTAGTGCCCCATGTGAATCGATGGTTGAACCACGTGCCGCATGAAAGCATCGGGATGAGTCCATACGAGGCCCATTTCGCCCGCAAACCACCACATGTGTTGGGATATCTAGACCGTGAAGATGTGACCGGACCGGAACCCTACCACACGGAACAACAAATTCTGGATAGGCTCCGCAAGGCTGCCGAAGAACGGAAAAAGAAAGTAAAAAGCCGACCATATGTGTTTAGGGTGAATCAAAAAGTCATGCTACGAACTCCAAAAGTATCAGTACCAAGGCTAAAATTATTTGCTAAATTCTTTCACCTGTACGAGGGACCGTACACAGTGACAAGATTGGTAGCTCCAAATGCAGCCGAATTAATAGATGAAGACGGAAGAGTAATAGGAACATATAACTTCTTCAACTTGAAACCTTACTAAATAACGGGTTGCTGATTCGAATGATCAGGTAACAGAAAGATGAAAAGTCGATGGGAAAAATAAAAGAATTCTTGAATAGTTCTCGTTGAAGATTCTTCTCCATCATTTTAAATGACCGTCGAAGAATCTTACCGTTATGGGGGCAATGAGACGAAAATGGACGAAATCCATTCGTCCCATAATAAATCTACAACCAGCCCGAACACCATAAGGCGCAGGCAGCTTTGAAAGCCGCGCGCCGTCGACGTCAGCGGATGACGAAGGCGTCGAATAATTTCGAAGCCTACAACCGGAACCGATGGTCGCCAATGAGGAGAGAGCCGAAAATCCCACGATAGCCATTGGTCGGCGTAGGTCACGCGAGGAGAGTAGGACAGAGGCAGCCTGGTAACCGATGTAGAATTTTGTCTTCTAGAAAGAGTTTCCGACGAGGCAAGACGGGTCTTCTAGAAAAAGTTGTCGACGAGGTGAGACGTGTAGGACGTTTCTTCTAGGAAAAGTTGTCGACGAGGCGAGACGTGTAGAATGTTTCTTCTAGAACAAGTTTTCGACGACGTGAAACGTTGCTTTTAGAAAAAAAGTTAACGACGAGATGCAATATCCGCTAGGAGCAGTTTTGTTCTAAAACAGAATTCATGACCAAGTATAACGTGAGTCGGTGCGTAATTCACAACTTCCAACGCCACCAGAACTTTCAAAGTGCACGGGAGCAAAGTGAAACGAGCCCGATGTTCAAATCAAGAATTATTTAATGAACTGTTGTCCGGAATGAGTTTGTGAGGAAGAAAATTAAAGACGTCTGAACTTTCTGAACTGACGTGTAATTCGCATTGAAGGAAAACGAAGAAAGAAGAAGGGAGAAGATAGAAGAAGAAGGTACAGCCGAGAAGTTGGTACGTGACGTGGAATACAGCGAGTACGAGAGGCGCCGCGGTGCAATTCACCGTTGCATCCCGAGGTCGCCATCGGGCCCGCCGCTACTCCACAGGCTCGCCGAGGCTTCCATTTGTTCGAGCGGCCGTGAAGACAGCGAGGTCATCGCTACGCCCTTCCCGGCTGCTAGTGGGCGAACGGGAGGTCTCCGGAACGCGCGCGAGAGGGGGAGGTGTAACGGTATTTCACCGCCATGCAGCAAACGAGAGTGAGTACCTGTAAACTTTGACACAGTGCTGTAAAAATACAAGGTATTAGCAGAAATAGGAGAGGCTAATGAGGACAATTCTAGATTTGGATTTGGTCTTTCTTTCATGTTCAAAGGGTCGTTCTAAACAGAATTTAAAATAGAATACGATGCTTACATGCATCTAAACCAGAACAATAAGTAACTTTGTTAAAATCAGTCTTTTTCTTTATCGAAAGAGTCAGTGTACATGTGCTTTTATGTGAAAGGCAATAAGTAATGCCACACTAATGTAAGTAGTAATGAAAATCTTAAGAGAATGTTTAGGTAAATCCAGCTGGAAATAGGATTATCGAAATCTCTCTTAGGTGTAATGTGTACAGGCAGTGTAGGGCAAAGCAGTGGTTTACCCGCTGCATGTTGTAATGTTATGTAATCAATTTTGGTTAATGAATGAGATATAAAGCATTTGTGGATTGTGATTTTCCCTGGTCACTAAACCATGTAGGATTTCCTAGGGAGGGAGCATCCTATAAAAGAAAATATTTTGATAAACAACCGGCAGGGCCTGGCGACGAGGCGGTGCCTGGAGCGCCGTGACGTCCTGGTGACACCCACGCCAGAAGCATTTGATTCTCGTGGGGTATATCCGCCCTAGCCCATCAAAGGTTGGTTAGTGCCGGCATGTCGAGAGATGGCATGTTCCGTTGCAATATATTTAAGAGGTTTCTCTGCCTCTTTGGTTACGACGCTTTGATCGCATGGCACGGACAATCTACTAGTAGACACGATTTTTTCACCAAATTTCCGATAACAATACCCGGTTTGTTTCCCGCTATCGTGCGACCTGTTTCAATTTGTTGGTCGTACAGTATTGTACACAGTTCAACAGACGTGTTCGGACAAGCAAGCAGTTTTATTATAAAACCTAATTTGTTTATATTATATATGCACATTTCAACATGGCCAAGTTTCTGTACAAACTACTGTGGCAATGTCTTCTTATTTTATATTCGTAGCTCACGAAATACGTTCAGTTCATACAAGCCTCTATTTCTCCAAAATTGTATTGCAGCTGCGCGGCCAGCTTCTGGGCTGCATTTCCTTGAAGCCGCCCACCGCCCACGGCGTCCCGCAAGCCGTTGCAATTAAAGAATATTCAAGAACATCTGATTGCTTAACAAACATAATTTTGCAATGCATGCCATAAATTCCATACTTTGAAATTCTTCACAACTTCAATCCATTGATTATTTAATTACAATTTTTTTAATTTCAATTCTAAGTATTACAATCAAGCTACTTCCGCATTCGCCAATGCTCTTCCGGCACGCGAACAGATCAGCACCACCGCCGGCGCTACAGCCAGCCGGCGTTAGTCAAGAGACGACTTCCAGGGTGCAGTCATGGCGATGTAGTCATTCTCGTATTTAAGACCTCTGCCTCCTTGGTTACGATGTTTTGATCACAAGGCACAGCAACATCTACAAGTAGACACGATTTTTCTCCAAATCCCGGATAACAATATCCTGTTTGAGAGAACTCTTTCAGCTGATAGGCCGTGGTCTAGTTGGCACTGACGGCGCAAACTTTTCGTTTACAACCACGGTGGACATTTTCAGTGACGGCAGGGTCGCAGGCGCAGTATCCGGGGCGGCTGGCTGGCGACTCGTCTCCAGCCAGCCATCGTCTCGGATACTATAGTATGATCCGTTTTAATTTGTTGGTCGTACAATATTGTACAGAGTCCAACAAATGTCACCGGTTTTCGTGAGTGTTCGTACCTCTTGGGGCATGTGTTTGAAACTTCGAGGGCGGTACAAGTAATAATAATAATAATAATAAAATGCCTTTATTAATGGCGAGGCTCAGGCCATAGGGCCTGCTCTTCCGCCTAACCACTCAATCTACATTAATACAGAGAAATAATATTTAAGAGGGGGAGGGCCAGCTGTATATTTACATCTGGGAGAGCAAAACTAGGGACCACCCCGGCATACGCCTTAAGCGATGCGTCTTAAGCGACAAGTCAGTCAATGAAGATAATTACACACCCTGTCGTGTCTTTTCAAGTATTCGGCCTTTGCTAGGATTGGACAAGCTGAAACAACATGATCAATGGTTACTACTTGTTCCTGGAAAATGCGGCATTTATCATCTTGGGAAATTTTGAGAACCGCTTTATCATATTGTCGTGTTCTCAACGTCTGATCTTGAGCAGCTATTAAAAGTGCCTTCGATTCTGGCTTCATTCTTCCCATTTTCAGACACATAAATGATTGATCTTCATTTATCTGCACCTGTCCATTATTTTTAGATATTGTCCAGGAGTGGCATGTCTCTCCAATATTTCGTGAATATTCTTGCGTCTCAAATTTCATGTTAAGTAGCATCAGAAGTTCAGTGTCTGTGTTATTCTGAGTCGTGCATAGTCTTGTTCGCAATGCTTCTTACTACACTTACAGTGCCAGTTTCCCATTTTTCGATCAGATTTCATGACCTGCCTCAGTGAGTCATCTTGATGGCTGGCTACATACTTTCCCATCTCGACTACTACATTGCGCCAGGAGGCTTCAATTTGTCTGAGGCCTATTCCTCCTTCCTTACGTGACACATAGAATCTATTTACACCAGCTCGAGGGTGAGCGACATTATGAATTGTAAGCAGTTTTCTAGTTTTTCGATCCATGATTCGAATTTCTTGCTCCGTCCAGTCCACGAGTTCAAAACTGAATTCTGCTACAGGCACCGACAAACTATTGCTAATTTTTATTCCTGGAGTTCAGGGCGGACTGCTTCTGTAATACTCCCCGAGAATTCTCTCATTTATTGTGTTGTTCGATATGGTCTCACATCCTTCAATGCACAGATATATTATGTTGTACCTGGCTCAAGAACAAGAATCACAGTGTGCATATCAACTTCAATGCTCTCTGACGGCATTTTGCCTCACTTGAACTTGAGTTTTGCACACCTCTCAAGACCAACCTTTATGCAGATATTATAGCTAAAATCACTGGCGATAGACAGGATTTGGGAGTGAATCGCTTCATTCTTAGCAAACACATTAAGATCATCAATGTAAAACAAATGTGATACTGGTCTTTCATCACCATGTGTAATATATCTTATTACATGTATACGTAAACCCGAGGGACAATGATCGTGCAGAAGATTTAAAAAAAAGAAGAGAGACAAGGAGGCTTTGAGGAAATAAAAAAAAGTTTGCCAAAAGAGGACTTTTTTTGGCAATGCTTGCTGAAAATAACGTTTTAAAGTAACGAAAGTTGAGAAATAGGACGATATTTTACAAGAAGTAACACGGGAACATTAAGTGAAATTGAGTGCTGAAGTTCACGAGGAATAATCTTGTCATAAATGGGGACCGGAATCATCCGAGAAATAATCAAGATCAGTCAGTGCACTCATATTATGAACTAAAAGTGAGAGCAATAATTGAGTACAAGGAAAATAAAGGCCTTAAAAAGGGTGGAAATAGTGACAAATAGTGATTTGAAATAACAGTGAAATTATTTTGTATTGTTTAAAAAAATTTGGTCATTTAAATAAATCATATAATTTTATTTGTTCAATACAGAAGCTCGTGGCATTATTTTAGTATTAGTTTTACTTCACTATTCTTCACAATTTTCGTCCGATGTTTTCCGTATGGAGCAAAACCATTGATTATGTTGAGGTATTAGAAAAAGTCGGGCATTGAGCAATAAAAATTTCGGTACTCACACTTGGAGTTTCAAACCACAGTCAGTTTGCGACAACTGTCTGGATAGTGGGATCAAACTAATGCAAAACAACACAGGAGATTTCTTATGTATTAACACAGGAACTGAATACTTCTAGTTTCTACTGCTTCCTTTCCATTGCATATTAGTAACCTTGTACTCCATACTATACTTCGGTTTTTCTTTCTTGGCGCGTGGGGGGGGGGTCATCAAAATGGAATATCTCACGGTATTTTGCATCGTTCTCGGTTATGCCGCTAGGAGTCGCATGATAGCCAGCACTGCTCGATAATCGCGATCATGCGGCTTCTAGCGGCACAACCGAGAAAGACGCGAAATATCGTGAGATATCCCATTATGATGACACCCCCCACGCACCAAGAAAGAAAAACAAGTATAGCCTTGCAAAACTCAATTAGTCTAGGATGAAATCGATAGATCTCCAGGTCTTCAAGATCCAATCGTGTGGTACACTGTCAAAGTTCTTGTGGTGGTCAAACCAAGCCATGCTTAAATGACATTTTTGTTTCTTTACATAATTCAAGATGACTTTATTTAGTAGCAAGATTTCCTTACAGCCATAGGAACCTTTACATTTTTTTGTTCTGCTGACAACAGGTGGTTCTTCTCCAGGTGTGTGTACATTTTGTCAGCTATGGCTACAGTTGTAACTATGTACGGTACTGGCAGACAAGTGGTTGTCCTGTCGTTCTTTGTCAAAGAGCTGTCTCCCGCTTTAGGTAGTAAATACGTGATGCCGCGTGTGAACCATTCCGAGAGTTCCTTTGGGTTTTCTAAAACTGTAGTAAGCCTTTGTTAGATGAGAATGTAATGCTGTTGATTTATTAATCCAATAAATCTGGATCTTATCACTCCCGGGGGATTTCCAGTTTCCCATGTTCTTAATTGCTTGGAACAGGTCCTCTTCCGAGAATTCTTGAACATCTTCTGTTTCTACAAGTTCTTCGGCAGCGTCATCGGATGCGTCTTTGTTATAAGATCTACTTTCCTCCCAGATTCCTGCCCAGTTCGACGTCTTCTTTTGAAGGGGTGACAGCATTGCAATTCTGTTTTTGAGTCAGATTGCAAAAGAATCTCTTTGCGTCTGTTTCAAACAACCGATTCTGTACACGGAAATCTTCTCTGGGTTTTAACGTCTAATTCGTTGAGTCTATGCTTGGATTTTCTCTTTTAGTTTCTCAGCTACCAGTAGCCTTGTGTCAATTTCAATTGGGTACTTTAGTTCAACATTGAATATTTTTCGTTGAACTTTAGAGGTGTGCGTTGATTTAGAAGATGCCTCGGCTAAGAGTGATATTTTACGCCGTGTGTCGGCTAGCAGTTTCATAATTCTTTTCGCCTTTGGGGGTACGCAGCTGTTTACTGTTTGGCTGCCGGTCTTCATGTTCTTGGCTGACTCCAAAAATTATCTGAGATACCAGATATCCAGCTGCATACACGATGTAATTGATTTTAGTAATATCTAGATCTCTAGCTGGAGTCTTTACCATCTCATTTGAGACAGAGTCTCTATCACACTCTTAGCGTTGGTATTTACGTGTATTCACAACGGTAATTAAATTCCTGCATACGATATATTTTTTGCTTTCCCATTGAAATTCAAATTCAGCTAGTGGCGCTACCATAGCACAAACTTCATTGCATTGGTTCTAAATTCCCCGCAATATTACACTTCTGCATAAACCAGCAAGTGTTTTCAACCAGTAATTTTTTCCCCCTCCGAGACCCGAACTCAGATCCTCAAAGGTAACGTGCCGGCACTTATACCACTACACCACACAAGCGCCTTATGTGTCGGACTCGAGAGGCATAAAACGATAAATGCTTGATAGGAAAGCAATTATGATTGTACATACGTTTTACAAATTCAAGAAAATGTAAAAAAATTGTTCAAAAGTTGAAAATTCGAAAATTACATATATATTTTCAGTTTATTTATCGTAATTAATTCTATCTGTGGTTAGAATTGCTTCAAATGGTTTTCAATAAAGTTTCTAGAATTCTCAATTTTTCCTGGGACAACAGACAAAATTGTAGCAAATAATACTCCCCGGCCAAGACTCGAACCGGCGAATCTTCCCTCCGAAGAGCTGAGTCCGTGCTCGCCGATTAGCGACCTCGGCCACCCTGGTAATACACGGCAATAGTAATAAGTGTATGGTGGTTTCATTTCTAGCATTAGGAAGCCGAAAAATCGAGGTAATGTGAAAAAAGTGTCCTTTGGGTGCCAAAGAAGGTATCTGGGAAGAGAATCATTCCTAACCGAAAACTTAGTTCAGACTAAAGATTAGGAAACTAAGTACTGCGAGAAAGTCTATACCCTTCCATAGCACAACTAGTTTATTGATTTATTTCCAAACGCTCTTACATACGAGGAGAAACTTTAATGAATATATTTCGTGCGCATTTTCAGAAAATAATATTTTTTTAAAAATTGGATACATTTCTGACACTAAGCAAAAAATCAGCTCATTTTTTCAAAAAAATGTACATGACCTTTTTAAATAGCTAGTATTTTACAACAGACTTTGTTTAAAGCAAAATTGCTATCTACAATTTTGTAGTTTCGAAATGTTCGCGTTCTCTTGGCATTTTCGAAACAATGGAGCTATAGCCAAAAATGAGACTAGCACTATATTTTTTACCACCAAAGATTAAAGAATACGAATTTGTGAACGATAGAATTGTAACAATAAGAGTAAGACATGATCGCGGACACCTGGTCATCATAGGAGCTTATGCCCCAGTGGAAGGACGATCGAAAGAACTGGAAGAGGAGACAGACAGTTTTTACTCAATGCTCCAAAAAACTATAGACAAATACAATCAAACATGCGAAGTACTCATAATGGGTGATATGAATGCCAGAGTAGGAAACAAAGCAGTCCATGGATCTATAGGAACATTCGGAGAAGAAACTGTAAATAAAAATGGAATGAAACTCCAAGAATTTGCAGTTTTTAACAACTTAAAAGTGACTAATACCTTTTTCCGTAAGAAACTAATTCACAAGTTTACTTGGGCCAATGGAAACTGCAGATCCTTAATAGATTATATAATTGCTAACCAGAGAATATCAAAACAAGTAATGGATACAAATGTTTTGAGAGGTTATGACATCTACTCAGACCATTATCTAGTAATATCTCGCATCAAGATGTATCCAAGATGGCGAAAAGCAAAGAAAAACTCTCCAGATGATAATGCAGAGAAAGTTTTCAAAGTACATGTTCTAGAAGAGCAAAGCACAAGGGATTTATACCAACAGAGACTGAAGGAACACATACATCTAAGTCCTTTAAGCAACAATGTTGAAGAAATGTGGGCTAATTTGAAAATGTCTCTGACAAAGGCTGCTAATGAAGCCCTGGGGATGAAAAAGAAAATGAGAAGTAAAAGAAGATTAAAAATCTGGTCGGCAGAAATAGAAGAATTAGTTAAAATAAAGAAAAAATGTCATAATAAATATCTAAGTAACCCAACAGACATAAATAAACAAGAGTACCACATCGCAAGAAATCAAGCAAAAAATGCAATAAATAAAGCCCACAATGCATCTTGAGAAAGATTTATAGCAAATATTGAACACGATGTACATGGAAGGCAGTCTTAGCGTACAAAGTCATAAAGTCCCTAAATAGATCTATTAAAGAGGATGTAAATGTTAAAAGCATAGAAACAGATAAATGGGCAGAACACTATCGATCTCTGTGGTACGATGATAAAGAAAACTCGGTAGTTAACCACAGAGAAACGTATCCGGGAGTTGACATCACATGGGAAGAGCTGACAATCTCTTTAAAAGGATTAAAAAATAGAAAAGCATCCGGGCCAAATGGAATCAACAGTGAATTACTGAAGTATGGAGGTCAAGCATTGCATGAACACCTTTTAAAGCTGTTCAATGTGTGCTGGAGGCAGCTTGAGACTCCTCAAGAATGGTTACAGGCGAAAGTGGTATCCCTGTACAAGAAAGGTGACCGAACCAACACCCAGAACTATCGAGGAATATGTCTGCTAGACACTATCTACAAAGTATATGCTAGAATTCTGAATCGACGACTGAAGACAATTGCAGAATCACTTCTCTCAGAAGAGCAAACGGGATTCAGAAAAGGTCGTTCATGTACAGATGCAATATTTATCTTAAAGCGATTGATAGAAGAACGAAGGGGACATAACAAAGAAACGCATCTTGCATTTATAGATCTTGAAAAGGCTTTTGACAATGTTAGACGCAAACTTCTATGGGAAATATTAGAACGAAGAGGTTACCCAAGACATCTTATTGAAGCTATAAAGAGTGTATACAGACAAACTTCGATCATATTAGGAAATTGTAAACCTAATATAATTGTCCCTACAAATAAAGGAGTAAGACAAGGCTGTTCAATATCACCAACCCTTTTTAATATATATTTGGACGACATATATAGAGTATGGAAAAATAAAGTCGATAGAGGTGTGCAATTAAAAGGTTCTTTTTACATTAATTCAATTTTATACGCTGATGACAAAGTGGTGATACAAGAGACTGAAAATAAGCTCCAAATGTCCATTTTCATCTTGAAAAATATCCTTGAAGAATATGGACTGAAAATGTCTGCTCAAAAATCAAAAGTCACGGCATTTCGAGGCAAATATCCAGTAAGATCTAAAATAGCAATAGGAAACTACAATTTAGAACAAGTTAGCAACTTCAGGTACTTAGGCTGTGATATATCGTTTAATATAGATCGTGACGTGGAAAACAAGCTAGTAAAATTCCGAAATGTATGTGGAACTATACACAAGTATCTGAGAAACCGAACACGAAAGGAGACACGGCTTAAGTTTTATAAGACAATTGCAGTCCCCACACTCATGTATGCCAGCGAAACATGGGTGAACACGAAAAAGATCAAAAATAAAATACAAACGGCGGAAATGAAATTTCTGCGAAACACACTAGGGTGCTCGCTACTCGACAAGAAACGCAACTCTGAGATAAGAGATATTTTAAAAGTCAAAGAACTGTACGAGAATATTCTCGAAAACAAGTTAAAATGGTACAACCATGTATCAAGAATGCCAATGAACAGACTTCCATTCATAGCTATGAACTATAAAACAGAAGGAAAAAGGGACATTGGTAGACCGAGAAGAAAAATGGGTGCCGGAACAGGTCACATGGCCTAAACCCTGTTGGGAAGAAGAAGAAGACTATATTTTTTACCGTCCCTTATTACATGTGTGGAGTATATTTAACGAAAAAATTTGGAGTGGTTTTTGAGAAAAATAATTTTTTAATTTCAAGCGCAAATTACACAAAAACTACTCTTTTTTCCAGAAAATTGTACATTCTTTTCTTAAAGAGCTAATTTCGAACAACAGACTTTGTCTGAGGCAAAAATCTCTATCTTCAATTTTGCAGTTTTGAAATGGTTTTTTGCAATTTTCGAAATTCGGGAATATCACCGAAAATTATACCTGCAACATTCTTTTAAACGTTCTTCGCGCTATTCAACAACAAGATTTAATCAAACATTTGAAGTAATTTTATTGAAAATTTTGAAAATGTCCGAGGGGCTTTATGTCAAGTACTCCCAAAAATTAAAACATCAGCTTCAAATTTCAGGAGCCGCGACATCAGCCAAAACGATTGGGGAATATCTATTTTGAAGAAAATTGATTGAACGGTTTAGGCGCTAGCATTGACCACTGACGGACGTTTTGCAGTCAATCGATTTTTCGGTATCAAGAGCCTTCAAAACTTGGATTCCGTCTACACCACGAGATAGAGGATTTTTTATCTAAATTTAGCAACAGGATTTATCCACTTTTTCGTTACCAGACGACAGCTTTGAGTTTTTCTGGCGAAAATTCGCATTTTCCGGCGCACGATAACTTTCTCTTTTTACGAAGTATTGGTAAGGAAAGTAAAAAATGCGCAACATGAAACACAGTCCAAAAGTGCCCCATGTTTGTGTCCCAATTAGCCCTATTTTTTACTACACTTAAAAGTATAAAACAAACTATGTTACGTTTATCTAGTTACATTAGATAAACGCTAAATATACTATGTGGATAATAATTGATGGTTACTATTTCAATTACCAAGATTAAGAAATCTGCATACTAATGTAAAAGAAATTTACCGCATACATCTGTAGGGATATTTCCCTGCATAGATCTTCGTTTGGAGAATACTTGAAAGCATAATGGTTCCACAGGATAAAGTAACGGAGTTGCCAATAGCTCTCCGCATGAAAACAAATTTTCTTCCTCAAACTCTTCAGATACTTTTGATGACCCAAGGTGCCCCGTGACCAAATGATCCCCTCTCCCTTACAGCTCGTTTTTCCTCAGCAAGAGGGCATCTACCAACAGGACAATGCAACGTGTCATGCAGCTCGTAGTGTATGTGCGTAGTTCGAAGAGCACCAGAATGAGATTACAGTAGTCCCCTGGTGATCAAACTCTCCCGATTTAAACCCAATAGAGAATCTGTGGGACCATTTCGATCGGGCAGTTCTCGCCACGGATCCGCAACCAAGGAACCCAGCGCAGCTGGCCGCGGCAATGGAGTCGGCATGGCTCCACATCCCTGTCGGTACACAACCTAATTGACTCTCTCAGCGGTCAGCAGCAAAAGGAGGTTATTCAAAATTCTGACGGGTGGCCACATTGTGACTGGACTGGGTATAATTTTCATTTGGGCCAAAACCCATGGTTTCAGGGCAAACAAACGTAAATCTTCACGGATGGTTCCCTGAAGATTTCTTCCTTAGCATATTGCCTCATGGCACATACCTGAAAAGAATTGTACAGTAGACTCTTTTGTATAAGTTTCATACAGAATAATAACATTTTTAATTCAATTTGAAGTAAAAACTGTTTTGGAGAATAAAGCTAATAATGTACAAAAAGTGGTCATGAATTTACTCACTACTGGTCGAGTGATGTAGGAATGAGATGCTTGATTGCCGCCGATAGTATGACAAAAAATAAATATGACGAAATATTAATGCATTTTCAAAATTCAACCAATATTCCAGCTAACAATACAAAGAAATAAAAATCAAACTATTTTTGAAGTTTCTGCATGATGCATCTCAAAGCGCTTGATCCTGGACAATCTCTCTTGTGGATGAAATGATTTCTTTTAAAAGCACATTATCTTTGAAAAACTACTTACCAACAAAACAAGAGGAAATAATAAGTGTGGTTTCGAGCACACGAATGTCCTACTGGGGATGTAGACTACTGGTATACAGGTGTCTGAATGTGGAGCAACAGCTGGAGTATTTCTAAGACTGTCATGTGCAGAAAATAATAATCAATTTCATTCATTTTTTTCAATGGGATCTTGATTATACCGCCATACTCTGAGCTCGGCCTGTTGACCCCCTTGAAAATAGGGGTCGATACCGACAACCTTCAGAACTCTTGATCCACACAGACTCCCCTTTCCCTCACGCTACACCATTGTGCCTATATCAAAAAGATAACTGCGGTATTCGCATAGGAACTTCGTGGGACTTTCATAGGCTACCAACAATTCTTAAAAACTACTCATTTTATAAATATTACTTTAGAAATACAAGACAGAGAGATGGAATGGAATGGTACAGGATGCGGCCCCTACATCATAAACCCCACCCATGCTGCATGCGAGACTTCCCGAGCTATATTACAGTCACGGCGCCAGCCTCGGGAAATGATCAAAACGCGCTTTCAAATTCTCATCCGCGCGCAGTCTTTCGTATCTTTGGTGCATTTTCTTCGTAAAACGGGATTTTAAAGCCCTTTTCGTGTCTATTCGAAAATATTTTCAATGACTTGTTTCTGTGAAGTATGTACAGTTTTTTCAATTACACCACTCCTCCATTGTAAGTGGTCAAACCCCTGATTCATGAGTAGGTATTTCTGAAATGACCACTTATACTGAATATTTGCTTTGGAAATAGCCAACATGTCAAAAGGCATATCTATACACTAATTTTAATTCTTTTTTTTCCCCATACCAAAGCACCCCTATTATACAAAACCCTAATGAGAAAATATTAATTACCTCACACTGAAAATATATGTAAGGGCAAATATTATGAACTATTTTTTTCCTTCAAATGTGATGTAAATAGTAAATAATACACAGTGATGTACTGAAATCTATTACCATTTTATTCATCTAAAATTTAAACTGTGTTCGATTCATCAAACCAAAAATGGAACTAAATTTAATTATAATTTAAGCCCCAATATTTAATAAAAATTAACATACAAATCTATTCATTTTACCAGAAATTAAGCCCAAGAATAGTGCCAGCAGTTCTGGTCTGTGTAGTTGGCAGTATCGAGGTGCCTTCACATGCAAAAACTTGTTATGGTTCAATTTCTTCTCAGTTAAAAGATATTAGTGTACAGCGCATATGTCTACATAAACTTGTGAACAGGCATATGCACATTTGATCATGTGCAATACATGTACAAGTTTATATTCACATGGTACTGACCTTTTTTTATTTGCTTTCTTTTTTTCAACATAACTAATCCACATAATGACCTAATTCTTTTAAGTTTTGCCTTGTATTAACTGATTGATGCATTTCATATACAACAAATTCAGAAACCCAATTCAATATGTTATATATTATTCTTTGCACACTAAAATTAAATAAAAAGATCAGATTAATAAAGAAACTGATTTAATATATTAGTCTTAAGTTTCCTAGAGAACAATACATGTTTTCCAAAAACCTTGTGTAAGTTTATTATTATATACAAGGCTAAAATTTGGTAATGCAAAACTATGTTAATTTAATAACTTCAAGGAAGTTCATTTTGTTCACATTTTCTTTCACTCACAAAATAAATAAATAAATAATTAATTAATTATATAAATAACATAAGCATAATTGAAGATGTATTATTAAACTCTTTATGAACAAGATAGTCAGGAATGTGAGCCACTAAATGTAGCAAAAAAACAACAAAACAAAAACAAAAAAACTGCACAAATTGAACCATAATTCAGCATTCACTTAAACATGGCAGGTAACAGTTTTCAATGAAATTAAGAGCTCAACAACCCAAGGTCAGATGTCAAATGAGAAAACTGTAGACACCGATGGATAATTAGACTGTAAACAGAATTTTATCAACACTGATTATTTTACATTTCAATTTACAATAAATCATAAAGACACACAATAAATATTTCCAATTTTTGTGGAAATTGCAAAAGCATATTTCACACAAAAGTTATTATTTCCATCTTAATAGGTGGCAATTTGCACCACACATTCAATAACTATATGAAAACTAATGTTCTGAATAGTTTGAAAAATATTTCAACATTAATAGGAAATTGACCAATTAGCATCTTAAGACAACCCGAATGAACAGAACTCTCTTTACAAGTTAACTACAATGTAACAAAAATGCTCAATTAAGAATGAACTTGCCGATTATTGCACATCAGTGAATTGAAAATTGAAGAAAAATAAGATTCTATTCATTTTCAAGAAGTTTCAAGAGAACTTTAGAAATAAAAAAAGAATTATTGTAATTTATTTTCATTTTTTAAAGAGTTATGCCTTAATGACACCACATTTTTTAAATATCCCATCTTGTTTGAATTCTCCCAGAAATTAATTGAATAATTCATTGAAAGCTATTACCTGCTCTCTTCTTAAGTAAAAAACATTAATATATTAAACACAACTCCCAGATATCTTCTTTCTTTTTTTTCTGAGTTTTTAAAGCCTGTGGCTTTCAACATGTGCAACTAACATTTTAGAGTCAACTAACAAAAGCTGACTTCCAATTTTCAATGAAAAAGCAGTGTATTTTGACTGAGACATTCTGGGAAAACTTTTTTTTTTAGTTGTTATATGCTGTTTACTCCAAAATGTACCTGCACTAATGTTGAACACTAAATTACCTTTAAAGGCTCAATGAAAATATTCTATGAATATACAATTCAGAAAATGTAAATAACAAGAACTTCGTTCATTTGTTCATCTCATTTTCACTGTTATTTTACAAGCGGTATTTACAAATTCAGGCATTTCATACAGTGCAAATAAAATGCATAAGT
The DNA here is from genome assembly GCA_031308135.1 of Acheta domesticus. NCBI lineage: Eukaryota > Metazoa > Arthropoda > Insecta > Orthoptera > Gryllidae > Acheta > Acheta domesticus. Next base: position 133,780,817 of record JAHLJT010008446.1, read on the forward strand.
AAGTTTTTTCATAAAATGTCATTTCACCATATTTTTATCAACTTGAAATAGTTCAGATATTTTATAAAACATCTGGGTCATTCCTCATACTTATCTAAAAAACTTGAATTTATCAAATATTTTTTTTACAAACAGAGGTATGATGGACTGACAACATTTAATATAAATAATAATGTCATACATTATTTTTTTTAAGTCCCACATATTTTATAAAATATCTGATTCCAGGCACTAAATTAGGCTATAGAAATTACAGTATGTCATAAGCCCACACGTTCAAAAATTGTTTACCTACATAAGCATATATCTCTTCAATATACAAGATTTCATAAACACTCGCTGGACAATCATCTGCACCAATTTTAAAAATATTTTTGTACATTTCAATACATCCTAATAATTAACTAAAATCCAGTTTCACGCCCAAAAAGCTCATTACTAAAAATTGTATAATTTGTATTATTGTTCAATCTCATCACCAGATGAATAAAATGCACATCAGTCACAAAACATCTCATTTCTCCAGTCACAATAGTAATGATTCTTATGATAAAGCAGCAATCAAAAATTGAGTATTCTGTTTGTGATCATTTTCATAATATTAGAAAATGAATTAAAAGCCATAAAATTAAACGATGTAAAATTAAAAGCACAAAAAAACAAAATAATTCTTGTTGCAATATAATGCCGCAGTATATTTTCTTAAATATGCAAAGGGTCTAAATTCAGAATTTTGTTATAAAATGACATTTTAATGATCTCTTCTCTCTTTTTAAAAGAAAGCCATATTCAAACTTTAAGAACACGAAAACTTTTGGAAGATCATAAATGAGTATGTGTAATTGACATTACATACAGTAGTTTTTTCATAGATGATTTGCAATCTGCCATCTCTCAAGGGATGAAAAAATATTTGGAATGATTACTTGCAACGTTAAATGTTATTTCTCATTGCTGCTTTTGAGCCTACAAGTATATTATTCGGGACATATCAAGTTGTAAAATTGAATGATATGTGTGAAATTAAAGTTTCAATGAAATATGTCTAGTACATAACCATCGCTTAGTTTTGTCTATATTCAGCTCTTAAACAGAAAAATGTACTTTCCTAAGGGTACTTCTTCATTTAAACAAACACATTAATCACAATATTATTCAATTGCCAATGGACCAGTACAATAGTAGTTCCCGACAGATTCAAAAATGGCAGTATATTCCAGAATAATTAGATCACTTCAAGCACTTTGTGTAATGCCCTTTTTGGACTAGGCAGGGTGATGTGTGAACAGGAAGACTTCACATACAGGGGAAAGTTTGACAAGAACTTTCCGAGTGAGGCACATCTCTCAACAAATCAATGTATGACTTATCATTTCAGGAAGAGAATATTCTGGTCCTTCTATTTTAGTGAGAGAGAATGCCACCAAGTCTTTGGCTCTACCACCTCAATTATTTTCTATGCAGTAAAACCTGCTCCAACAGCCACCTCAATAAGGTGATCACTTCCATTCACGGCCATTTTCTCATGGAAACAATTCTCGTAAGACACATGTACAAATTACCTATTGTAAGTGGTCGCCTGGTCCTGTGTCCAGGCTTGTTTCATAGACAACCTTTATTAAGCGGTCACCTTTACCAATTTTGGACTTTCAGAACATGAAGCAGAAGAGTGGTGGAGATACTGTTGATTCAGCATCATTTGGCAACAGACACATTGACATATTAATAAGTGATATCTGCACTCATCCAGTAGAGAAATTAATTTGTTTCAGGTAAAAAAGATAATTTTAATAAATGTCTCTATGAAATAACAGCTCAATGAATGTGAATTCACATTTGAAGAATAGTATGCTTGTGAGTTCCGTTCCATGATAATGGAAAGAGAATGACTGACTAGGCAAGAGGAGGCAAGTGATACTAGTAAACAAGAAACTGGCTTGCGATAGAAAATTTGCTGACATTTTTAAGTGCTCAAGGACAAAAAAATTAATTAAATAACAATATAAACCAAGGAACACTTTTAGGAAGTTTCAAACACTGTACAGCTAAAAAGAGATGTAAGAATGCTAACAAACATCATTAAAATAATAATAATAATAATAATTAGACGTTACAAACGTAGAATAGATTTCCACGTACAGAACCGGTTGTCTGAAACAGACGCGAAGAGATTCTATCGCAATCTGACTCAAAAACCGAATGGCAATGCTGTCACTCCCTCAAAAGATGACGTGGAAGCATTTTGGGCAGGAATCTAGGAGGAAAGTAGATCTATAACAAAGACGCATCCGATGACGCTGCCGAAGAACTTGTGGAAACAGAAGATGTTTCACGAATTCTCGGAAGAGGACCTCTTCCAAGCAATTAAGAACATGGGAAACTGGAAATCCCCGGGACTGATAAGATCCAGATTTATTGGATTAAGAAATTAACAGCAATACATCCTCATCTAGGAAAGGCTGTTAATAAAATTTAGAAAACCCAAAGGAACTCCCGGAATGGCTCACATGCGGCATCACGTATTTGCTACCCAAAGCAGGAGACAGCTCTTTGGCGAAGAACTACACGCCAATTACTTGTCTGCCAGTACTGTACAAAGTTATAACTGCAGCCATAGCTGACAAAATGTACAGACATCTGGATAAGAATCATCTGATGCCAGCTGAACAAAAAGAATGTCGTAAAGGCTCTTATGGCTGTAAGGAAATCTTGCTACTGAATAAAGTCATTTTAAATGATGTAAAGAAACACAAACGTAATTTGAGCATGGCTTGGATTGACTACCAAAAGGCCTTTGATAGTGTACCACACGATTGGATTTTGAAGACCCTGGAGACCCATCGTTTTCATCCTAGACTTATTGAATTTTGCAAGGCTAGCATGCAGTCGTGGAGCACCAGGTTACTAATACACAGCGGAAAGGAAGCAGTAGAAACTAGAAGTATTCAGATTAACAGGGGTATTTTTTCAAGGAGATTCACTATCCCCTCTGCTGTTTTGCAATTAGTTTGATTTTGATCCCACTATCTAGACAGTTGTCGCAAGCTGACTTTGGTTACAAGCTCCATGGTGATGAAAGGCCAGTGTCACATTTGTTTTGACATGAGATCTGAAAGCGTTTGCTAAGAATGAAGCTATTCTCTCCCAAATGCTGTCTGTAGTGAATGACTTTTAGCAATGACATCTGCATGAAGTTTAGTCTTGACAAGTGTGCAAAAATCAATTTAAAAAGAGGGAAACTGACAATGTCTGAGAACATTGAAATTGATACGCACACTGTGATTCAGATCTGGAGCTTACTAGCCAGGTAAAACTTACAAATATCTGGCATTGAAGAATGTGAAACCATCTCGAACGACCACAATGAAAGAGAGAATTCGCAGGGAGTGTTTATAGGATGAGTGAGACTGGTCCTGCAGTCCGCTCTGAATTCTAGGAATAAAATATCTGCAATAGGTAGTTTGGCGGTAGCCGAACCTGTAGCTGAATACAGCTTTGGAATAGTGGACTGGACTCGGGAAGAAATTCGCAAACATGGATCGAAAAACCAGGAAAACTGCTAACAATGCATCATGTTTCCCACCCTCAAGCTGATGTACATAGACTTTATGTGTCATGTAAGGAAGGAGGAAGAGGCCTCAGACAAATTGAGGCCTCCTGGCACAATGCAATAGTCGGGTTGGGAAGTATGTAGTCAACCACCAAGATGTCCCTCTAATGAGATAGGTCATGAAATCTGACCGAAGAATGGGGAAACAGAGGCATTGTTAGTGTAGCAAGAAGCATTGCGAAGAAAACTAGGCAAGACACGTCGAATAACACAGACGCTGAACTTCTGATGCTGCTAACATGAAATGTGAGACACAAAAAATGTTAAAGAAATCATGGAGAGCCAAACCAGCTCCACAGACAATATCTAAAAAGAATGGACAAGGTGCATATCAATAAAGATCAATCATTTATGTGGCTTAAAAGGGGGAAGAATGAAGCCAGAATCGGAAGCAGTTCTAGTAGCTGCTCAAGATCAGGCTTTGAGAACACAACATTATGATAAAGCAGTTCTCAAAATTTCCCAACATGATAAATGCCGCTTTTGCCAGGAGCAAGTAGAAACCATTGATCATATTGTCTCAGCTTGTCCAATTCTTGCAAAGACCGAATACCTGAAAAGACATGACACGGTGTGTAGCTACCTCCACTGGCAGATCTGTACCACCCTCGAGTTCCAAACACATGCCCCAAGTGGTACGAACACTCACCAAACCGGTGACGTCTGTTGGATTGTGTACGATATCGTACGACCAACAAATTCAAACTGATCGCACGATAGAGGCAAACAAACCGGATATAGTTTTTACCGGGATTTAGAGAAAAATTCGGTTTACTTGTCGATGTTGCTGTACCTTGCGATCAAAACGTCGTTACCAAGGAAGCAGAGAAACATCTTAAATACAAGAGTTTGGAAATCGAGATCAGCCGAATGTGGGGCGTAAAAGCAAAGGTCGTACCGATTGTTATCGAAGCTCTGGGATTTCTTCCACAAAATTTGAGTAAGATCTTGTCTAAACTACCCGATAATTCAAAAGACTGGGAAGTGCAAGAAATTGCTTCATTTGGAACAGCCCACATTTTGCGCAAAGTATTGTAGAGGCACTGACCGTCACCGGATCTGCTCCTTAGGTAGCTGGTTTCAACCTGGAGTAGATTTTATAATCAGCCGACTCATATCATTTTTAGTTGTGATGTAGTGGAAAAATAATAATAATAATTTGTGAAAAGGGAGTAAAATCTATGCATGTAACAGCCAATTTTCGCCAGAACCATTAGTGGCCACGAAAACAGGTTTCATTGCATTTCATTTCTAATTTCAGTGTTCCTTTTGCCACTATTTACTATCAGTTTTGTGTGATTTACACATTTGATTATTGTCCAAATAATGAGATAATGCTGCCAGTCACCAAGTTTTCTTATTTTCAGAAATGTATTTCAAGATTTCAACTTTCATGATGATCTAGAACAATTCAGAAAGCTTCTGTGTCATAGGGAAAATTATCATTTTTAAGGAGCAATCAGTGGTAGGGCCAACAACAAATATGCAATAATTATTTTCTTTAATATCAAAAACATCAATAACAGTTTATATTGCAGACCTACTTGCATAGAAAAATAGCCCTGAGTTGGATCACTGGTGATTGTTTTGATCATGCTTAGTTCTGTAAGTGCATAAAAATTGGAACTCAAAAAAGTGCTTCTACACACCAACATGCGAAACCCAACACTGACTATCAACTTAATTGTAATAGTCTTGGAACATTTCAATTGAATGAATTTCCACTACAGCAAACATTCATGACACAATTTCAGAATAGAAACAACTCTACAATAATATTAATTTTCTTTGCATTCACTATAATTCTATTAATATTAGTATGTACGTATAATACTCATACTGTTTCAAATTGAGATTTCATGAAAGTCAAAGTCAACTTCACTGTTGGGCAATGAATTACTTGAATTGCTTAAATTTACAGATAGCTATGTCTATCATAATTTACATAGGTTCTTAAGTTTACTAAAGCATTCAAGTTTTCAAAAGTTCAATGAGAAAACTAGACAAAAGCTCTGGCAATGGGATAGGTCAAATTTTGAAATAATTGACAGAGTTGCATACCAACGTTATAACTGGAGAACATCAAGGAGGGGTCAACAGTGAAACACAGAATAAATTGAAAAAGTTAAAGGATAATTTTTTACATTTAAGAGCTAATGTTACATGAATTTAGAAATATGTTACAACCCTTTACTGCTAGTTTGTGTTAAAATATTTTCCGTTTTTGACGTATGGCAAGATTGCATATATTTTGAACATTTTCTGTATTTTCATCCCCTTCTGTGGGGACACAGATGGCCACATCGTTTTTTTGAAGAACTAATTCAACGTCCACTATGTTGCTCTGTACGCACAACTGTTTTCTACAACAAGAGATACTTAAATAAGATTGCAATGTGTTTATGGACAAGCCTCACAATAAGAGAACACCAGTTTCCACAAAGCGATTAAGTATGGCAACAATTTTGAATTGATTTGTATATACCCAATAAATATTGCTATTGGATAAGGCAAAACTATTGCTTAAGGTTAAGGAAGATTGTGATAATAAAAGAACTAAATGATGAAATAGTAACTCCATATCTAAAGAAACATAGACCAAAAAATACTACAATGGGGTCTGTTGTTGATAACCCCTCCCTCCACTGGAGTGTGTCTGTTAAGAATTGTGCATAATTAAGAGTTCTTTGGAGGAGCCACAGCAGAACTTCACACATAAACCTGCAGTCAACATGATCAGCAAATACTGCACAATGCACGAGTCTTAACTCTCAGCTTCTGAAGTTAATATGATCAATCCAACTTATTACAGTTGTGCTTAATCAAAGCAGAAACTAAACAAATAACTCCTCAGTGAATAATAGATTTTCAGGAAGTAATATTTATTGTGCGAATAATTGTCACTCATAATTGAAGATAATAGCTGTTTTGCTGTTTTCAAACTTAATAAAAAACAACCAACAACACTTTTTACAACAATTTGACAGAGAATGCCTACAACGTACAAGTTTTCCAATAAGTTTTCCTTTCGGTCAAGAAAAGAACATTACTTTTCCTTGTCTCAAGTTCTTAATTTTCATATAAAAACATTCTGCAAAAGTCTGATGGTTGAGACTAATATAATAAAACTTACCCACTATAACAATGGAACTTTTCTTTCAATCTATTTGGGTACATGATAACAATACAAATTAGATACATATCGCTACAGGAGCTTTAAGATCACATTGTAAGGCATTACAATGAAATTAAACCAAAACAACATGCTTTGAAATGACCCTCTTTCATTTATTCCTTCCAGTCTCAGAATGTTACATAGAATACCATTCAACAAGGAGCAAGTTAATTATGGAGAATACCAATGATGCAGAGCTGCAGTTCATTCATATTCAATTATATTGATATTTATAAAATGAACTACGCTTAACAATCATTTCTGAGCAAATATCAGAGATGTTTAGTGACTCTTCATTATGTGCATTTGTTCTATGTACGAACTCTCACGCATACAAACACGCACACCAAATCCAATAGGGATCAAATAAATTGAGCACCCGGTACATTATCGTCAGCTCCTCTCCTTAACAGCAAATAATAGCAGTTACAGAAATATATAGTAGTTTTAAACACTACAACTTAAATACAATTTAAATTATACTAAAATGTGCAACTGTATGACCTGCAATACATTACATAAAATCTTGAATTTGTTATACAATGACATAACTAAATTTACAAACTTTTACATTTTATAAATGATGCAATTAATAACTCTGACGCCCAGTTTATTTCTTTCTTTCTTTCTTTCTGGCAGTGTAATATTTCCTGAAAGGCAAATAGAAGTATTAAGACACATAAAATTGTTTCTGGCAACGGAAATCTCTACAGCCAGCCTACTTTTACTTAAATCACACAGTACATCACAATTCATGACATGACCTCTCAGGCATCACACATTCTTAACAGAATGTCCTGTTTCTTCACAACCATAATGTTAATTAATCCTCATGTACATACACACATTCTAGGTTAAACACACAATCTGTACATATTAGAGAGTAAACGCTACGGAATTACTCTATAAGTAATCTAGAAGTGCAGGTAGAAGATAACCATATCCTTCATAATCCAATGCAAAGAAAAATTTAAACCTTGCTACATAACTTGTGCCCACACACTTTAATACTGAACTCTCACACCACTACACATGAAAAATAAAAAAAGGATATTTAAGAAATTGAGAAACAGAACACTTAACACTTAAATTCAATTTGTACTGCCACTTTCCGCTTGCATTTGCACGAATCACAGAAGTAGTGTATAACATCACAAAATTTATGAACTGCGTGAATCTGTGCCCACATCTGCACTTCTTGCATCAGTACTAGATTCAGATTGACTTCCATTTTCAGATGATGCACTACTTGACTGCCCAGAATGGTCAGAGAGAGTTTTCTTTAATTTAGGTTTATATTCTGTTATAAACACTGTCACATTGTTCACAGTCACTTCACGTGTCTGAGCAGTACTGCGATCCACATTCTTTAATCTTGGCCTGAAAAGTTCATAATTTGCAAAAATTGGATTTACAATCAATTAAAATTAAACCAATGGAAATGATCCACGATATGTTGTTTTCAATAAATGAAAACTTTCAAATTTACTGTTTATTCATTGATGTGTTTCAAATTAGAAGACAATTATTTTTATGTAGAAACTAACTTCAAGGCTTACTTCTATGATAGGAATCGAGCAAAAGTTAAAAATAATAAATCAGAAATTCACTAAAATTAATGTGCAAAGTTCTTGACTTCAGAGTAGATAAAATAGTTAACTAAAAAAAAATTAAGTAGCTCTAACTAAGGTACTCATCCAAACATTACAAGGGCATCAAAAAAACCGGAGTGGAAAAAAGAATTTTCTTCATGTTGGAAGGCATCTGTAAAGAACTAAGAAGGGCCACTTTGACAGCTACTGATTGGTCACTGCTAGTAATGTAACAGCAAGTTACATCCATGCATTTTGTCAGTGTGTTTGTTTACAGTTAGCTCATTTGTAAATGGCTTCATAACTATCAATTAAATGATCACAGTTGTTTCATGGCTTCCAGACAGCAGATAACTGATGATGATGGCTAAGCCATCGAAAAGCTGCTCTTAAAATAAATAACATTGTTGGCAATGACAACACCTGTGATCATTTAATTTTAAATGCCAACGACATTTCACCACTAAACCAATATTCATAACTATCCTTCGCACTCTCATTGTCCTGCATACTGTTCATTTGTTTCCTGTCCTGTCACAAAGTGGTCCTTCTTAGAGTAACTCCTCTATAAGTAGGGATAACACTGATATTTGATTTGGATTTACCTTCTAACAAGGGGACTCAAAATATAAGTGACAAAGAGACATGTCCTACTACTCCCCAAACAAACATTAATCAATAAATAAATACAGTAAACTCTCATTAACACGAATTCCAAGGGACCGAAATAATCGGAGGTCATGTAAAAAATTCGTGTTATCTGAGTATTATAAATGTCCGTATTACCATAATCCCTTGCCAAGAACCGAAGTTTTGTTCATTTTACTGTGAAAATTGTGCTAAGCGAATTTGTGATAACAAGAGTTTACTGTATAATCCAAGAAAAGTCCATATTTAAAAGCATTATTTTCTAATTCAGGATCAGGGAAATACTGAACACTGTCTGTTGCCCATTACATGTACTATTTCTGCTTGTGTTGTAATGCTGTTGGTGGCGTCAAGTGTGTGTTGGAGCTGGTGGTACAGGCAGTAGTGTTCGTGGAGGTGGTTTTGATGTTGAAGGTAGAAGTGTTGAGGAGAGAAGGAAGGAAGAAGGCAAGAGGTGGCATTAGCGGTCTTAGTTATGGTGGTGAGAGTTGGTGGCAGTGGTAATGGTGGAGGTGGCAGAGGGTGGCGATGCAGTCGGAGTCTGAGGGTGGCGACGCAGTTGGACAGAGTTGGTGGCAGTGGTAATGATGGAGGTGGGCAGTAGGTGACGAGTGGATGGTGGGTGCGAGTTGGTGTCTGCGGGTGGTGAGTCGGGGTCTACAGGTGGTGAGAGTCAGGGTGTGCACGTGGTGATATGCATCAGGTGAATCAAAATTAACTATTGTGTTATTTGCTTGCCACAGTCCCATTATGGATATGCCACAAGGCCAAAAGAAATCATCGCTTACATTGGGCAACAAATGAATAATTTTTCTTTAAAACTGTATTACCAATTAGTTTCCCTTAATACAAAGCTAAAATGGCCCCGATTTATTTTTGTGCATTATTCCGATTTCCTTTTTACGATTTACTCCTAACGACCAATGAAAATTCTCTACTCCCTAGAAACCTTGTGAGAGTCATTTTACACTAGAAAAGGATCAATAGAACGGATGAGTGAAAAATAAATGTTTATAACACTTTTTAAAATAAGGACAGTAATTTGTATACATGAAACAGAGAGAACAGAGTCTATCTTAAAACATGAATAAATATGTACAACACAATTTAATTCACAACTACTAATGTGATTTAAAAAAGCAACATATTGTAGATGTGAACTCTCATGCCACATATTATTTAATAATGTTAAAAATTCACAGTTTTCCGGCGCACAATTTCATAACTTCTCTTCTTACAAAGAACATCGTAAGGTGAGAAAGTAAAAATGCTGATAACTGTACTCACATGTGGGTCATTCCACATAAAACCGGACAGAAAAAAACCTGAGGTGTTTCAAATTCTCTAATATTTTTTTTTACACTATCTATTATGAAAAGTAAGAGACACGTATTTTTTTGTTAAGCCAAGAATACATTATTTTTGAAGTTACAATTATTCAAATATATTAATTTTCCTCCAATGTCGAGATGTTTAATAATTTTTTAACTCCAAATGTATTGCTTGTAAAAAATTAAACTTGATCTCAAATTAAAGCTAAAGAAGCAATCTTTCAACAAGTGTTTATAAATAATTGCATATTTTTATATTGTGTTTTTTAAATTGTTTATAATTTTTTAAAACTAGTTTTTTAAGATGATCCTCATGATTTTTTGTTTTAAACTCGACGGCAATAAATTCTTTAGACTTTCATCTCCATCTCTGCAAATTTTCAAAATGGCTTCTGTTTTAGAACTCACGTAAAAAAATAATACTCAACGGAGTGCAGAGCATTTTCTCGACCGCCGCGGCGCGCTGCTGCCATACCGCTTTGTCAATGCTCCCTGTGACTTCCTCCACTGGACTTAGGGCCTTGCGCAACACTGCCGATGCCCTTCATTGATGTCAGCAAGTCGTTTACCACCCAAGGCAATGGCAGGAAGTCGACCAAGCAATACAAACATTGGGATCAGTTTTCATCCAAGAGTGTGTGACACAGTGCAAATAATATCCTCGTTTGTGACGCGTGTGTGAGTGCCCGTGCGCTTCTTTCTTTGTAGGAGAGTGAGAAAAAATAATTGAAGATGTCAGGTACAATGAAGATACGCTTTGATTCATGTTTCAATCCTTTCAATCTAGAAAAGTATGGTAAAACTGATGTAAAAATTTAAGACATGTAATACGAAGTATCCTTCAAAAGTTGGGCACACAATTCTTACAAATTACGCCGAACTTGAAAATTTGTTACATATGCAGATGGAGAACTTCAAAATGGTTTACAAAATGAATGTCAAACTTCTAAAGTCATTGAAACATTTTCCAGCAAATCTGGTACAAGTCATCAGAGTAGAAATTCAGAAGAAGACAATAATTTGTAATTGAACATTGAAATGAGAGATAATGGTGATCTAACTCCTAGTGAAGAATTTTGATATAGAAGAGGTAGAAGAAGAACAAGAAAATGAATACATCATAGAAGAATAGAAAAAAATATACAAAACTACTGATGATGATAAAACTAAAAATTTTAACGATTTTCGAAAATTGGTCTTTTCCTAAAGTTAAAAAACATTTCTATGCATTTACTCACATGATAACTGTTTGTAAAACAACTAGCAACAAAGGAATATTGTCAACTCCACATGTGAAATCCAGAAGAGCTATCGTCGCTTCTGTACACCAATATGTTGTGGCTTCAGATGACGTTAGCCGTATAATGAGTAAATAAAGGAAAAAAATTATTTTATTTCAGTAAGAGAGAATGGGGGATATTCACAAACAAAAGAGGATTATACTGAGGAACATGAAAGAAACCTACTGACATTTTAAAGAAAAGTCTCCGCACCTAAAGATCAGATTTTCAAAGTTCGCTGAATTAAGACTGAAACACTGCATTTTACCAGGAGCTAATGGTACACATACAGTATGTGTTTGTGCATATCACAAAAACGTATGAGTAAAGTTAATGTTTGACGGAGGAGGTTTCGCAAAGTTAACATATGATGTTGGAGCATTGAAGGATTATCGGTACTACCTAACAAAAGTTATTTTTGACACTCCAAGAGCTGACTGTTACTTTAAAAAGTGTGACAAATGTCCTGGAATAGAACGACTTAAAATGTTGCAGGAAAAGTTTGAAGAGAGGATGATTGACAGAGTGACGTATCGGCAGTGGATTCATGTTGAACTATTCAAGTACGTCATGATCCGATTACGACTCCCAAGAAGCTCTACGAGTGCTACAAAAACATACAAAACATAGTGATATTTTTCTTCACCAATGAAGATCATGAAGAAGAAAGAATTCACTTAAAAGTCACAGAACTGCAGAAAAATGGCTATGTGGTACACGTTCGTTACATTCCTTTGTTCCTATTTGAGAAGATAAAGAAATAATTAAACATTCTCCTTGAAAGAAAGTGCACATCTTGTCCAAATTATATAAAGAGAAAATTACAAAGACGTAAATCTGATACAACTTCATATTTTATGTTTTGGAATATTAACAATAACTTTAAAACTCATTGCTCAGTTAACATTTACACTTATTTTCCTGTTGTGAAGCTTGTTCCCCCCACCGTTTCATTCGATAGCGGCACATACAACGGCGGGTGCATGAGGTTTTCGCGACACTCTGAACGAGAGGAAAGATTTAAAAAAATTCTCAAAAAGTTATTTTAACAGAAGCCATTTTGAAACTTTCGCAGTCCTTTAGAAGAAAGTATGAACTTTCTTTTCGTTTTTTTTCAGATTTTTATTTCGTGGTAAAATTAATAATTGTATAAATAAACATTTATAAACAAAAAATTAACATTAAAAAATAAAATTTTATACACAATAAGATAAATTTCATGAAAGGTACAGATATAAGCTTTGATTTAAGAGGAACTCAAAACCGAAATTTAAAACGATTTTGAGATACAAAATATTATACACGTCAGTGCGTATGAAGTTACGGAAAATTTAAAAAAAATAAAATGATGAAAATATAAATATTTGAGCAAAACTAAAAACACGTGTTGTATAGTTTGTTTTCATGAACCTGTAAAAATATAATCAGAAAGATATCAGACATCGAGGTCAATTTCCTTCAAATTCGTCCGATTTTGCGTGGAATGACCCATGTAGCATTTTGATCAAACGCATTATCTGTTCTAATGTAGTGATATTGTACGATAACTGATATTGGCTGTTTCAAATAATGGTCAAGATTTGCCTTTTTGAATACAAAACAGTGTTATTTTCTTTAGAATTCCATTCTAAACAAATTTAAATCAACAGATTTGACAGCCTTTAATAAAAATTTGTCAAAAAAACATACTTTTCAAAAATGTATTTCCTGCTCCTGAATGATAATCGATCCTTTTTCTAGGATGTATTACCCGGAACCAAGTTGGAAAAAAAAAATCAGAGAACAAGTACAGAAACGTAGATCATTACCCTGACTACAAAAAACATTAGGACTAACGTATCAATGAATTTCCTTAATTTTGTGTTGAACAGTATTATATTTTACTAACCTTATCCTTCACAACAGAAAAATCAGATGAAGAGCTAGTAAGAGAGAAAATAACATGCATGAAACATCAAAGGGATTATAACTATTCATTTATTAAAGGCTTGTAGTTTGCTTTTTTGATACCAATACTGCACTTACAATATCAACACCACAATAATATCAATTTACCAGTATTGATACTGATGCCTAAATTGTACTGAAATTCTGATGATCTAACGATTCTAATGATCAAAATTGTATTTGAAATTCTTACTGTGGGAAATTTAAAAAATAACCTCAACTTTTTATTACCCAATAAGAAAACAACACCAACAATGGAATTGTTTCTAAATATTCTAAGCATTTTAAATGGTAGTGATGAAAGAATGGTAAATGTTCAAGGGCCTAGGTAACTAAGAGCAGTTTATGGGAATGATTTTATTACATGCTATGACAAACATCTATAATTTTATTTTGTTAATCTCATGCAGCCAAATTCAAGTTAAAAAGAAAAATATAAATAATTTTAATAAATATATTGTAAAAGAAATATAAGAAATGTGAAGGTCCCATTGGATACGACAAAAACGACATAAATATTCTTAGTTGGGTGGAAAAAAGGTGGTGGTGGTGGTGGTGGTGGCGGGGGGGGGGGGGGAATGTATGCATGCAACATCCCTAATGATTCTGGGAAGGCCAAACTTCGCAAAGATAAGACTGAGCATTAAATTGAAAATCTGTTTTTGTGTGAAAGTGAAAATCTGTTTTTGTGTGAAAGTGAAAATCTGTTTTTGTGTGAAAGTGAAAATCTGTTTTTGTGTGAAAGTGAAAATCTGTTTTTGTGTGAAAGTGAAAATCTGTTTTTGTGTGAAAGTGAAAATCTGTTTTTGTGTGAAAGTGAAAATCTGTTTTTGTGTGAAAGTGAAAATCTGTTTTTGTGTGAAAGTGAAAATCTGTTTTTGTGTGAAAGTGAAAATCTGTTTTTGTGTGAAAGTGAAAATCTGTTTTTGTGTGAAAGTGAAAATCTGTTTTTGTGTGAAAGTGAAAATCTGTTTTTGTGTGAAAGTGAAAATCTGTTTTTGTGTGAAAGTGAAAATCTGTTTTTGTGTGAAAGTGAAAATCTGTTTTTGTGTGAAAGTGAAAATCTGTTTTTGTGTGAAAGTGAAAATCTGTTTTTGTGTGAAAGTGAAAATCTGTTTTTGTGTGAAAGTGAAAATCTGTTTTTGTGTGAAAGTGAAAATCTGTTTTTGTGTGAAAGTGAAAATCTGTTTTTGTGTGAAAGTGAAAATCTGTTTTTGTGTGAAAGTGAAAATCTGTTTTTGTGTGAAAGTGAAAATCTGTTTTTGTGTGAAAGTGAAAATCTGTTTTTGTGTGAAAGTGAAAATCTGTTTTTGTGTGAAAGTGAAAATCTGTTTTTGTGTGAAAGTGAAAATCTGTTTTTGTGTGAAAGTGAAAATCTGTTTTTGTGTGAAAGTGAAAATCTGTTTTTGTGTGAAAGTGAAAATCTGTTTTTGTGTGAAAGTGAAAATCTGTTTTTGTGTGAAAGTGAAAATCTGTTTTTGTGTGAAAGTGAAAATCTGTTTTTGTGTGAAAGTGAAAATCTGTTTTTGTGTGAAAGTGAAAATCTGTTTTTGTGTGAAAGTGAAAATCTGTTTTTGTGTGAAAGTGAAAATCTGTTTTTGTGTGAAAGTGAAAATCTGTTTTTGTGTGAAAGTGAAAATCTGTTTTTGTGTGAAAGTGAAAATCTGTTTTTGTGTGAAAGTGAAAATCTGTTTTTGTGTGAAAGTGAAAATCTGTTTTTGTGTGAAAGTGAAAATCTGTTTTTGTGTGAAAGTGAAAATCTGTTTTTGTGTGAAAGTGAAAATCTGTTTTTGTGTGAAAGTGAAAATCTGTTTTTGTGTGAAAGTGAAAATCTGTTTTTGTGTGAAAGTGAAAATCTGTTTTTGTGTGAAAGTGAAAATCTGTTTTTGTGTGAAAGTGAAAATCTGTTTTTGTGTGAAAGTGAAAATCTGTTTTTGTGTGAAAGTGAAAATCTGTTTTGTGTGAAAGTGAAAATCTGTTTTTGTGTGAAAGTGAAAATCTGTTTTTGTGTGAAAGTGAAAATCTGTTTTTGTGTGAAAGTGAAAATCTGTTTTTGTGTGAAAGTGAAAATCTGTTTTTGTGTGAAAGTGAAAATCTGTTTTTGTGTGAAAGTGAAAATCTGTTTTTGTGTGAAAGTGAAAATCTGTTTTTGTGTGAAAGTGAAAATCTGTTTTTGTGTGAAAGTGAAAATCTGTTTTTGTGTGAAAGTGAAAATCTGTTTTTGTGTGAAAGTGAAAATCTGTTTTTGTGTGAAAGTGAAAATCTGTTTTTGTGTGAAAGTGAAAATCTGTTTTTGTGTGAAAGTGAAAATCTGTTTTTGTGTGAAAGTGAAAATCTGTTTTTGTGTGAAAGTGAAAATCTGTTTTTGTGTGAAAGTGAAAATCTGTTTTTGTGTGAAAGTGAAAATCTGTTTTTGTGTGAAAGTGAAAATCTGTTTTTGTGTGAAAGTGAAAATCTGTTTTTGTGTGAAAGTGAAAATCTGTTTTTGTGTGAAAGTGAAAATCTGTTTTTGTGTAAAAGTGAAAATCTGTTTTTGTGTGAAAGTGAAAATCTGTTTTTGTGTCAAAGTGAAAATCTGTTTTTGTGTCAAAGTGAAAATTTGTTTTTGTAGGTTGAAATTACCACCTTATTGTCAAAATGTCAGACAACTATCTCAGCAAATTACCATATGATTGATCTTCACACGAGGACACCCAGGGTCAGAAAGTAGAATTAAATGAAACTCGGCTTAAAGATAGTCTTTCATATTTGCCACATGTTTTGGAGAAAAACGGATTTAAAATTTTGTGTAGTCAGCTGGCAGAGCAAGTGATCTGACTCAGTTGACAGAGTCAAGCGACCGAGTGGCACAGTTGATAACAAGCGCAACTGGAGCATAGAATCCTCCTCATTCAAATCCTAGCTGTGTTAATCATTTTTTAAATTCATTTTTATTATTTGTACGATCATAACACTTAATGGTCCTCAGACGATCTCTATTGCAGCTAGTCCACTTCCTTACCAGGGTACCCTCTACACACATTATATCTCCATGTCTCCCTCACCTTTAGTACACGAGGCAGCCCACAAACCCATCATGCCCATCATTTTTTTTTAGTGTCAAGGAATCCAATAGGACCATCATGGCTATCAATGCTAATTCTGAGGGAGGGAACATAGGGAAGAGAAGAGTGTTAACAAGGTGTTATAAGGTGGGTGGATAAACTGGTTGGTAGAGCCTCACCATGTCACAACGCACAAACAAACATCCATGCCTGAGGTGTTTCGAACCCATAACCCTTCAAGCCAAGAATATTACAATGCTATCTCTTCAATGATTCCTGTTCTCCTACTTTTCTTACTGTAGATACTTGAATATAACCCACATATTTTTTTAAAAAATTGCTAGCTGAAAATTGGGGAGCGGGTAATATTAAAGTATATACAATATTTTTTGGGCCATTGTTAATAATATTCCAAAAATCAGTTTACTCTTTTTCTTCACAAAGTACTTTTTAATTTCTTTCAAGCTGTGCTTAGGAAATGCAAGGAAACAAGCCAGAATTTGACAACCAGCACTAATTGGAACTGGGATTGCTACACACTGGGCTACCAAGTTACTTGACTCTTTCACATGACTTACTTGACCAGCTATTTGCCCAAGACTTTATACACATTTTTCTCTGAAAAGTGCAGTCATTTGGCACTTCAAACATACATTCATGAATTCAGCATGCAGGACTACCTTTCTGATTAATTGCGAAGTTCCCAACCCTGGATGACTCCTTGTAAATAAAAAGCTTTCCTGCCACACCATATCTATAATAGTTGAAAAAGTTGACTAACAGATTTTGGAAACACTTTTCGTAGTTATTATGACCTAGGTGTCAAAGAAAGCTTATGAGAATGTAAAATGGAAGACCACAACAAACCATTATAATGTAAGTATTATGCAGTGTCAATGTCATTATAACGAATGATGTTATCTTGAAAATTTCAGTTTAACAAAATTATTTCAGTTTTTGTGACCCAATTATTTGTGCATGTGTTGTATGTACAACAATTTCATTTTAATGAAATTTGAACTCTTAGATAACTAATTAAAATTTTGATAAAGTTACAAAAAGTAATTGAAATTTGTCTTGTTTTAAAAACATTTTTCTTATATTTTTTATTAATTTTATTCAAAAATTTTACCACAGTAGCCATTATCCAGACACAAATGTGATTGGTGGAACTGTGCATGTCTTTCAATGAAGTTGTGTTATTGGGCAGAGATCTATATTTATAAACCACCAATAGATGTTATGGTTTTGTATTTTGATTGTAGTGTGCAATTCAAATTATGTCAATCTAAAATGCATATTTAAGAAAATAAGAGTTTTCTGTCATGCTCTCTTTCCTCATGGTCTTATCCCTTAAGGTAACAAGTCAACTTCGACCACACAAGAAAACTGAACGAAAACAAAGAACAAATGGCAAGAATGAGGACATTCAGTTTCATAGTTCAAATGAGATTGGCACATTTTAATTGAAGTATTTTGGCATAAAATGCATTCAACAACTCAAAGATGTTTTATGTTCATCACATTGGCTGGAGCCTGGTGATGAAATGGGACACATGTAGCGAAGTGTCATTTTTCCTAAGTTTGAGGTTATAAATACGCCATTCCATTTGCCTACTAATATTGTCATTTGCCATGTTCTTGCAGAAGGAAGCCGATTCTTTCATGTTCATTGCGAGAAGTGAGAAGAGCCAAAAATAATTACTAAATCCAATTTGAAAAAGTTGGTAAAAAAAATATGAAAAACCAGAACATACAGTATCTAATAATCATTTCCGATTCCTCTCAATTAAAATTAAGCTTTTTCATTTGTACATTCATGTTGAAGTAACATAGATCCTAAAATGGTTATACAATAGTTCATATTCTTAAGAATTGACTTTCTTCAATGCAACGAAATTTCACTATAACAATATAATTATTGAGGTCCCCAAAATTTAGTTTTACTGGTATTTCACTGTAGTATATAATATATAATACAATAAGATCACTGCAATCATATTTTCAAACCAATTGGTGATATGTCTTATTACAAATAATTAACAACGTATCATGGATCATTTACTCACATGAATATAAAGAAATCATTAAATTTTACTGAAACTTACGGGTACCAGCTCTTCTTTGCTGATTTACTTTCAGCAGGACTGTTTTTCTTTTCAGACTTCTCCCTTACTTGCCCATCACGAGGAGCACCCTCCTTAAACCCACCTTCTTTCTTATTTGTTTTTGGCGGGGTTGGATTGTATTGCTGGGCCACTTGTTGGGCTACCAACTGAGGGTTGATTCTTGGTTTTCTGCAAAAAATTTTAGTCACATGATGACCCAAGAGAAATTAATATCACAATACCTGGGAACAATGAACAAGCTCCAGGTCAAATTCAACAAATAACTTTGATGCATTTCACCCCACACCCAATTCATTCAATACTATTATTTGCAAGCATTTTTCAAACCATCGACAATTACCATTCAACAATGATGTAAACAGAACAATTTTTCAACAGAGAAACTAATGGGTGAGGGTAATGGGAGCAAAAAAACACGAATTTTGCTTTAGTTGACATTTTATTTTTATTTTTTCAATGGGAAAATAATATTATCAGCATCACTCCATTATTCTTGAAACACCCCAGAGTCTCTGATTTTTTTCTGAATTTTCCCAAAAAATCTCTCAAAAACTCTATTAGAAAGCTAAACCTTTCAAATATGCAAAACAAGTGTGTGTGTGGAGGGGGAGGGGGAGGGGAATTGTGGTATTCAACAAGATTAGAACCAACATAAAAAATTAAGCTAAATAGAAAATGAAGGCCAGTCACTTTTGTATTGTTCTCCATAAAACACATGTTTTTATTTAGTTATTTGCACCCGACAAGTAAAAAAAACAATTTTTTCACTACTTCTCATTTTTAACATATACAAATTTCAGGATGACTTGGAATAATGTCATAATGAAGTCTCCAGAACAAATCCAGCATTTTGAGATATAGTGTTATAAATTGAAAATATTGACTGAGGTATCTATCCTGGCTGCCATTTCTCAGCATCTGAGGAACCTACCAGGGATTCCCATGATCACTGCCTCTTCCACAGGAATTCTCCTCAGTGATGAGCCCCCCTTGTGCAGGCAGCACATGTCACTGAGATAGACCTTAGATTCATCTGAGTTTTGCATATTCATGTTTGTGCCCAAGAAAACCCATGGCCCCATCTTGGTGCCAGTGCCATCCTTGAGAGAGTAGGGAGCCAGTTCCTCATTCATGTACACAGAACACTAATTTACCAGTCAGGGCAAGGGTTTAGTGTAGAATTAGGATACCAGAGATTTTAGGAACGTACCTCAAGCTACAAACAATAGAGGAATCAAGAAAAGCATTTGACCCAAATGTAACGTTTTTCACCTGACATTCAAGCACCTCCGCTACCAGGGCCAGCCTAGAATGGCTGGATACAGTGGAAGTGGTAATGCATGAAGGGTTTAAAAGCCTTCACAAAGGTGAGCATATCAACAATTTCTGAATTGCTTTCTACTTCTGCAAATGATAGAATCCTAATGACAGCGAGACAGACAATGAAGTTTTAATTGAGTGTAAGTCAGTTAATTCTATCACTAAACTAACTGACACTGACAGATAAATATTCGAATGCAGTCACAATAAAATTCAGATTTTTTTGCAATGTTTCTAATTATCGAATAATTATTAGACAAATATAATTTGATGGTAATTAGTATTAACAAATAATGTTTAAAAACATTTTATATTGTTATTACACAAAAATAATCTGATATTTGTATTAACTTTTTTTTTTAAATAAATATTACACAGTTACATTACCCAACTCGCACATTACATTCTAATTAAACATTTAATGCATGTAACCCTATTTGATATTTAGACTTTCAAATACTAATAGAACTTGAATGTTCTCAAATGCTGTCACGATGATTTCTGAGTATTATTGCTGTCAAATCCATCTTGAAAAATTGGTAATGGTGATGAACTAATATGCATGACTTGAGGGAGGGCTTGCCTCACAAACGTGAGTGAAAAAGGATGCAAAATTAAAGGAAAAGCCACCTCTTTACAGGATGACTGCAGTTGCTAAATTGTTCTTGGAATTATGTTGAAAGTGGTTCCAATGCTAATTTTTTCATTTACCAGCAGTCACTCCAATGTGGAAAATAAATAATACTCCCAATACTATTCTTCAATATTTCATTGAGGGATATAGTAAGAATAAAGTGCTGGATGACTCATCTGCTTAAATATTATGAGAAACAATATTATGATGAGTTAATATAGGTACTTTATAGGGCATATTATAATGATATTTTGAAGTTTTTTCTGCATAAATGCATACATATTTCATAGATTATTAGTATGTATAAGTCCTGTTCCTAGTTATTAAGAAAACCAACATACTATTTTAGAAAAATGTCCATGGTGTCAAGAAAAGAGTTAAGTCTTTTGTTGTGAAGATGGAATTATTTTGGTTAGCGAGTTAAATACAATGACAAGACTAAATCAATAAACAACAATTAAAATAGTGAATTTAATGTTTTAAAATATTCCCTCTTTTCAATGAGCACACAAACATAATTTCCACTTTTCATCAAACTCCCTTTTATGACTTAGCTCTCTTTACCCAAACACCATTGATAGTACATACCTAGTAGACGTGCCTTTCCTGACGTCACACATTAGGCATTTAAAGGCTTCAGCCGTGTTTCTGTAAGTGCACACACTGCAATCCCAAAAATTTTCTTCTAAAACTTTTGCTTGGCGTTTAGTTCTTCTGAAACAAAACGTCCATGCATAAAGATTCTGATCCAGAAAACATATTTAACCAACATTTATCTCTAAAACTCAGAAGAAGAATTTTAATTTGAGGAATATCAAGAGTAGAAAAATGTTTACCAGAGGTAAATAAAAAAACAATGAAATTTGCAGTAGGTACAGGAGTATTGTTAAAATAATTACAAAGAAGACTGGAAAGTAATTAAAAGTAACACAAATTGAAATATAAATGCTCATACCAAGCTATGACTTTTTCAGTCAGTAGTTTTATATAAAAAAAAAATGACCTTTCTAATTCATCACACGCGTCTAGAGCATTTTTTCAAGTTAAAATAGTATTGATTAATTGTCCTTCCCTTTTAGTGGAGTATGCAGCTAGAATAATAAAGGACCTTTGTAAAATACGTATTTTAGCTTTAGGCAGATTTTCTGCCTAGGAATGATTTCCAGTTAATTTCCATTACATCAAAATGGCATTTTTACAAGTTTTGCAGGACAAGTAGACATTCTTAGGCATCAATATGGTTGTTCGTTACTTCTAGAATCATGAAGTATTTAATAATTTTAGTTCTATCTCAAAAGACTTAAATAGGGATATGCATAAACATCTGATCTACTCATTAGAACACCTTTAAATAAATATATCATTATCAATTTTTTAAATAATTTTCCTAATTTGCGTTATCAAAAGCTGAAAAAAAGTGTGGGAAACACAGTTTCTCATGCTTGTTTTCCACGATTTCTTCCAAAATGAATATTCTGCAGCTATATTTTTCATTCCTACTAATAGTGTGTGAAAATTGTGAAGTGTGTGCAAAAGCTCTTTCACACAAAGCGTGTTAAATAGTAGTATAAGCAACACGTGCACAAATTAATATTCTTGCATACTTGGTATGTAACCTACTAATACATTTTTACTTTCTAATATACTGCTTTCGCACTATATAGTATTGTAATGCTGCAGAAAAAATAGAGATTTTTCAACAGAAAGGCCATATTGCTGGATCCTGATTACAAAAAAGTGGATAAATCTTTCGTTCCTCAATGCAATAACATACTTTCTCCAACACATGTACCAAAATTTGATTGACGGGAAAATGTTTGTCAGTGCTCATTGCTAGCACCTAAACTGTTCAGACAATTTTGTCCCAATCTGATATACCCCCATTGGTCTGAATGAACTCGAGATCCTGCAAGTTTGAAATGGATATTTTGGATTTATGGGATACTTTCCATTAAGCCTCAACATTACCAAATTTTCCCAAACATAGCTCAAAATTCTTTGATTAAACTTTGTCCTTGGATACCATAAAAAAAACTCTTTAAAAATGGTTTGGGTTTCATTTTGGTTGAAAATGGAAAATGGCAAAGTTCAAATTTTTTTCAAAGTTTTCCTAAAACAACAATATTGAGGATAATTTTTTCTGTTGCTTAGAGTTAGATCTTGAAATAAGGTCATGTATTATTTTTTGAAAATATGAGTAGTTTTCACGTAATTTTACATGAAATATAGGCAATTTAAAACTATTTTTAAAAATTATTGTTTCAAAATATGGCTCCAAATTTTTTCTTCAAATTTTCTCCTCTATGTGTCCAAAAATAATTAATTTTTTGCACCTAATGCACTGCGATTGGTAAGGAGTTTTACATGTGATGGCTGAGATTTATTCATATGCACAAAAATTGCAGTATTATAATTTTATGTAACCATTACAGATGCAAGTCAGTACACGCTGTTGTACGACCACTAATTTTGTTCTGTTTAGGTGTCGTAACAGTTGACACATTTTAAGCAGCAAATAAACATTAAGAGTTAAATTCATTTGCACTCTACATGTATTGCTCACTAAAATTAGCAGATATGGGCAAACAATTAAAGGGGACAATTCACAATTTTCAGCATTTGAATCAACAATACTTTACCAGTGGTGCTCAGTGGGGGAAGGGAGGGAGCATCTTGCCCTAGGTTCCAACGTAATTGGGACCCTGAATCTCTTTTTCAGTCAAAACATTGAAACTGTATTTACTTCTGATTCAAATTAACCGCTACAAGTTACTTCTTTTGCAAAGATCTGTTACAAATTTAGTTTATTACATGTACATGTGTACGTGTAAGTGTGTGGGAGGACTTTTATATGAAGTATGGGGCCCCTGTTTGTTTTCTGCTCCAGGCCCCTACTTTTCTCTGGGCAACCCTACATTTTACATTCAGTGGCAGACTCGGGGAGAGGGGACTATGCCATCCTTCCAAATTCTAACGTTTTTCTCCATTTATTCATTATATATACTACATGTCAATCACATTTCAAAAGGAGCATATGTATAAAAGCCAAAGCAGTTGGCATTTCAAATGACATTCATAATCTAAAAAGGTGGTAGGAGGGTGAGGGATCTGAACTGATATTGGCCCCTTCTTCCAAAACATTTTGATCCGATGCTGAATTTAACACTTTAAACCAAATACAGAGACTGTATGTATAGCTTATTCACCAATACTTCCAAGACCAAATTTCTTATCAAGGAAGGCTTGGAAGAAATATTACACAAGTGAACACTATTTAAAATAGCTTCATAGAACAAAATTCTCATGACTCAAAAAAAGGTTCTTCTGATGCTCTGTAGTATGCTGATCAGAAACAATTTAGTTCAAGTTTACTAGTGATCAGATCAGCACCTCTAGGAAGCAACACGATGGTCAACCACAATGAAACAATGGTATTTTGTAAAATTCTACTCACAACCCTTCAGTGGTATCAGGTCAGTGCTTCTGCTCAACCCAGAGGGCACTCAGAACATGCAAACTTTTCAGTAAAACATAAAGAGTACATTGTACAAGCTTAAATCCATTTTCTTCAATTCCCTAGAAAGTATCTGCACATTATGTTCAACTTAAACTGATTTTTTGTAGGTCAATTTTCTTGTTTTGAATAAATAAAATGGCGTACAATTACCCAGAACAATCAATGACCAGCAATAAAAGATTTTCTAACAAAAATTCACCATTTCCGGCACACATTTACAATACTTTCTCTGCTTACAAAATAAGTGTGAGAAAGAAAAATCTGAAATTTTTTTTCAGAAATACCTGTTCTTAAAATTGCCTTTATTTCAAGCAAAATCCATGAAAAACGCTCATTTTTGAAAAAAATTGTACATATCATTTGAAGATTTATTTTTGAAGACTCCATTTCATTTAGAAAGAAAATTATCTTCAATATTGTAGCTCTAGGAAAACATGAAAAGAATCTTGTTTTTGCAATTTTCCAAAATTCAGACTTCAATAAAAATGAGACCTGCACCTTTTCTTTAAATGTTCTTTCCTCTCTCCAAGAAAAAATTCAGTCCAAACATTTGGAGACATTTTTGAGAAAATTTTGAAACTGTTGAGACTTCATTTAAAGTACCCTAAAAAATCAAAATATCACTTTTAAATTCAAGGAGCCGTGACATCAGCCAGATCAATATAGGAATATCAATTTTGGTGAAGATCCTGCCAATGGTGCTAGCGTTCTCAGACGGATGGTATTGAGGAACCAAAAAACGTACTTTTAGTACACATGTTAGAGGGTGTTATTAACTACATATACAAACGAGAATTATCCACATTTTCATCATCACAGGCCCACAAACGTATTTTTCTGTCAAAAAATTGTCATTTTTTGTTGCAGCATTACAATTCTTTCTTTAAACTATGCAAGTGGTATGCAAGAAAATAAAAACATAAAATAATAAATTTGTATGAATTATTCTATGAATTATGTATTCTATGATTTGAATAGAACAGAGATTGGTTTTCTGAGCAGAGTTATTTTTTCAACAAGTAACTTTCATAAAGATGTACTGTAAACAGACTTGAAATTAATTAGAGCGGTAGACATTGTTTCAAATAACATGCACAAAAGTGGGGCCACAATAGCACATACTTTCTCATACTGCTGGTAACAGTCACAAAATTGTAACTTCTATCCTACGAAGACTTCATCCATTGTTTGATTAGGAATTTTCAAGTAGAGCTCAAAAAATTTGAGAAAAATCTAGTGGACCTAAGCACATACTTTCTCAAATTGTTCCTAAATGCTTCGCAATATTACACAACTACATAAACCATCAAAAGTGTTTTCAATCTAAAAAAAATTCCAATCCGACACGCGATCTCAAATTCTCAGAGTTAACTTGCTGGCATTCATATCACTATGCCACAACGTAAATGCCTCGTGTTAATGTAATTTGTGTAAAAAACAACAAATATTTCGGGACAAGATATAAAAAAAACCTTCCACAAATACATTTTTCTTTTCTCATTCAAATTTAAAACGTCAAATTCAACATGTAAAGTACCCCCCAAAATTAAAATATCTGTTTCAAATTCCAGGAGCCGCGACATCAGCCAAAACGATTAAAGAATATCAATTTTGAAGAAAATCGGCTGAACGGTTTAGCTTTAGGACGTGACCACAGACGGACGTTTTGCCGTCAATCGATTTTTCGATATCAAGTGCCATTAAAACATAGATTCTGGCTACTCCACGAGTTAGACGATTTTTTTTCTAAATTTAGCAACAGGATTTATACGCTTTTTCGTCACAAGACCCCGACAATGGCAGTTTTTCTAGCGAAAATTCTTAGTTTTCTGGCGCACGATAGCATAACTTTCTCTTGTTAGGATGTATTCGTAAGGCGAGAAAATAAATACATCAACACATCTTTAATGTTTCGAAAATCCAAAAGTATAAATGAAAATGGCGATTCAGGCTTAATTCAGCGTACCGTGCTTTATTCTTACGAAAAGGTTTGAAGAAAAAATTCATCAAGCTGGGATTCGAACCAAAGCGCTACGAATGACGTAAGTCAAGAGACATTCCAGTACGCTAATTAACTGTGCCAGAAGCAGCGTTTTAAGCAGAAATTTTTTAACAAGGGCTTGGCCTGAAAACATATGGGTGTGGCACGTTTTAGGTCTAAATAGACTTCAAACAAGAACGTGTCAATTGAGACTGCGGGCACACGTGCGTCGCGTAACGGACGTTACAACATCCGTATTTTCACTGACGTCAGTACTCCAGGCAGACAAGCATATATCAACGGACGTTGCGCAGCGTGCTCGTGTGTCACGCCTCATTCGCCTGTAAGCTCTGCAAGGGAAGCATTTCTAACGTCCGTTGAAGTGCGCCCATGCGTCTCCGGCCTGAGAGGCAATATTTTTATCGAATATATTTTTATCGATTATTTATGGTATGGTATATGTAAATGTAAGGTAATATCATATGTATGATATGTAAGTAAAATGGAATAGAAACCTATTAGGTTCCGTTTTACTTTCTCAACATACTGCGTACTTGACGTATCGAATAGAGTGCAGCGGGGAAAAGACGACTTTTCGCAGAAAAAAGAAAAACGACCTCAATATTGAAAAAGTGGATAAATATTGTTCCTATCTGCAGTAACTCCTTACTTCCTGACACGTGTAGTCAGAATCAAAGTTTTGTCGGTTCTTGATTGGTCCACGGCAAAATGTGTCTGTCCGTCTATGATTGACGCTAGCGACTTACCCTTTCAAACCGTTTTCTCCAAAACTGATATTCTATTATCGATCAGGTCGAACTCAAAGCAGAACATATCTGACTTATTTTGATTTTTGTGGGTACTTTATAAGACGCATTATCACTTTCAAAATTTCCAAAAAATTGCTCCAAAAGTTTTAATTAATTTATTTCCTCCGATAGAGCTTAAACAATGGCGCAAGTCTCATTTACTATTAACTCTGAATTTTGCACAACTACAATAACGATATTTTCCCTTAATAAAATCTGTTCTGAAAAATTAAAAAGGTCATGCACATTTTCTTTTGAAAATACCAATAGTCTGCACGTTATTTTTGCTTGAAGTAACGGCATCTATAATTTTTTGGTCAAAATGGCACAATTTTTCTTTCGATTTTTACTCGTAAAGAGCAAAATTGGCTCTTAAAAATGGCGCTGTCACATTTTCGTTGAATGTTAGCACGAAATAGAGTTGTTCACACGCGGGCAGACAGTCGGGCGTTTTGAGAAAAAAAGCAACGCATTTTCCAGTAAAATATCAATAACCTCCAATACGTGTTTTTGTCAAAATTGTCACTTTACCTTAAAGCACGGCTTTCTCTAACAACATACTAGTGTAAGAGAAAGCAAAATTTGGTGTCATTTGAAGCCCTATAGAAATGTTCGGTAAACCTATTCCAAGTACCTCACAAAAACAAAACAACTCAACAAAAACATCAATTTAACACATTAATCATACATTGTAGTTCTACTTCTTGTTCTATTTCCTTCTCCATACACGCAGTCCATTTAAAAAGTTCCGGGACTAATTTTGTACTCGTACTCGTACAGATATATTACCCGAGACGTCACAAGAAAGTTGTTTCGCAAAATTAAGTTTGATTCTCTTATAAATTTATGCTGTTATAAAAAAAACTCGTTCATAATGTTGCGAATGCAACTCGTTGAAAATGTTGCTTTATTACATTCGTACAAATTTGAAAGCTCGCTCCTAACGTTCGTTTCCCAAACATGTACTCATGCAATAAAGCTTAACATTATAAACTAATTGCATAAATGTATTTAGTAGCAGACTGTCACAATTTGCGCTATTGAGCAAGTGCCGCGATCAAATTTTGTTTCAAATTGGAAAAAAAATGTTCAGAAGCATTCAAAACGTTGAATACTGAGTACTTGCTAAAGCCGAACCAAGGTTCGACTGGTATGCGCGGTTCAGGAACAGTCTCTGGAAGACCGCGCACGAGAAGGACGAGAAGGGCCAGAAGGGCGCCCTTTTATCTCGACGACCGATGAGAATGTCAAACGTGTTTGTGCCACCGAGACAAACATTGAACGCAACACACTACAAAGATGTCCCTGATCGACTTTTGAAGAGGATTCGACGCGTTAGACCAGAATTGAGCCGCAAAGGTGACTGGATTCTTTTGCAAGACAATGCGCCTGCCCGTTCCTTGACACTCGCCACGCAATTTTTGGCCCAAAAAGTCTGTCACCACGATTCGCCACCCATCCTATTAGCCAGATCTGGCAAAAAGGGTGGGTGGCCTTTTCTTCATCCCAAATTAGAAATCGCGATGAAGGGAGACCATTTTGAAGATGTTGATGCAATTAAAACGAACGCACTCAAGATTCTGAAAGCCATCTCAGAAAGGATTTCTCCAGGTCATTCCAGCGGCTGTACGAGCGTAGCAAACTGTTTAAAAGATTATGCGGAAAATCAAATAAAAACTTTTTTTTACACTTTTTTCTTTTCGCAAGAAAATTGGTCCCGAAACCTTTTGACTGGACTGTATAGATCAGCAAAACTAGATTTTTTAACATTAGATCATAAACACCTAATTACTGTTAATGTTACTTTTGACTAGCTTAACATGGCTGAACAACTGCTATATTACTATCTCAAACATATTATTTGTGCCAACAGAGCATTAAAACATTTAAAAAATAATTAGTGATGCTTGCTACAATCAACATAAATGCTCACAATTTTGTATACTAGAGACTCACCATTGGCTTTTGTAATAAAATTATATACATCTGACCACCTGGTCACAGATGAAAGTTAAACAATTACATAGGAATAAGTTTCCCTAGATCCGAATTTCCATCTACCATTGCAACCCAATAACTGCTAAGTACGATGAAATTGTTATAAATTATGTTTTTCACTGTTCAAAAACTTGACTGCCTCAGCTAGAAATTGAATCCAGATTTCTGGCTCACAAGATGTAAAATGTTTCAATATCTGAAGAATGATTGTAAATGTAGACAGCAATATGTTGATGAAATATACTTTCCCTTCTCCATAAGCTATGAACTTGAAAAGTTTAATAATTAATAATGTCACTTTTAGAATAAACAACAAAAGCAAGAAATTACAGAGAATGTAGGCCAAAGATCAACAGGGTAATATCTCTTTTCCCTACTAATGACAAAATTAGAAAATTATTCAAGAAATGTAACTTCAATCCAATATTAAACAATAATAATAATAATAGTAATAATAATAATAATAATAATAATAATAAAACAATGGAAGTTATTTGATAAACAAAAATACAAAACAAAACTGTTGACTAGGTCTAATTTGGTTCACAAAATTTAATACTGCAATTGTAATAAGGAATACATCGATGAGACTAAACCATATAAAAATGCATATACCAGCATATGTGAACAGATTTTTTAAAAACCTGTAGGTCACTATCTTTTGCATTTTTGCTTTTTGTAAGAAAATAGAAGCTGCAGGATAGATGAATCGTTCCATGTGTAAATCACAAGAATAAGATTAATAGAATGGCTGTGAGTACACTGCACAAGTTTCGGTTTGGTTTTGAAAGTCTGTACATCACTGAATTGCAGGGTAATACATGAATGTATACACTGGGAATGACATATCACTGACAGAGAGATTGGGATTGGTTAAAGGGATATTCAATACAGAAATATTCCTATATACTATTATAGAAACACACATTTCAAGCAACTATTTCTGTCATAAGAGTCATGTCTGATGTAGATGCACATTGTAATTTCACATATTGTAATCAATGTGTCAAATTGCAAACTGAACCTGCAATGTGTACTTATTGCATGTTAAGGTAAAAAATTTATGATTAGTTTTTGAAAGAAAACTACTGAGAAGTTTTTGAAAAAAGAACTTGCTGGTTAAAACAAGTTTGATGTTTTGTATGTTTGATGTAGGTGTATGTTATTGCGGGGCATTTTAAATAATTCAAAAATATATGTGCTTTGGTGGCACTCCGTGTTGAATTTGACGTTTTGAATATGGTTATGAAAGGAATGAATGTATCTATGGTGGAATTTTTTATACTTTGTCCTGAATTATTTGTTGATTGTTGTCCATGTAATTATATACATATTCATTCATTTACTTATTTTACATGGACAATCTGACATTCATGTGTTTATTGCCTCTGCCAGAGTTCGGTCCATGCGCACTTATGTGGCGTAGTGGTATGAATGCCGGCAAGTTAAATCTGAGGATTTGGGATCACATCTCGTAATGGAAAAAAAAATTGCTGGTTTATGAAGTGGTATAATATTGCATAGCATTTAGGAACAATGTGAGTACGTATGTCCTTCGGTAGCACAAATTGTTAAATTTATTGCACTGTCCAATATGAGTTTCTATTTACAATCATCTTGTGCACCCGCCACTGCAAATCTTAGAACTGACTCCAAATAAAAGCATCTGGTCTCTAGTATCACTTACCATTCTCAATACATTTGTCTTCAACAATACAGGCAACTAACTACACAATTTCAGTAAGTATATAGGAATGGTATTAATATCTAACAATTTTCGAATTGTTCAAAATAACAAAAGTTGTATAATTAACTGAACTACAATGATGGACTAAATCATTCTGGTCATTCATGTGCATTCCAAAGGTTTTATAATCCATTTCGTTGAACTGAAGTTTCACATCATAAATCCTTAATTATGTTCAAAATGTCAAATTAGACAAATCATGAATATTTTATAAATATTTTCATTTTTCTACTATATGGTTTACAATAAATTATCGCACCATGTGCTAACAATTCTCATTATGTATATTTTTTGTATTACCTTGGCTATCACCTCCATAAACAATTTTTTCTAGAATGTACTTTCGAGTAATATTCTCTATTGTTTAGTACTCTGAACTCTATCAAGCATGAACACTGCTAAAGAAAGATCATTTCTACAAATATTGTGAGTTACGAGAGCAAACATCACATCGTTTCTGTAACTTCCATATATTAAGAATTGTAATGAAGGTAAGACTATACGTGGCAAAGGAAGTGTTTCATTCTAATCCCCAAATAACAGAAGCCATGGCCACTATCTTCAGCACTAAACCTGTAGTGCACCTGTAACAACTAAACATTATCCATTCCAAGATTAAAGCAGAGGAGGAAGAAATTCTCAATTGTGTACACATAAATACTAATAATATAACAATAAAATACTTCAAAAAGCTGATGATTTCACATGTAACCTTTTAAACATATTACAAAATAGGACTTAAATCTTACGCTGACTTTAAAAACTGTTGGGTTAGATCACTACAATTGGCATTATAAAACATACCAATCAATTACATTTATTGGGAAGAGTCAATACAAGGGTAAAGGAATAAATTTATTGCAAAAGTGTGTGTGTGTATACATATATTTCATTTTTAAATTCCTTCAATTTCAACAATTAGCCACTGTTTTTGAAGCATTAACAGTTAACAGAGAGTAAACTGGTAAACTAAAAAAGTAGTGAAAAGTGGAGGTGCAAGTGATGACTTCCACTGTTACATTTCACTCATTTTACAATTTTGTTTGTCATTATTAGTTTGTTTCTTAATTAACACTACACTTTTATGGACACACCTTCTTGGACAAATATTTACAGTGCAAAAAAATCAACAGCATTAAATTCATACACTTTTCCTCGAGAGCAGTTTTTTTTTTTAGACATTCATATGTCAGCTGATGTTTGCCTGTGTATGTGAAACCAACTATATAAAACTCTGTTGAATCAAAAATCAAAAATATTTATCAATTTTCTCAAAATAAAAATAGTCATACATGCAAAATTCCACTACTGAAAATAGTATTTTGAGAATTGGTAATTTAATGAGATGGCAACTTATGAACTACATTAATTTAAATTCTTGCTTAATTCACAAACAACTACTTCTTCCTTGGCATTTACCAATTAAAAGTTACTGACATTCCTTAAGAATTTACATCTAAAGCATACCAACTTAAAATAAATGGAGTTCTCAAAATATTGAAACTTAAATGACACTTCAAACTTCCAAATTTACACATAAAAACACTTATGGAAAATCCAGCATTCGCAATGTCTTACAACATAACATATTGTAGTAAATGCTTGAGAAGAAAATATTTAATTCCTTTACATTTTCAAATAAATTGTTGACTAAAGGTGCCAAAAATATGCACATAATTGACAGGCTGAAAATGTATTTTAAAAATCTATCTTCTCTTCATTACATTTCTCTTCTTTCAGTACAATTAATCACAACAATCACAAAATACTACATGTACATTACTCATCAAAAACCCCAACAAAGGATGCAAGCAATATGCTACTCAACACAAATAAAAAGTTGCAATACTAGGAAAACTATCCATATATATCTGCAATCAGCAATGTATAATATAATTAATAAACACAATGTTTACATCAAACATTGTTCTATAAAGAACGTTCACATCAACAAATGATTTGAGACAAACTTTGAATACATTATTAAATATACTTTCTAAATGCTCTAGCACAAACACAACTATACATTACAACAGGAGAGCAACGAACTACATTTAATATCTACTCCAAATCACACATGAACAGCAAAAATAACCTACTTCAAATCAACACTAAAATCGCAATTAGAGAAAATATGTACATACTGTGGTATTTTATGCAGGCTGGATTGTTTCAATTCCATGATAGGGTTTTGTTTACCCTGTACGTGCTTCAACAGTCAATCAATTCTCATTAAAAAAAACTTCTTCTATAGTCAATTAGTTGAGAATTGTAGGTTACTGACGTGTAACGACGATATCTGGAAACATGTATCGTACAATAAAGCACTTAATTACCTATTTGGACTCTTCTTTTGGTCCATCTTCCGTTGCAACCGCCCAGCTCGAGAGGCGGTCCTCTGAGCTTCTGGCTTATGCGACGTTCGCATCCGTTCACCACATAGTGGTTACGTTCTGGTTACTGTGTGGTTTAACTTCAGGAGCGCAGTTGAATATGAAATATGGTCATTTTCTAATCACAAAAACGTTGAGAAATATCCTGAGCACATCGAGAAAACATTCTACACCGTTACCTACTAGAAAAAACCAAGCCGTAGAGTTATAAATTCACGATATCAACATTACTGGACTGCCAACAGTACGGCAAGACCAATTTTGAACTGTTTTATTTTTGCGATACTATCTGTGCCAGCGATGAAATTTATGACATTTAATTTATTCTCGAAACGTTATCTTCAAAATAAATGTTTTCTCAATTCTTAAAGCAATAATTTGCAAAGCAAGAAGGCTACTTTTCTCAATACACATTTTTCGATTAATTCATTAACATATCGGTCGGTGCACTGTGTGGAATGCACTAATACTCCTGTGGTCTACTTGCAGTACACCGTATTGTCTCTTCGACACTTGTGACAATTGCAACTACAAAATTTATCGCACGTAATCTATGGCTGTATGTTTTTTACCAAACCCTATAATAATATATACTAAGTGGAATAGAATCAAACATATTTCACGAGGCCGTAGTGGCGCAAATATGGTCATAGTATGCAAAACCTTTCGGGGTGGGGAGGAACCAATTTCTTTCGATTCTTAATTATGATACCTTAGTATATGTAAAAGTGCAGGGTGTCACCAAAAGTTGTGGTCGAGCTTATCTTGAGATGCCACTAAAGATAACACAAAATACATTAATTTCGACACTATGGTCACCCCTGCTCCGATCGTGTTGCTTTCTGTTTTAAATGAAAGACAAAAAGGGGTTCGATAAGAAATGACCTTACACACTTTTTTATGTCTCGTACTGTTTTCAGCTACAGTGCATTTTTTAATGAAGTTGCCCGCGAGATCATCTCGGGTTCTGATGCCATTTTGAATGCCAAACCTCACATGCCTCAAAGGATCTTTTGGAAATTATTACTTCATACGGGAAATAGTTTTTTAGATACAGGGCATACGTGTATGTATAGCTCGACAACTGTGTTAAAAAACATCATTGCGTCGTTGACATCAGCAGGCGTGGAAAAGCTATACTGCGATTTTTATAAGTTTGCCTGTCAAGGCAACTGAAATCCCGTCTTCGCGATGGAATATGTAACCGTATTTGCATCTTTCTCAGTCGTTCCGCTAGATTTCGCATGATCGCGACCGTAACAAGCAGTGCTTGTGATCATGCGACTTCTACCGGCAAGACCGAGAAAGACGCGAAATGCCGTGTGAACTTCCATCGCGAAGAGTGACCTTGAGGGGCAAAGAGAAATCGCACAGTATCTCCCACTGTTCTCGAGGGGGAGCTCAGTTGCACTCAAGGACCACCTACAATGACAGCTGATTCGCTCTTGCAGCTTCGTTCTCTCGCGATGCTGTTGACGGCGACAGATTTTTATTTGCCGAAAGTTCTGTGTCAGTCGATACACTATTTCACGAGCCTGGCCTCTCAACGTCAACTTGATATACATGTGGATGTTGAAGTCGAAGCCATATCAACAGAAATGTAAAAACTCAAATACGCTGCAAAAGAACAAATACATCCATGCACAGCAGGAAGCGCAAACAAACAGACTCCCTTCCGAGCGAGAAAAATCCAAGCAATTGTGGCAATTGTACGTGTGGAGAAGGGAAGGAAGGTTAATCCCCTCCACATGGCATTTCTCACGCCCAAAAGCCGTTCGACTTGACAGGATAAATAGATATACAAGCCTTCAATACCCCAGGGTTCGGGACAGTCAAGGTCAGGCAGTCTTTTCCCGCCCACCCGGGCCGAGGCGGCAGCGGCGGCGGCTCCTTGAGGCTCATTCACAATGCAAACTTAAACGTAAACGTAAAATAGCCGCAAAACCTAGAAATGAGTTACTAAACGAGACCATTCACAATGCCTTGTAACCGTAGACGTAAGTCCGTAAACTTAAGAATTCACAAGCTCCAAGATTTTACGTTAAGTTTACGTCGCAATTCTACCGAAAACCTATCAGAGAGCAGTATGGAAGTTCGATTTTAGATTGTGTTCAGGTAGTTTTTGGTTATGTCATTGTTTTGTAATGTAGATAACTAGTTTGCGAACAGTTTTGATGCGTGTAGTGAATTCAGTGTAAGAATTTGGACAATTTTTGTAGTGACTTTAACCTGACATGGTGAATAAACTAATTATGTTCGACAAATTACTCGTAAATTTGGTACAAGAGAATTCTTGTTTATAAGATGAAGGAAAGGTGAGCACTACAACAGCCACTCGCATATATATATATATATATATATATATATATATATATATATATATATATATATATATATATATACTCATCGTCATAAAAAAAATCTGCACCCCGAAGGACCCTACTGATCCGCTGCAAACTCGGTGAGTATTTTACACACCATTCGCTAAGCCAATGATTTCGTTTTCACGGTCGGCCGCCCACTGGGGGTTAGGTGGTAGATGCGTGACGTCGCGCCCACCGGTCTAGATAAGAGGGCTTCAACGGCCGCGCCAGCCGTTGCGATATTGGGTAGCGTCGCTAGAGCCTCATCTGCACGTACACCATGCCTCGGCGACGCTTTCGACAACCGGTTGTCCAGTTAGACGCGTTCGAGAGGAGCTGCATCGTGGGTGTGCGGGAGGCTGGTTGGTCCTGTCGCCGTATTGCGCACCACACCGGTTGTACAGACACCACTATCGCTTGCTGTTGGCGGCAATGGATTGAGGAAGGAATACATACACGAAATACAGGATCTGGGCGTACACCATGAGGAAGGAGGACCGACGGATTGTCCGCCACGCGCGAACAGATCCAACAGCAACGGCTGGTGCTATTCAGCGAACTGTGCAGCCTGCACTGTCATATCCTGTAAGTGCCAGTACCATTGGCAGGCGGTCGCACAATGCAAGGCTCGCCGCACGTCGACCATTGCGACACCTGCCACTCACACCCCAGCATCGTCGCTACAGACTCACCGATGTCGGGAACGATGGACCTGGGGCCATGCAGACTGGCAGCGGGTCATCTTCAGCGACGAGTCCCACTTCTGCCTTGATGCCTAAGACCACCGGGTCAGTGTCTGGAGACGCAGTGGGGAGCGCCACGACGAGCGGTTTGTGGTATCCCATCACACGTCTCGCCAGCCTGGTGAATGCTGTGGGGCGCGATATCCCATGGTGCCCGTTCACTGTTAGTGTTCCTTGGAGTCACCGAGACAGCCGCACGGTACATTCATAATATCCTACTACCGGTGGGTCTGCCGTTCGCGAACGCTCACGCCCATGCCTTATTTCAACAGGACAACGTGGGTCCGCATACCGTAGCCATCTCCCGAGTATGCCTTGCAGCCGTGGATACTCTGCCACGGATAGCAGCATTGCCAGACCTGTCCCTGATCGAGAAAGTTTGGGGTGCTATGGAGCGTACGATCAGGATTCCATTCTACACACCAATCTGCAAGAACTGCGCGCTCAGGTGCAAGCTGCATGGGATGGACTAGAACAGGACTTCATTCCAGACCTGTACAACTCCATGCTGCAACGTCTGAACGCGTGTGTTCGCCAAAATGGCGGCCCCAGGCCATACTAACATGCATCGTCTGTGGCTGTGTAGCGCAATAAATGTTGGTCCTACGTGGTATCCTCTACCTGCCTGTCAACAATTATTGCAATCTACCTTGTCCTTCTGGGTGCAGCTTCCTTTATGACGATGAGTGTATATCACGGGCGTGCGGTGACCGATTCGTATGGGTAAGCTCTGTAAATAGCATGGGTGCGACTTGATGTGTTTGAGGAGACAAAACGAAAATCCATTTAGTTATTGTATATAAATATTTAATTATATAATTATATCAAAAACGACATTATTATTATTATTATTATTATTATTATTATTATTATTGCTTATTCTGGAAGAACGCGAGTCCCCAGCATATGCGCACAAAATTTTCTACGAACTACCAGTCACCAACAGTCGCTGGCATTTGAACGATCCACTCGTCGAAAAGAAGTTCATCGTATGTCGGGACGTGATGAACGCTGAATTGAAACACTATTCTTTGTGCTGATACGGCAACGCTCATGCGTAGGAACCGATTCGAGGAAGCGGCCTCCGCAACGGTAGTACCCTCCGTCCCACGACATTGCGTCTGATGTGTGAAAGAACTTTTAGGAGATTATATGGTGCGGAATGGCTAGAGGGAGTCTGAAATTATTCATTACACCGTTTTCACAAATTTTCACTTTGAAATTATTTGATAATAATATGTTTTAAATCTTGTTTAATATTTTATATTAATACTTTTTTAATATTTTACTTTCTAAAAATTCAAAGAAGCTTGAAACATTTGGAGACAAGGGTCCCCCCTTTCCCCTTAAGCCTGTGCTGTCAGGGGACAAAACGAAAGTATCACAGATGAAGCGACCGAGAACAAAGGTGGTACTGTATTACGATTTCCTGGGTACCACTCGCAATTGAGCCGCAGTAAAATGGCAACTGAAGACGTATATACGCTGTTATAACATTTGAAGTAAAGCATAAGGAACAAAAAATATTTGTTATTACATTATATCTACTGGATAAATAATGTTGAAAGTAAACAAGTAATCTTACCTGATTTATTTGAAAATAAACTCCATTCTCCTCTCTTGTTTAGCAAATTCTTCAGTGACATCATCATAAAATGTGGCAGAACTTCGTATTTCTTGAAGTTTTTCTTTTTCAATTGACAAGAGTGCCAAATTACTGAATCTTTCTTGTACTTTTGTTGATCTTTGGAAAGATTTAATGCGTTTGAGAGCAGAAAACGATCTTTCAACCGATGCTGATGTACTGGGTATAGTTGAAACAAGTAAGGCAAACTTGTACAATTCTGCAAATGCTAAATGGAGGTGATTTGACTTCAGATGTTTCACTAAATCATGGGGAAATTTTCCACAAAATTCTTTCATTGAGTACAGTACTATCAATTCATTTTTTAATCGTAAATATATCAAAATAATTTTCATGTTTTGCTTTAAGAGCCTCGAAGGCGGAAGGGAACGTTAATTTGTAAGACTCAAATTTTGTTGGATCTAGTAACGAAATGAATTCCAATTGTGAGAGATTTCCATACCAACACTTTATTTGAAGTGTCACATTGTCTATTATTTCAAAAAATAGCCTTCTGTATTTCATTACATTATCTTCAGGGGAAAGGCACCTCCTTTGCGCAGCACATTTTCAGAAGCTATCATTCAGTTGATTGGTGACAGACCAGAATTCATCAAATTTGGATCTCTCATTTTCAATTAATTTTTTCCGTCTCTTTCACTTTTTCGGCACAGTAAAGGACATCCAAATATTTCGTTTGAAGAATATTGTAAAGAACATCAGTGTATGCATAAATCTTCGAGAATACGTGTAGAAAGAATATTGTTTGAAATTCACTAAGAAATGCAAGTACCCTCAGGCATGAACAACAGTTTCACTTTCCCAAAATGATGAGTTGTCAAGAATATTTTGAAAAAAGGGATAACACATCACGATTTTCTTTTACAATATTTACAATTCGGGAAGCGAAGTTCCAGCGTGTTGGTGCTTTTCTTGGAATCTTTGTATTACAGTAGTCATTAAGAGCATTGGTAGGTTTCGTAGATTTTGAAAAGAACTTAATCCATTCAAAGTTTGATAGAAAATGCGACACTCTTTTATATTCATAGCTACTGAGACAATATAAGATTTAGCACATGACTGAAACAATGAACAAAAAGAGTTCTTAAATACTTCTCTTGCACCTTAGATTTAAGGCCATTTGAATCTCCAGCTATCACTGCTACTCCATCATATGTCTGAGCAACCAATTTGTCGCTGATATAATATAATTTTACTATTTCTTACACATGATTAAATAATTCATTGGCAGATCTATCCGCGCTTACGTCCGTAAACGACATAAATGTCTCCTGTATTTCTACAGTTTTTTCCTGAACCATATCTAAGAGAAGTAGCTAATTGTGATTTGTTACTTACGTCGGATGTTTCATCTAAAATAATCGCAACGTGCTGGGCCGTGGCAATATCATCTTTGATAGATTTGCTCACGACATTACTAATGGCAGAAATCAAGTCATTTTGAATTCTGTTGGAAGTGCCTTTAAATGTTTTGGCAATTTCTAGGTGTTGTTGCAATGTAGTATCATACGTACTCAACAAATTTAGAAGATCAACGTAATTGCCTTTGTTAACCGACTCTTCATTTTCACGATGCCCTCTGAAAGGCAATTCCTGCATTGCTAAAAACAAGTTGCGTCAATTAGGCGTTTTAATATGTCTCTATTTTTTCTGACTGTCTCATTTTGACGCATTTCGTCTTATTTCAACTGAAGATCAAGTTCAGTTTCGATGCGGACCCTTCCAAAAGTGGCCAGCTGAACAAGTGAACGCAAATGACTTTGTGAAGGTTCGTG
Organism: Acheta domesticus; assembly: GCA_031308135.1. Lineage (NCBI taxonomy): Eukaryota > Metazoa > Arthropoda > Insecta > Orthoptera > Gryllidae > Acheta > Acheta domesticus. Next base: position 133,820,498 of record JAHLJT010008446.1, read on the forward strand.
TTTTGCTATTGCATTGGGAAGGTTGTTCACATTGTTATAGCCTTCTTTGTTCCATACATTATGATCATGGGAAACAGTAAACATGGCCAGCAAAATAATTTATTAAGTTTTCTACTACCTGTTAACCAATTAGTGAGATCATACCTTTTAGTATTAAAATAGCGAAAATATTCCCTTCCCTGTTCTTCGTGCAAGCATCTGAAGTCAGGAATTTCCGAAACATCATCACTTTTCTTGCATTTAGATGGAGAACATCGCAATGCTCACTTCAGGCCGGGTGGCGGCGCTTACTACCTCCGTCTCTTTCACCCGCTTTCCGTCTCCGTCTGCATCAGCGTTGTATGCTCGATGTAGGGCCACGCTCTGGCCGGGCGCCTTCGCAAGGCAGTGTAACCTTCCTTGACAGAAATTTAAACTCCTAGTTGAGTTTTCATCATGGTGAAAGTCGCGATTTCACAGTATAATAATTACATTTAACGGTCTTTTTTTTCAGGTAAGCGCAGCTTACCTAGCTTACCTGGAACTGGTGTATATAAAAACAAATCGACAGGAATGTCGAAGAAAAGCTGGAAACCAGAGTGGAAAGATGTTTCCACCATGCTAGAAACGAATCGATCAAGTTTCAGTACGTTGAATTCTGATTGGCCCAGGCGAAACTTACGTTCCAGCTTACGTTCGTCATTGTGAATGCTTGTTTTTACGTGTAAATATTACGGCTAAGTTTACAGCATTACGTTTACGTTTCAGTTTGCATTGTGAATGAGCTGCATTGTGAATGCAAACGAATAAATTTGCATTGTGAATGCTTCCCTTAGGCAGGGAAGTTGAGCAGCGAAGAAACTTCCCTTCTGCACTTTTCGCGCATGCGCAGACCAGTCTTTTTTAAGTTGCCGAGCTGTAGGTACTCAGACGTCCATGGCAAGCATAGAATGTACGCCCCTGTCAGGCAGGCACGGATCAAGACTCTTTTTTAGGGGGGCAGGTTAAGACTCAAGTGCACCCATCTAAGATTGACTATTATATTTTAAATATATTAGAAAATCAATATCACACGAATCAATATCACGTATCAGGTATCAACCAGGTTACTATTGTTTCGATAACATTACAGCACTAATCCGAATTGCGTCCGTTTGCTTTTCACAAATCGTGAAATCACGGAATCAATATTAAAATCAATATCTCGATGAATGTGCAATAACGCAAGATCAGTATGCCTATCGTCTTTCCTTGTAGCCCTAAGCCAAGTATTTAAATGTCGGAGGGTCGAAAAAGAGGGTGCTGCTGTGGCGACACTGACTGATAGTATAACCAAGATGTTGAGTAAAATATTGATGCAGGGATACAAATCCTTATTGCACGCATCAATAATCTCGGATAGTGAATCAGGGTCGGATTCGTTTTTCCAATGAGACGCTTCCACATGATCACCCACAATTGGTATTCAGCTACGACTGCAGATCCCGGAGTGGGCAGCAGCTGCTGGAACATTCTAAGTATGACGGAGGCCTTGAGCATCAGACGCCGTATTTGACTCATTCCAATTCGAAATCTCATTGAGAGCGTCGCACATTTTCACTAATGTTGCTCTTTGGAACTGCAGATATCTGTCGTGCTTCTCGAACCAATGAGTCTTACAAAGGCCTTGCAGTGACTTCCCATCGAGTACTCTTTGAAAAACTTCGTGTCTTTTCGCAGAAGCATTAGTGAAAGCCATTATCGTTGATGCATTGCGATACAATGATACCTTTGAAGATGTTGACAAGGAATTGTTAAGACGTGATTGCTGGATGAACAATGTTTTGCCAGCCCCGCAACTTTTGCCAGTTCCTAGACAGCGCCTTTTACATCATAAGCTATCACCGAACTGTCTGTTCCGATACCGATATACCTGGTAAGATCGAGGTTCAATTTTTTACGGAGATCTTCAACAGTGTGTGCCAATGCAACTCCGGTCAATCCTCGCTCTTCAATTGCATCTTTGAAACGAAATGCATCATAAGCATTACAAAACGTGATGAATCCTCCCTTATAACGCCGTTGTGGAACGACATACTTAGCTGTTCTGTATGAGAGAAGTCTGCGGGTTCCTCAAAAATTACGAAAAACACAGAAGTAGCATTCACGTTTTTAATGCAATTTGCTGGATCTTTTCTTTGCAAGCGTCAATGAGATGGTTATGCGTCGTTTTACTGATGTACGTGGCGATTGAAGATGTATTTTCCAAACACCGACGAAGCGCTCATCGCCGGATTCTACCCTGAACCGAAAAAGTGCTCTAAAGTCGCCGACGTTGGCCGCAAAGTGGTCCGGTTCGGTGCTGTCGTGGTACAACCACAGACTGTGGTACAATAACCCATCATCTTTATGTCCACGCAAAGGAATGTTCTGTTGACCACAAAAAAATTGTAGAACTGACGATCGTAACAGATCCCGATTTTCTCGCACTTGCAACCCCCACTGTGTCTAAACTTGGTTAACTACCTCGAGAGCCAATTGGTGGTAAGTTTTGCGAAAAGGGTGCCCGCTTCTGCAGTCCAATGATAATACCGGTTCGCATATAAGCAAACTGCACATGTATTCGGCACCGGGCTTCCTTGATTGGCTAGCGGGCGAGGAGCGCGAAACAGCGCGAAATTCGTATCTCTTTCTACGGAGAAGAGAGCCACAGCGAGTGAGTGCACAACGCACATGGACTCGGCTACTGTGTTCGCAGGCAAAGCGATTGACTGCGTTTTCGGGCGTATATCTCTGACAGCTGTTATATTAGTCTTTACCATTATGGGAACTACGTATCTTAACAATCCAACGTGTTTTGTCAGAAAGTACCTAAACTTACATTTTGGTTTTATATAAATGCGAACCACGAAACTACATCATATTTCTTTCCAAGCGAATTACAGCTATGAAATTTTAATGGATAATGAAGAAGAAACTGTCATAAGAACTGCAATATGTTCGATTGAAGACATTTGGGTAGAGTGTGCGAAGATCACCCAACCGAAATGGAATGTCAGATCATCAAAACCTTCAGGAAAATGATTTGTTTGTTCGTAAGTTGATAGAAATACATCTTATGTTCTAATTTTATTATAGAGATAGTAAAATTTGTCCTTTCACTTTCAGAAAAGTGTATGCGATCATAGTACATACAGAAAAGTACCGTAGTAGGGGCGAAAAATAAAAGACTTTCTAAAAACTCTGGCTGTCCAGCTATATGGTCTGTAAAAATAAAACGTAACACTGCAGACACAAGAAGAAAAGATGCCTTTATTAAGATATGCAGGGTTTTCAATTTGTATATTTGTATTGATTTTAAATTTGTTTAGTGACGTCCTTGATACAGCTTCAAAACAAAACTTTGCCACACAGTGTTAGTGAGCACGTGAACATTAATTTCGAGTTATAATAGTTGTTCTAAACCTGAATTCATTAAAAATTTGGGCTATTTGTGACTGTCATTATTTGCATCGTCCCCTAGAGGAATTCAATTTAGTTTTTCTGAAACTTGGTTTCGTAGTTTATGCTAGGGTTTTTATTTCATGGCGCGTGAGGGCCTGTCTTCACGATGGAACATATCACGTTATTTCTCATCTTTCACGGTCGTGCCGCTAGATGTCGCACGATCGCGACCATATCAAGCAGTGCTTCTGATCATGCGACATCTGGCGGCACGATCGAGAAAGTTGCGAAATGTCTTGAGATATTCCATCGTGAAGACAGGCCCTTTCTCTCCAAGAAATAAAATCCCAAGTATAGGCACACAGTATTCTCGGAATCAAACCGCGTGTGCGAACAGGTTTAGGACCACTGTATTCGTAGAAACGTCTCCCACGTTGGACGCGCAATCTGGTGTTTCAGATTGCAAACATCCGGCATATCAACTAACTCTTGGAGCTAAACAAAGAATGAAACAGTGAGTTCGACTGATCATTTATACATCCCCGAGCACCATTACTGCTATTTTTGCAGTCCAGTGCAAGAAAATTGAGTGTACAAAAAATTATCTTTTTTGTCTAGCAAACTTAACATCATAAGAAGTATAAAACTGACTTAGACAAATAAAAATATCCATAAACAAAGTTTCCTTTCAAAAATCCTACTTAGCAATTGTGGAATAAATATAAATCCTTAAGTTAGAAAACGTAAGTAAATACCCAAAATTTAGTACAAATCAATAAAAATGAAAAAAATGTTAAATGTTAAATTCATACATCTATTAATTAAACAATTAATAATTAAATATAATTTAATTTTAATAACACACCTTCTGTGGCTTCTTTTAAAGTATAATCAAAAACTTGAGAATGCTGTTAAATTACTGTAATTTACAATCTGTAATTACACTAATTTTAATATTAAAAATTAAACACAAGCCTAACAATCAATTAAAATAATTAATTTTTATTTCCATGATAGGATTGTGTGGGGTTATAACAATAATGAAAATTCATAACCACAATGCAACTGCTGAAACAGAGGTTTCTGCCATCTGATAAGGCTACAAGGGGAGCATTGCTTCAATATTTTAAAATGGGAATGAGTATTGCAGAATCATTCAATTATCACCAAACCCTTCTTGAATATATTGAAGATATTTGTGAAGACGATTATGCCAGTGGTTGTACAACTTCAACAGGAAGAACTGTGTGCTACTGACATATCATACCTAAGGCCTAGGTCAGGCCAAAGTGAAGTCTCATAGTTAATCATTGTGTATCATATTTACATTACTCCCTTTTTGCTATTTTTTCTTTTTGGATGTGTTCTCTATGTAATGTAATGTAATTAATTTCAATAATATGAAATACATGATGAGTCGATTATAGTTGACTGTTTTATGCACATGTGCAGATTTTAAAGATTTCAAGCACTAAAACCATTATAAAAATGTCCTTAATAAATGTGTTCAAATTCATTTAGATGCTATCGAAAAAAATTAAACAATGAGTTGTTGGCAAAAACCATTAAGAAATTTGAATACCTACAACTCTTTCTATTACAATTTATTTATACACCTGAAATAAATTAAATTACCTTCAATAAGATTATAATATACTATAATAATGTGAAAATGATTACAAAATGCGAAGTGCAGTAGATATTTTAATAAAATTTTCAATTTGCAAACCGAAGTTAATTTTAATTTAATTCTGCTCAAAATTGGAAATAATACCGAGAAAACTTTCTGTTTCTATCAATCCCTTCAGCCTCCTTTGTTTTTGCCTCATTTACCCTCCCCTCTAACTAATAATTTTCAATGGCGCATTACAATTGTTGAGATGAGCAGAATAAAATCCTTCATTCGTCAGAGTCAATGAATTCTTATAATAACATATGTTTATTATTTAACTACAATGATGCCCTCCCCAAAAAAACGATCGGCTGGATCCATCCCTGGTATAAATGGTAATGAAAGCAGTTGTGCAGTTTAAAAAATGACAAAACAGCGCTTAAAACGAACCTAAAACACTTGTAGTAAGAGAACCTAAAACGAATTTCGCGCGGTTTCGCGTTCCTCGCCCGCAAGCCAATCAGGAAACCCTGGTGCCGAATACATGTGCAGTTTGCTTATATGCTACCGGTTCTTATTGTGATTTTCAAGATTCCCCTTTTCTTCTAGAAGGTTGTCAAAAAATTTTGAGCTGTTCAATTACCAAATGCCTGAGACGACGATTTTATGTAAATTCCAGTTGAACTTGTGAAAAGTGTACAATATTCACCATATAAATATTTTATATACATTATTATTGTAAATACAAAATACAATATTTACATTGTCTTTATGGGAAAATACGAACCAGTGATACTTATCCAAATGCGACCTTTTTAGCGTATTTATTTATCTCTTTTCCTTTCTTCGTTACGATGTTGTACGGGAAATCGTAAGTGGAAGGCGGTGTCCAAGGATCTTCAAGCAGTTTAGCTTTGCTGAAATCAGAGAGTCGTTCTGGCCTTTATAGTATGCAATATCGGATGCGTACTTCTTCCCAAGCAGAAACAGCGGTGGCCTTCTGCTGTTTTTCTGGCTGTAAATGTACTGCTTCATCCTGAATCCAAATTCCATTGGAAGGCATAGATGGCACCGACAATGATATTTCGAGTTTATACTGCAATTTTTCTAACTCTGCCTCTAAAGGCCCGTCTTCACTGGCCTATGTCACGATATTTCGCGTCTATCTCAGTCACGCCGCTAGGTATCGCATGATCGCGAACGTATCAATCAGTCCTTGCGATCATGCCACTCCTAGCGGCAGGACCGAGAAATTCGAGAAATGCCGTGTGATATTCCATTGTGACCATAGGGGCTCGGGAGGCAGAGTTAGAAAAATCGCACAATAGTTGTAGCATCAAATTTAGCCTTCTTGATGCAAAAACTGTCGATTGTTCTTGATCCCCTTTCTCGTTTCCGGGAGTTTGTTTTCCAATCATTCTAAATATTTGAATCATTCTAAAGTTCTAAGTATTGAAGTAATTCATTTCATTTATGTATATCACCGAAATAAATTAATGATCCAAAATTACAATTTTATAAGTAGAATTAGAAATTTTATTTGAAAAACTCTGAATTAATATACCTGGAAAAATCTTAATAATCTGATATTTATATAAATTCACATAAAAAGAAAAAGAAAAATAGAAAATTAAAATATAATTTTCAATATTTTTTTTTAATTCTAACTTTAAGCAAAATTAGCATCGAGCTTAAGAACAAAAATGAGAATGAAAAAAATATTAAACTTTCAGAAACGAACATTAATTTTTAATTAAAATCTGTGAAATTAAATCTTATTAAATTTTGCAAACCGTATATTACATTTTCAATTCAAGTAAAAAATTAACTTAAATTATTTGAATAGTGTGCACCTTTTGAAGGAAATGTGAATATATATACACAGGGGTCCCATTTAACTTGACAAATCGGAATAACTCGAAATTACGCATCGGATTGAAAAAAGTTCTATATGGATTTTGTCTCAAAAGGGGCAATCGAATGTTTCCAAACATGATCCTCAACCCTGTTCCCTAGAAGAGGGACTTTGGAATTTTAAATGGAGACCCCTAATTTTTTTGCAGGTTCAGATTCTTCATACAAAAATATGTCAATTTTATTCAGTACTTTTTTTGAAAAATAATTAATTTATAAAGCTATCAATAATAACTTTCAAGTTAGCAAAAATACCTTTCATTTGATGCAACATGAAACAATTTGTGAAAAAACAAATTTATATGAAAGGAACATGTTAATGTGTGTAATGAAAAAAATATTTTTAATAAATTATTGTAATTAATACATACATGCTTATAATAAATAAACTAATTTAAACTTATTTCTTTCACAATTATTTTTCTCATTTCAATTATTTCCTTTTTTTACATTTTTTTCCTTCATAGTGCCATTTCGGATATTAATAAATCTGCACCACATTTGAATCTCCTTCACTGATAAATCTTCTATAATTGTCGTGAACTTCATTATAATTTTGGGTACAATTATACCAAGGCATGCAAACATCAGACTGTTTTAATAAATTGCAAATAACTGATCTGATTCCTTTTGCTACGCCAAGGCGCATTGTATATTTAAAACCCAAGTAAATCATCACTGCAATACTGTTGCAATTGCAATACTGTAAACCCAATCATCATTGCAATACTGTTCACCAATATTGACAGCTGTAAAAAAATAATTTTGACACCGGATTCGCACTCAGCGACATCAAAAACTTAAAAATAAGATATTTTAGTCGTCAGACTCTATCCTCGCTCTCCAGCCGAACTAAAATTCTCTAGCAACTTTTCGACAGTCTTAAGCCCCTTAACTCTGTTGATAGGCTTCACTTGTGTTGAAAGCTGTTTTTTACGTTGTTAAAAAATCAGAACCAGCATCAGACTTCAATGATCAAATTAGGTTCGCCGTTACTGATTACATTAAACATTTTAGGTTAAATAAACACTGCGTTTTTATTTATTTATTTATTTATTTATTTACGTCAAAAACAGTTAAAAAAGTGTGTGACGAGCTATGGGGAGAAGTGAATTTTGTGTACGTTTTCATAATTCTGTGATCTCTATCCTAAACTATATTCTAGTCGAATTTTGAATACAGAAAAAAGAGTTTTTTTTCGAGTTTTGTTGACAAAATATTCGCTCCTATATAATAAAATATATTTTCAAAGGCAAATTAGCTATAAATTCCTGCCCTGAACCCTCATGTTCTTCATGAAAGAACAATACTTTTTGCCGCGATAATATGGAAAACAATAATTTGAATAACTATATTTCCCACTGAAATTCAGAAGACGTGCACAAATAATGAAGTTACATTTATGTCCAGAAGCAAAACAAGGGACCATCTCAGCATTTGCTCAAGGATCAGGGAAACTGGACGAAAAACCTGATCGAGATGGGGGCCATCAACCCAGAAACTGTGGTACAATACTTGTTACAGGTTCTTTAGAATTATACAGTCCAAATGATAAATAATTACATTAACTATCATTGTTAAAGTTAATGCTACTTTCGTTTTTGATGCTCGGTATAGTCTTGAATTATATAGAAACAGTCATGCAGCAGAAAAGATTTTACTTGGGACTTAAACTTTTCTAACGAATTTAATCGTTTAATGTCTTCTGGCAAAGTGTTGTAGAGTAATGTACATGAATTGTACGCGAATTTTTTGTAGTGAGCTGTGGATACTGCCACCTGGTGAATATGATTACTACGTCGTTTGTTATACTTATAGACATCAGCGTTTGCTGAAAATATATTCCCGCCCTTAAGTAAATCATTTTTGACAAAAACTACTGATTCGTAAATCAGGAGACAAGGTAATGGTAAAATTCCTATATTAATAAAGAGAGACTTACAAGCAGGGGCGTAGCGTCCATGGATGTGGGTGATGTTTTACATACCCTGACAATATCAGATATTTTATTTTAAAATGATTGTAAATTGTCAATTTGTAATTTCTTTTTCTACTACAAAATATTTCATTATATTTCAAACATTGCGCCATTGAGAACTCGATTCTTTACAAGGAAGAACGAATCATTCTGAAATGCCGCCTAGCCTGCGCTGTGAATCAGATGCACCGTGACCAGTTACATCCAGTGTGCCTACCGTGGTGCCTACGAAAAAGCGAAACTTTACGAAACTTCATTGTTCTCTTCGGTGTTTGTATGAGAACAAGGTTAATTAATGAACATTGTCCCTTTGTTTAAGTTTTATTACCTTATTTTAATGCATTTAGCAACTATATATTTGTAGCCAATTTAGGTTAGGGATTGTGCTGGTTGAATGCACAAGGGAATGTGACTGTGCAATACACATCTGTGCCCTGGAATGGCGAGCACCACGCGATCCAAAGTGCCTACATAATTATGGAGTCGTATTTTTGTGCACAAATTATAGCACGTGAGAAACAGTTAAAAATATTTGTAAAAAATATGAGAGGATAGAATTTTATTTAAATAGCCAACACAGGCTATGTAGAGAAATACAACGGTGGTATAAGGGAAAAGAGGGAAATTCTGTCACACTTCATTCGACTTGTATGCTTTTTTGGAAGACAAGGGCTTGGATTTTCTAGCCATAATGAAAATAGGGGATCATCAAATGAAGAAAATTTCATGTAATATATAAGTGAAATATGAAAAAACTGACAAGGATGATATGAAAATTCCAGTGTTCGTGCAATTTCACCAGAAATTCAGATTCATTGAATTTCAAGTGTAAGCACGGTAATGTCCCATGAAATTAAAAATAAAATTTCTAAAGCCTCGTTTGTCTCCGCCATACTGGATAAAACTCTTGATGTAAGCAGCAAGAAGGACAACTGTCAACTGCTTTTTATTACGTGTCTGTAAATTGATTGATTTTCTCTTTCCTATATTATTTTTATTATAGATCATTGTTTTCCATTTTATAAATTATGCCAATTTTACTGGATTCGAAATCATATGAATTGGACAATTTTGAAAATCATTGGGTTTGATAGTGCTCTTTTTATTAAAGTATGAGGACACACATTTATATTTTGCTAGGTCGTGAACATAAGTCAACTTTTTCTAACTTTCAACCAGTAAACTATACTGCGATTTTTGTAGGAAGAGCTCTGAAGATAACTCAAATCCCATCTTCGCGATGGAATATGTCACGGCATTTCGCGTCTTTTCTCGGTCTTGCCGGTAGAAGTCGCATGATCGCAAGCACAGCTTCATACGGTCGCGATCGTGCGAAATCTAGCGGAACGACTGTGAATGATACAAAATGCCGTGACATATTCCATCGCGAAGATGGGATTTGAGTTATCTTGAGAGCTCTTCCTACAAAAATCGCAGTATACATGAAGTACGTGAGCCATTATTACTTTTTCTGGATCAGTTTTTATTTTCAATATACAAATTATTTGTGTGCTCTAATTGATTAAAGTGACAGAAATGGTATTGGCGAATGAGAAATATTTAAATTATAATTAAAGTTTTAAATTATTTTCTCATTTCTCGAGTTACATGCCCTAAGCCAAAACTCAGGCTACGCCACTGCTTACAAGAATCACGTGGGTTGGATTTGCTTATTATTCGTACAATTCTTTGTTGTAATTCGAAAGTCTGGGAGCTATAAGATGTGTTTTTCCAGAATATTATGCCATTTCTCAGGCGGGAATGAACATTGGCAAAATACACACAACGAGCTGTATGCGTTCGGAAACAGTTGCGTTACTGAATTGGATTGTAACATCGAAACTGAATTCTATCAAACATCTGAAAGCAACATTGTTGTCAATTATATATATATATATATATATATATATATATATACACACACACACACACAGGTTGAGTGACGTAACTTTAGCACCTTCTGTAACTTTTGAACGATTGAAGTTATTGCAATGCAGTTTTCACGGAATTGCATCAGGGAAAGGGGCTAATTGATATATGCATTAATTTCTATTTTATCACTTGCATTTTACGAGATTTTTGAGGTAAATTTGATTTTTTAAAATGGAACTATACATATTTTTTCAATCCACCATGACGAGCATAAAACGACGAATCCAATGAAATAGATATTGTCATATGTTAGATAAGCATTTTTTGGAGTATTTGTGATATTTGCGAGTGGGGTTTAACGGACATTTTGAATAGTCCATCACACAAGGTCTCGCAGCGCTCCACCAGCAACGCGAGCCCGGGCAAGGGAAGGGAAATTTGAAGATACGAAACATATTCCAAATATTCACAAAACCATTACAGTCTTTTCCTGAACTGTGCTTTCCATCCTTCCGCATTTTCAGATTTTTGTCTTTCTTTGATTGAAGGATGGAAAATATGGATTTGACATATGTATTGTAATAAAATTGTTTATAACTTCATTTAATGGGGTTTCATAAGATACATAGTAATGGGATCTTGAAACAAAGCACAATAAGAATAAATAATTAAGACTACAAAAATATTGCATATTTTGAGCAAACAATTTCAATGTTAATATGCATAGAATAATAACTTAGGGATAGAAACAATCTTATTTCAATACACAGTACTTATGACAAATCCATATTTTCAATTCCTAAGAAACACAAAATATTTGAAAATGGGGCAGGATGGAAAGCAGAGTTCAGGAAAAAATGCAACAGTGTTGGGAATATTTGGAATATGTTTCGTATCCTCAAGTACTAAAATCCCTTTCCTTCCCCGAGCCCGCGTGTGCTGGGGGAGCGCTGCGTGACCTTGTGGGGCAAACAGTTACAATGAAAATATCCGTTAAACACTAGTCGCAAAAATCAAAATTATTCAAAAAAATGCTTATCTAACATATAACAATGTTTATATCTTTGGATTCGTCTTTTTACGCTTGTCATTATAGATTGAAAAAATATGTATAGTCCCATTTGAAAAAACGAAGCTACCTCAAATATCTCGTAAAATATAAATGATAGAACAGAAATCAATACACATTTCAATTAGCCCCATTCCCTCATTCACTTCCGTGAAAACTGCATTGCAATATCTTCAACCGTTCAAAAGTTACAGGAGGTGCTAAAGTTACGTGACTCACCCTATATATATATTGAGACGAGTCGTGGATTGACTCACACAAGATTTATAAGGAAAAGAGGGGGACAGGAATTCTTATTCAGGAATGGGCTCCGGATCCAATCACTTGCACAATGGAAACTAGTGGGTAACAAGAACCTTTCTTTATTACATAAACAATCGCCATACAAAATTGGTTGCTTTCGGTGCTCACAGGAGCATTTACTCTGTTCTTTCCCCGTGTTTAACTACATCCCATTAACAATTTCACCGTTACCCTGGGGCTTCACTCCTTTATTATGATTACAATACTTGGGGGGGGGCTCAACTCAAGATCACTGCTATCTACTGGCTAATTACTTTCCCTCCCAATCTTCCGGCCTCTTCTACTCACGAGTCTCCAGTCTGGCTCACGCCGTTTCATGTTTGCCCGTCCGCCGTCGGGTCGACGCCTCGCGCCGCAGGAAGCCAGCGCGGGGAGGGTAGCCCCGCAGTGCCGCTCCTGCCACTTGTTCTATGCGTTGTCTTCTGACGTGTCTGGTCGCGCTACCTCGCCCTTCGGGTAAGTCCGCTTCCCTCGGCTGAGCTCGGAAGGGCGGCCGGCGCTTCGCCTCCGTCGTCGCTTCCCACCCCACTCGTGGTCGCAGTGGTCTACTTCGAAACGTTACCAGAACGTTTCGACTGCATCGGTACGTCGTCCTCCCCAACTACTGTTTTCTCGTTCTCTTACATCACAGTTTCTAGCTTTTATTGTAATTGTCATCGACTGTTCACCTTAATGGCACTTAATGACGTCGAATACTTGTATACAATGTTCCCTTCCTCTACACTGCTGTGCCCACTCCACGTGTTGACCATCCACCGCTTGTGATACTTCACCACTCTCTTGTACCCGTTTCGTCTCGTCTCACTTCTCAACTAACACTTCCACTTTTGTCACACATTTTCTTTGTCACAACGTCTTTCCAGTTCTATTCTCTTCGCCACTGTTCACTCTTCCTTCCGCACGACACTCAAACGTCCGTCCTCTACCTCCGCCATTGCTCTACTACTGATCCCGTGCTCGTGATTCGTGGCCTTCGGTACTTCGCGCTGAACCGGCTCTGGCCCCCGACTTCGCCGGCGTGCCGGCCTCTGCCGCGCAGTTCAAACGTCCGATATGCATCGGAACGCATTGTTATCGTATTAGTGATAACAATTCGTTTCAATATATATAGGGACGATTGTCAGTTATCTCGTCGCATGCACGCCCACGCAACGTGTGTGCGAAGCGCACGCCTCAAATTCCACAGGATCGAGCGCTACAGCAATCACAGAAGCGATCCTAGCGTCAAATTGCGGCACTTTGCTACCAAGTAAGGAAGGGGGCTGGGGCGACGGGTCGCGGCGGCGCGGCGCGTCTCTCTCCCGTGAGGGTGAGCGCGACGACGCCGTGTCCGCGCTGGACGTGCGGCGGCGTTGAACGTTGGCCCGGCCGCCCGAGGGCGGCCGTTAGTGTTTCCAAAGTAGTGGAAAGCGGAATGCCGCGGATGATAACCCGCAGCTTCCGCGCGTGTCCGACCGAGTACGCGTGGTACTCGATCGCACGTTGTCGCAGTAAGGCGACGGCGGCCGTATAGTCGTCCATCAACGACGTGCGGAGGCGCACAGCTTCGCCGGTCGCCTCGGCGGCAACTGGCTAGCCGCACTCCTCGCGCAGTGCCACCAACAGTTCAAATACGTCGCCGACCCCGTACACGAGAATGGGGGGAAGGCGGCGTTGGTGGCGGACGATTGTGAAACCGTCTGCGTTGTCGTTATCGTCTTCTTCGGCTTCTGCTGCACCGGCGTCGCTCGGGTCCGCCTGCGCTGGAGGCGGCGGGGGCGGCGGGGGCGGCGGGGGCGGCGGGGGCGGCGGGGGCGGGGCGGCGGGGGCGGCGGGGGCGGCGGGGGCGGCGGGGGCGGCGGGGGCGGCGGGGGCGGCGGGGGCGGCGGGGGCGGCGGGGGCGGCGGGGGCGGCGGGGGCGGCGGGGGCGGCGGGGGCGGCGGGGGCGGCGGGGGCGGCGGGGGCGGCGGGGGCGGCGGGGGCGGCGGGGGCGGCGGGGGCGGCGGGGGCGGCGGGGGCGGCGGGGGCGGCGGGGGCGGCGGGGGCGGCGGGGGCGGCGGGGGCGGCGGGGGCGGCGGGGGCGGCGGGGGCGGCGGGGGCGGCGGGGGCGGCGGGGGCGGCGGGGGGCGGCGGGGGCGGCGGGGGCGGCGGGGGCGGCGGGGGCGGCGGGGGCGGCGGGGGCGGCGGGGGCGGCGGGGGCGGCGGGGGCGGCGGGGGCGGCGGGGGCGGCGGGGGCGGCGGGGGCGGCGGGGGCGGCGGGGGCGGCGGGGGCGGCGGGGGCGGCGGGGGCGGCGGGGGCGGCGGGGGCGGCGGGGGCGGCGGGGGCGGCGGGGGCGGCGGGGGCGGCGGGGGCGGCGGGGGCGGCGGGGGCGGCGGGGGCGGCGGGGGCGGCGGGGGCGGCGGGGGCGGGGGGGCGGCGGGGGCGGCGGGGGCGGCGGGGGCGGCGGGGGCGGCGGGGCGGCGGGGGCGGCGGGGGCGGCGGGGGCGGCGGGGGCGGCGGGGGCGGCGGGGGCGGCGGGGGCGGCGGGGCGGCGGGGGCGGCGGGGGGCGGCGGGGGCGGCGGGGGCGGCGGGGGCGGCGGGGGCGGCGGGGGCGGCGGGGGCGGCGGGGGCGGCGGGGGCGGCGGGGGCGGCGGGGGCGGCGGGGGCGGCGGGGGCGGCGGGGGCGGCGGGGGCGGCGGGGGCGGCGGGGGCGGCGGGGGCGGCGGGGCGGCGGGGGCGGCGGGGGCGGCGGGGGCGGGCGGGGGCGGCGGGGGCGGCGGGGGCGGCGGGGGCGGCGGGGGCGGCGGCGCCTGCGTCGGGCGGCGGCGGCGCCCGAATGTGTTGTCGCCGCTGTTGCGGCGGCTCGATGTGGAGCGGAGGGCCCGCTCCCGTCGTCTGCGCCGGCCATAAGGGCAGATGCGACGCGTAGATTAGCGCATATGCGCTCGTCACGCGTAAGCGTTTCGGCGCCCCTGCAGGTCTCTGCCGCGATCACCCGCGATCGCCACTCCCAGTAGGGGTGCGGAAATCGCCCTCGCTCGGTGTCGTCGGCATCGACGCCATAGCTGTTAGCTGGCCCGCATGCCTCGCTACGGCTACTTTGCTCTTTGCTCCTGGGGGCTAAGCAACGGGTTGTTTTCTTCCCGCGGTGTCCGGAGCTCTTCGGTGGTGCGTCCGTCGTCCGCGGCGGCCAGGTAGCGAATTGACATGACATTTTTTCCTTTCCCCTCTCCAGTTTCCCTGAAGAGGCGGGAATTTATTCAATTCTAGTGGCTTATAGCAATTTTCTCCAGCCGTGAGGCTTTTGGAGTAGTTGGAGGGCGGTATCTTAAATATACTACCTGTTCTAACTTAAAACTATTTACAATGCCTTTTGTGGCTATGTTTATTTACAATTATTTATTTAGTTGAATGTAAAGTTCATAGTAATGTTCATGGTTCTTCTTTTTTCTCATTCATTCTCGCATTTATACTTAAAGCTATATTTACAGACTCATCCATTCACACATTCATACACACTTCACTTC
Source organism: Acheta domesticus (assembly GCA_031308135.1). Classification (NCBI taxonomy): domain Eukaryota; kingdom Metazoa; phylum Arthropoda; class Insecta; order Orthoptera; family Gryllidae; genus Acheta; species Acheta domesticus. Next base: position 133,836,135 of record JAHLJT010008446.1, read on the forward strand.
ACTGTGCACTATATACACTTTTAATCGCCACGGCGCCGACTTTACTCAAGCGTCTGTGGCGCCGCGACCTCTTCGGTCCCGAGGGGACCAGGCCCGGAGGGGCACGTTTCCGCGCCGCCCGCGCGGATTCCGGCGTCAATGAGCGGCGACCGCCTCCCACGCACCGTCTGCTCCCCCGCGTCGCACAGTTCAGGGAGCCTCTTTTATCCGTCTATGCCAGTACCGGTTTTCCTTGTGCAGGAGCCGGGTCTTGTCAAAGTCGATAGCGTGTCCCGTGATCTCAGAATGGTGCCCAGAAAGAGGCCCTAAAAATTAATAGAAGGCCGCACAACTTCAACACGGACGCAGGCCTCAATCTAGAAGTCCCTCTTACCATCCATTCGGGACTGTCAAGGGGCTGTCGGACGCCGTCCGACCACGGGGACGACAGGCGCGGAGCCCGGGTTGGCCCGAGCGGAGCTGCGTAGTGTAGGCATGCTCGGCGACGAGGACACGCAGCTTTTGAAAAATCTGTCGCCTTTACAAACGCGCCAGCAGCGGCTGCGTATCTCGCAGTCGGTATCGCCGTCGCGGGCCGACCGACCGACCGTCCGGTTCACTCCCCGGAACCACTGCGAACCGTGCCGCCGCCGGCTTCCGTTCGATGGGAGCGCGGTGCACACGTGTGTGATCCCCCGCGTGACTGACCTGAAGATCATCGCCGCCCGCGACCGCCTCCAGAGGGAAGGCAACGCCGCCGCCGCCGCCCAGCGAGAGAGCCGCCGACGCGACGCCCCGCAGCGCCCCGCTGCCGCCTCTGCCGCCGCCGCTGCTGACGCCACCGCTCCTGCGCCTGCCGACAACACGGCTACCGCCCAGGGCAGCCCTGCCGCCCCCGCCAGCGCCGAGACGCCTCGGGGTGAGCTAGCGGGGGAATCCTGCGTCGCGGAGACGCGCATGTCTGCGCCATGCCCACAATCCATTGACTCCCCGCCCCGGCAGTCAGACGACCCCGCCATGAGCGCCGCCTGTCGTGGGAGCCGTGTCGGAGACCGCGGAGACCACGGGCCCCCTCGCTCTTGCTGCCGCGCGCGCCTTCCAGCCGCGAAGGCCTGATATGCCAGTATATAGTGTGCCCACGAGCAACCGCTATCACCTGCTCGCGCAGGCTGGAAACCCCGCTCCCCGTCCCGCCCTTCAGGCACCTCAGGGACCGCCAGCCGCCGGCGCCCCCAACCCCGCCCGTGCTCAGCCCACCCGTCCCCGTGAGGTCATAGGGGAAATCTGCATCCAGCAGCCGAGTGTATACCTCTGAAGAAGCGCGGTGTTTTTTGACGTGGCTATTAAATTTACAATTATTTGAACTGCAATTGGGTATGACCCGGTGGCAGTTAATTAACATTACAATAATAACAAAAATAATAAAATAGTACAATACAAAACGATGCAATAATCACACTATCTCTAATATTAAGTGTTATAACAACTTTACCATGAAATACAACAATTGTACGTTGGTGATACTAAAAATCAATACAAGCTACATAGATGTTGGCTAAAGTAAATTAGATTACACTCGTATCGTCAGAGTACTTTGTACTCTGACGATAAAACAATTTCTCCCATTTCTGATTACGTAATTCTCCTAATTCGATTTCCACTTTACATTTCAATCGAATTTGGCTCCCGTTTATGAACTGGGTGTCGCATTCTCTACCACACTCTGTGCGCTCTGTGGTGTTAATGGCTGTTCCTTCTTAAAGGAACGTTACTTGTCAGCTGCTCTAAAGTTGTTAATGGCGGCACCTTCTTCGAGGAACGTTACTTCTCAGCTGCTACACTGAGACTGTCAGCCACAGCTTGGGCGAATTTTGCTGCTCCGGCTTCTATCTGCTGCGGTCCTGTCAGACCAGATGCGTCAGGGATACGCTGCTGCATCTCGACCTGAAATTGTTGCCAATTTGTGCGCCGCTACTGCGTCTTTTGCGCTGTAGACAGTGATAGGGCACTGCATTTCGTATTCGCTATCACTATAGTGCGGTTTTTGTAAATTTGCCCCTCAAGGTCCGTCATCACGATGGAATATGTCACGGTATTTCTCGTCTTTCTCAGTCGTTCCGCTAGATATCGCATGATCGCGACCGTATCAGTCCTTACGATAATACGACGTCTAGCGGCACGACCGAGAAAGACTCGAAATGCAGTGTGATATTCCATCGCGGCCATAAGGGCTTGAGGGGCAGAGTTACAAAAATCGCACTATAGAAAATTGTCAGAGGAGAGCTCATAATTAATAGTGAGCGTGAGAGTGTAGGAACTCTTTTGGAAAACTCAATATCTAAAACATCGGGCGAGCAGTTCGAATGGAAGGGATAGTTGGTTGGTGTTGGAGCATAAATCTCACAGCCGTTGGCATCAGCAATTGCTTTCAGCTTACGGCCGCGAGGGCAAGTGATACGTCAACTCCAAGCCGTGTGTTTGCATTAAAATACCAGCCACGAGTGTTGGAGTTGTGTTTTCTTCAACTAGTTTTGCAATATATGCAGCACGTCTCCCGCCGTTTCACACGAGCTGTGGCGACGGGCAGCAGCCGGCGCTCCGGGCGGGGCGGAGTTGCTGCTCCAGGGCGTCCGGGCGTTCCTGTCCACGCTGCGTCTGCTGCTTTTTTTTAGGTTTCCCTACTCCATTAACCCAGAGAGGCGGAAATTTATTCATTTGATGTGGAAGCGTGAACTGCAACCGTTTAAGTTTATGCAGTATGGGAAGGGCCTATCTTAAATAAACTATATCTATCTTATATACTAATCTATAACTAATGTTACAAAGCCGTTTTGGGCCTACTTTAGTTATACAGAAGTTATAAAAAATGCTTTGTTTCAGACAGTTGTTATTTAGAGAGTTCTTTTGACTTGTTTTTTCACAATGACGCTCGTATTCGTTCTTAAACTACATTTACAAATACATTCACTCACCCAAGCACCCAACGTTACATTTCATTGCACACTATTCACAGATATTCATTCGCCATGGAGCCGACTTTACTCAAGCGTCCTTGACACCGCGACGTCTTCGGCTCCAGGCGGCCCCGTTGCGCCCCCACGTGGCTTCCGGCATCAGTGAGTGGCAATTAGAGAGTACGGGCGGCGATCGTCTCCCTCGCTCGTTGCTTCTCGCGCATCGCACAGCTCAGAGAGCTCGTGAGGAGGCAGAACGCAGAAGATGTCCGTGATAGGTCCGGTGCACGCCGCTGTTTGCCGCTGCGCCGGTCTCGCGCAGGATGGAAGACACTAGTCCTATTGCGAGCGCCGTCTTAGTCCGATTCTGTAGCTTCTTCGGGAACTGGTTGCGCACGCCTAGAACTCTGAAAACGTCAGCGGTTGTAGGAGTGCGGACAGGTCTTAGGTTAGGAAGATGCTGGCGCCGCGATGGGCCGCAGAGTTGAGGAAGGAGCGGTTGCAAAAATTTCGTACGTATACTCCCACAGGGAATGCACGCATGCGGTAAATAAGCGGCGAATTAGGAAGATGTGAAGATCTGGTGAACGGAGAAAAGGTTTGAGAAGTAGGTTTCACATTTGGTTTTGGCAGCGAGATATCAAGCGTGCGTGCCAGTCAAGACCACTGTCAAGTAGCACGCCCAAATATCTCGCTTCGCTCTGCCAAGGGAGACGTGCGCCAGCCAAGATCACCGTTTCACGGGGGTCTGCCCTCTTACGAGTGACGTTGACGGCTGTGCATTTCTCTAGGGCGACAGCGAATCGTTTCCGACAGCCATACTGATTTCGTGATGCAAAATCCGACAGCCATGCTGATTTCGTGCAAAATGCAAAATCGTTCGCGAACATCAGAAGCACGCAGCGTTTAATACGTTTTTATTTCAGCAAGAATCGGCGCGTCATTTACGTATACGCCGAAGAGGGTAGGGGAAAGCACGCTCCCCTGAGTCACGCCCGCCTCGGCTCGTTTGAAGGACGAACATACATTGTTAATGGGCACTTTGAGATGCCCGTTAGAGAGAATATTTGCGATCAATCAGATGTAGCGATCGCTTACCCTCGACTCCGCGAGGCATGCGAGTTATCCCGGCATCGCCCTCGAAAAACGACAGAATCTGCCAGCGGTCTTTCTGGATTTGCGATCTGCTTTCGATTCTGTGTGGTATGCGTCCAATGCGGTCGTGGGCGGTCGGGTCTAGGCGTACACTGAGGCCGTGGTGGCGGTGGTGGGGGTAGAGATTCGCGCTCCCGTGGGGAGGAACGCGACGCCTCCGACTGGGTGTGGGCGGCTCGCCTCTCCTGAATCCGCGATTCCGCTGTTGACACTCGTGCCGCTGCTGCAATGCAGTCCTCTTGAAACAACGGCGCTTGTACGCGGGGCAACCCATGTACTTCACGTCGTGATGGTCGCCCCCGCAGTTGGGGAATTTATGCTCTGCCACTGGGCATTTATCCCAGGTGGGACTGCGCTGTGTTGTGGGTTTCCTCACCCTGCCGGCAACACGTGCGACGTTGGCAGTTTCGATTCCGAAATTCAAGCAATTGTGGTACTTCGTGTGCGCGCACGATAGCCGATACACATCCACGCATAGGCGTAAGGATGGTGGCCACCTCAGTTGAAGCATTTAAGCTTTGCCATTGAAGAGTTCACCCCCAGGTGGGACTGCGCTGTGCCGTGGGTTTTTTCACCCTGCCGGCAACGCGTGCGGTGTTGGCAGTTTCGTGCCCGAATCCAGGCAATTGTGGTACCGCGTGTGCTCGCACGCATACACGGAACCCACGAATTGAATTTACCTCGCGGAGCGCCCGGTGACGTTGGCCAGTGTATCAATCAGCAGCGGCAGCACGTTGCCACGCAGTTCTGTCCGCTGATCATGCATTCCAACTTCTTAACCTAAAACCCAAGGTGAACAGGTAATCATGGAGCTTTTGCTGCGAATGCTCGATCAGAATGCCTCCAAGAACAAACGCATTTCCTGTAGAGTAGGTGTGCTACTCTACGTTTTCCCCCAAGAGCAGCTAATACACCCCGATGCGCCTCGAATCTCGTATCGGACTCTTACGGCCCCGGGCACCACTGCGATGAACGCGGCGTCGCCGCAGACTGTCTGCAAGCTTCAAGCAGCTCAAAGACGTCCGCCACTCCAAAGATAGGGAGGGCGGCGGCGGCGGTGGCGGATGATGAACGTGAGCCAGCTTAACTAGGTTTTTAAGATAAGTTCAAAAACTTGTACATGTCCCTTTTCAAAGACCTCATTTTTTTGAACAGATTTTTTAAGACAAAGTCTCAGTCTTAAAATTTGTAGTTTTGGATGATACATGTTTGCAATTTTTGAAAATAGGAAGTGCTCCGGAATGGGACTAGCGCCAATTTTTGACTCTCCTTTGATGCATACGAGGAGACATTTAAAGAAACGTTTTAGACATGTTTTCAGAAAATTGCACATGAACTTATTTCAATATCTGTCTTTAAAGAACACATTGCATTGAGGAGAAAAACGTTTATCTTCTATAATGTAGTTGTAGGAAGACGCCGAACAAAAATCAGGATTTTCAACGAAAATTAGCCAGGCGCCATTCTCTGAAGTGCATTTTACATTATCAGAGTACAAACTCGAATCAATAAATTTGGAGCCATTTTGACAAATTTTTGAGAATATTAATGAAAGTATTCCCAAAAATCAAAATATGAGTTTCACACTCAGAGGCCCTCGAGGTCTATTAAACCCTCCATTTTTCCATTAAATCCTTCGTTTGTTAGCACTTTCCTCACAGTTTCGGGGTGCACTTTCTCTCCATATTCTCCTAACAACTTAGCATCAATTTTCGGCGCACTTAATCGAAGATTCTTCCTCACTTTCCTCAATTAGGCATCTCTCCTTTCTCTAGTAAGACTATAGATGACCCTTTTGCGGCACGTTATTCTATCCTCTTGTTTATATCAGCTTACGATCGCGTGGACTGTACTTTGAAGTAGATTGAGCATTTTGCCAATTTCTCTAGTATAATAGCCGTTTTCATGATTGTACACCACAAGTTACCGCTGGTGAAATGAAGTATTTTGTTCTTCTCGGCCCCGACAAATATTTTCACCGCGCAAGAGAAAGCGACCTCCCTGCGACCTGTAGGTCTCTGTTGAGGACTTGCCGAGTTTCAGCAAAACTTTCACGGAAACATTGCTCTATTCCAATGGCGGTTCATGGTCATGCTATTAGGGTGTGCCACGTTTCTCTTCTTTCTCCCTTCTTCCCACTCTCTCCCTCTCTTCCTCTCGCCCCTTCATTTTTGCTCTCTTTCTCTCTCTCTCACACACATACGCAAACACACATACATACAAGAATATATTACATGCATGCTTTACACTCTAACATAAATACTAATTACTATTACACTCAAAATCATCTTATGAAGTGTGATAGCATGCCGATCAGAACCATTCCGCAGTTTCTTTTCAGCAAATTTTAATCTGAATTTTTCATTGAAGTCATTGATTTCTTGCATTTCATATTTTCAACGATATTCATTGTTATTTGCACAAACGCCCTTGACAGAAAATCGAACTCTCTGATTTCTGTTTCTCAAAACACACTGAAACGTAACCTAATACAAACGTTTACAAAATACACTTGGGTTTTGAATACTTAGGAATGGATTTATAATTCCAACTCACTTTAAAATACAATAGAATACGCATATAATGTTTAATTAACATTTGTATGAATGCAACATTGCACAGCAATGCGTTCGCGTTTCGCGCGCTAGCGCGAGAGCTCATTTGATTGAAGAGATATCTCACACTTTTTTCGTTCACTGTCACACGTATTTCTCTTAAAATCTTGCGCTAGCCGAGTGTATTATCTTTGCAACATGTCAAGGCACTCACCGAGATGGCCAGTGTGTCTGCGCAATGGCGATCGCATTGTCCACCGAGTGCTCCTTCCATACATAAGCCATCGTTGTCACAGTATATAATGCCGTTGTTCCCTCTCCTTCCCCTACAGTCCCGCGGCAGCCTATACTGCGATTTATTCACCTCTGCCCCTGGCAGGTATCAGCTGTTGATTTCATCCGATCGCTTTTATGTCGCTACAGTGATGTCACTATGGTGACGTTCAAGCCCCTGAACCAGGGGCAGAGTTGAATAAATCGCACTATAGGAGGCCGTTTTCTCGTTCGCATTCTCCCGAGTGAGTTCGGCAGGCATTCACGAAAGAAAGGCGGACGGATTGGCAATTGCAGATTCCGAACGGCGTGTGTTTTGAAATACCATGTTTCGTAAATGCTCTGAGAGAACTCTTCTATTGGTAAGAGATGTTTAACAGAACTTGCACCGAAACAGTTCGGGTGTGCACATGAAATCCGTGAGCCGCCACTGTTCTATTCAGAAGCCTAACATTTTCCCGACGAGCAGCAGATACACAATCCAATACTGTGATGAACCGGTGACTAGCCACCATAGAAAGGGGACGTACCGTCACATGGGGGTACGTCGGTAGTTGACAGATTTCACGCGTGCACGCTAAATTTATATGGGGAGGCGCGAAGCGTGCCACTTACCTGCCATACGGAGCTGGCATTGAGCACTTCAGGGGCAGATGCTCTGGGTCGAATGGATGCATAATCTACTTTGATTAAATAATAGGCTAGCAAAGTCCTTTTTAAGTGTTGCCCGTTTGAGTGACGAGAATAAGTTTATTTAAATAAAAAATCACAAAACCCAACTTTCAATATAACTATACACTGAATTATTCTAATTTATTTTCTTCCATACTCCAATTCTCAAATACAAGTACAATTTCTCTTTATGGAAATGGACAAAAGATTTATGGAGATACGTGAAGGTGACGTATCTCGTGAAGTGTACGTGAGTTGAATACCTCGCCTCGAAGGATTGAACGTGCACGGATCGTCTGGCTGGGCAGTTCCAGACGTGACGTCGCAGTAGGGCTCTGCAGCATGGAAAGCCTCGCCCCGAAATGGGAACCTGGTGGTCCTGTGGCATGCCCCCAAGACCTCTCCACTACCTGCAATGACGAGTCTCGATATTCATAAATGACAGACAGGGCCTTCATACGCCACCCCTCTGCGCTTCGTCAGTCGATGAGACAGGTTCTCTTTTGAGTGCCCTATTGATGCCGGCCTGACCCGTCCGTCGGTCGGAATTGATTCCGAGCTTCGACTGCTGACGGACGGTCTAACTGCATAGGCCGGCAGGCAGTGACCAGTTGTGTCTGCAACCGATTTCGTCCCCAAGTCACCTCTGCCTCTCTCACGTGCCTTTTTTCTCAAGTCCCATTTCGTTTTTCTACCCGTTGCTTCCTCGCTTCCTATCCACTCTCCTCTAGAAGTCCCCAAGTCACGTCACGTGAGTGAAATTTTGAATCTCATTGGTCATCTCGTCAGATTCTAGAAGTTTCCACGGATCTCGACCGTGGATAGGTATCAGGGAACCCCTTCCTTGATCAACCTACTTTTTAGAACATTTAATTGGTCGGCTTTGTGTCGCCATCGTTGCGTGGTGACGTCGGGAGGCAGGACAACAGCTCCTTTCTGCAGTCTCTCTGAGGACTTTACAACGCCTCCATTGAGATTAGGGAGTTTTAGCGCCAGGCGTATGGAGACATCCTTAAACTCTACTGATAACGCACCTAACGACTTTATACAGTCGTAATGAACAACGTTCAGAAGAGTTTTAGCGGCAGCGTCATTGCGTTATGCATTATGACGCATGAAGCATTTCAAGTGTTGAACAAAGGAGTTGCATAATACATCAAAGATTAGGCTAGTGCTGAGACATTTAAATCACGATAGGAGTCAAGAGTATAACAAATCATTGTGCACAGAGTTTTAGATTTTGTGGCCCTCAGCGTTGAGTACGTAGTCTGGAATTTTCAATAGGCTTTTCTTGAGAATGTAGGACGTATCTTAAAACAGCATTCGCTACAAGCATACGACATAACCTAAACCGAAGTTATGATTGCCAGTGTTGTCAGCTTGTCAGCTTGCTTGTGCAGTTGGTAAGGAATAATCGTAACTACATCAATACGAGAATCGGTTTATCAGAGTTGGAAAAATGCAACCTTTCTTGTTTTTAGGCGGCCATTTTGCCGCTTGTAAGATGACCATAGAGACTTCTACAGGCGTGCAATATTTATGAAGGTATAAGGTCAAACCTTAGGCCTAAGGTAAGAGGTTATGACTTCAAGGTCCGTCACGTGACTGTTAGTGCATAACGCCGCTACCTTACGCGTGGCGCTAAAACTCCCTATTAACGAGCTGGGTTCCCTAACACGACTGTTCTAATAGGCGGAATAAAGAGTGATGCGGAGTGTTGGAAAGGTCCCTCCCGCTTTGCAAGGCGGTCCTTAATGACGTGGGGTGGCGGAGGCGCGCGCGCACGCGTCGTTCCTGCAAGTGTCCGTGCCAAATTGCGGATGTATAGCGCTTTGTGAGCTGGTATTTTAATTCTCGTGACAAAGGGGTGAATTGGGGAGAGCGGGAGTCGATGAGACTTATGGCAATACGAACTAAGGTCATGGCCCGACTGGAGCAAGCGACTGTCGCCACACCGGCGAACAAGGTGGAGGATGTAAGCAACTCGACTATGTGGCATTTGACTTTTAGGATCGCGCTGCTTGCCTTACAAAAACAGCCCGATTTTTAGCCACACCTCATATGCATGTAATAACCTTTCGCATTTCAATGTCTTGTTGTTAGTAAATTATACCGGATCAATTACGAAAGGTGACCGAATATTAAAGTGAGACATTGTAATTGTCTATGCTACTGTCTACGCACATAATGCCCCCGAACTACGGATGCTACATCGATGTCGATATTTTTGTAGAAACATTGATATATTAAAGCCAATGTTTTTAACGTCCATATTTTCTTTCTGAATAAAAAATTCCCATAATCACAATATTGTAAAAGTTAAATCTTAAATAATAACTTATGGTAACACTGTTAGGTCCTACGTGTTCGAATCAAACGAATGCTAGTCATACACCTTCATTGAGCGAACCATCTCTTGTATCCTAACTAAGGAAATAAATCAGTTCAAGTTAGAACAACAATTTTATTCCAAAATCCAAAATCATACGTCCAAATACAAAGCCAAAGTTCCGTCCGCCGGGAGATGTAAACAAGCTAGTCGTCGTAGATGCAGAAATTCCGATGTGCCGTAGTCCAATTCCAGTGATGAAGCGTGACGTCGTACTCGCCTCGTAGACTGCAGAAAGCGATGTTTCGGATCCGAACTCCTGACTCCAACTGCGTACTGATTCCAACCGCGTACTAATTCCAACTCCAACTCCCACTGCTGCTGTGGCGCGGCGCCCCGCTTATTGCGCCGCTGGGGAGGGGAGGGCGCCACCGGCCCCTCCTTGGCTCTGCAGGGGTAGTCCCGCCGTTCGCTGTGCCCGGTCGGGCGTAACCCGGTCGCTTGTCGCCGGCGGCAACCGACGTTGCTACTAGCGCTCCTTGTAGCGTCGCGCCGACCTACCCAGAAAGTATATATCTCCTACCAACGTGGCAGGCAGCGCTCGTAGTGTTGCCTCGTGTCATCAGCCACAGATGCCACACCATCTTTCGCCCGAGATGACCCCGGTGCCCCGGTATTTCCTATCGTCTCCTACACAAGTTTATTTCAGTAGTATACTTTCCCTTTGCGGCTCTCATACGCAACTAATCTTCATAAATGAGGTCTCTAAAAAAAGGGAATTTCACGGAGACGTGACAAATTGCACTTAGATTTTAAAATATGAAGGATTTTTTTAAAAAGCGCATCTAAAGCGTTTCTACATAAAACAGCAAAAGTGTTTTCAACCAGCAAATGTTTCCCATTCGAGATCCGAAATCATATCCTCAAAGTTAACGTGCCGGCACTTATACCACTACGTCACACTAGTACCGTATGGGACGAATAGAGCCATAAAATAAATCGAACCGAGTCATAAAATGGTAAATGTATGTCAGGAAAACAATTGATATGATGGTACATACGTTTTATAAATCCAAGAAAAATTGTTAAAAAGTTAAAAATTCGAAAATTACACACAGACACTTCCAGCTTATTTATCGTAATTATCAATATTTGTAATTCGATTGGTTTCAAATGGTTTTCAATTAAGTTTCTATAATTCTCAATTATTTCCAGCGAAAACAGAGAATTGTAAAAAATAATACGCCCAGACCAGGACTCGAACCAACAAAGCTTCTCTCCCAGGAGCTGAGACCCTGCTCGCTACTTAGGGACTGCGACCACCTTGGTATGCATGGCATTTATACTTTAATAATAATAATAATAATAACAACAACAACAACAACAACTCCACCTAGGGAGTACATGAGCTTGCAGTTGGTGGTGGAGCTTGAGCCCCCCCTTGAGCCTTAAAGCAATGTCAGTGGTAGCCAAGCTACCGGTAGGGCCTCCCTTGCTGAATAGGTTGAAGGTGAGGGGTCAGACGAAGAAGTACTCCATTTTGAGGAGAGTGGGAAGTAAGTAGAGAGGGAAGGGTCATGAACCTTTGGACTTCCTGTTGTCGGCCCATAGAGGGTACAGGAGAGAAATTGGGTTGGCACACCAGGCCACTGATTAGAGTGGAGGCCCGAACCTTGCATTAGCCAGCGAAGGAGGCTGCCTTCAGCAGTCAGTGAAAATCCCGTAGGGTTTAGTAATGCCGACTGGCGATCGGAGGGACCTCTTGCTGGGCCCTGCGGGGGGATGCCCCGAGGCCACTGTGGGTCGCAGTAACGGATGGCAGGAAACAACCCGAGGGTTAAGTGTGATCTGTGAACTCGAACTTGCGTCCTGCGAATCTTCAATTCAAACCAATGAGCAAAATGGATAGAACAAGAAATGTAATGAATCTTAACGTGCCTTGTACTACCAATGTCCCATACCTGCTCAGAAACCGAGCTAATGTTACCTTGTCGACGTCTAGCCATCCCACGGATGTTAGTCCCAGAGACCCAGAGCCGGCAGAAGCTCGAAGCCATCGTCAGAGATGGACCCGGGATGAATTAAAGGAGGTGATGTGGTGCTTTTACTATGCAAAAGCGAAAAATGGGGGCTCAGAAATAGAAGTTTTCAAGATATGGAGAAAGCGGAACCCAGATATGAGACCTACCCTAGACTCAAAGAAGCTTGCCAGTCAACGACGATACATACTCAGCAGTGGAAAATTCACAGCGAACAACTTGCTGACATTGAGAGAAATGCGGAGTATGTACTTCGCTCGAACAATCCACATGACGAACATGTAGAACTTGAAAATGATGGCCCTGAAAATGAAGGTTCATCTCTTTGCAGTGAAACACACGTCAGTGGTGAAAATTAATCTGGCAATGAATTACACGATAAGGACGTGATGCGAAATCTCCTTCGGCGCGAGATAGAAAAGAGTTAGTCAACCTTCGTTTGAATCTCGTGAACCGTTGAGGAGAATATTCGAAAATGCCAAAGCTAAAAGAGTGATAGAAACAGTGAATTCTGTCTTAAATGAGGTGGTAGAGATCCCAGTCAGAGATCTAGATATTACTGAAATCAATCACATCATATATGCAACTGGATATCTAGTATCTCAGATAATTTTGGGGCCAGCCAAGAACACCGACGGCCGACAGCAAAACAGAGTAAACATCTTTGTACCCCCGTGGATGAAGAGAATTTTGAAACGGATAGCCGACACCCGGCGCGAAATATCACTCTTAGCTGAGGCATCTTCTAAATCAACGCACACCTCTAAAGTTCAACGAAAAATATTCGATGTTGAACAAAAATACCACATTGAAAATGACACCAGCAGGCTAATGGTAGTTGAGAAGCTAAAAGAGAAAATTCAAGCATGGGCTCAACGAATTAGACGTTACAAACGCAGAATAGATTTCCGTGCGCAGAATCGGTTGTTTGAAACAGACGCGAAGAAATTATATCGCAATCTGACTCAGAAACCGAATGGCAATGCTGTCACTTCTTCAAAAGATGATGTCGAGGCGTTTTGGGCAGCAATCTGGGAAGAGAGCAGATCCTACAACAAAGATGCATCTTGGCTTGAATCTGAAATTGATGCTGCAAATGAACTATTGGAAACAGAAGATGTTCACGAATTCTCGAAAGAGGACCTCTTCCAAGCAATTAAGAACATGGGAAACTGGAAATCCCCCGGGACTGATAAGATCCAGATTTATTGGATTAAGAAACTAACAGCATTACATCCGCATCTAACAAAGGCTATTGATAAAATTTTACAAATCCAAAGGAACTCCCGGAATGGCTCACACGCGGCATCACGTATCTGCTACCAAATGAGGGAGACAGCTCTTTGGCGAAGAACTACAGGCCAATCACTTGTCTGCCAGTACTGTACAAAGTTATAACTTCAGCCATAGCTGACAAAATGTACAGACATCTAGAGAAGAATCAACTAATGCCGGCTGAACAAAAAGGATATCGAAAAGGTTCTTATGGCTGGAAATCTTGCTACTGAATAAAGTCAACTTGAATGATGTAAAGAAACGCAAACGTAATTTGAGCATGGCTTGGATTGACTACCAAAAAGCCTTTGAT
>JAHLJT010008446.1:133849778-133906697 GCA_031308135.1 Acheta domesticus
TACATTAGGCCTATTTGCATAGCGCCTAATGTTATAAGAATAAATACTTTATTTTCCAGATCAAGAAGACTCCGTTCAATAAGCACAGTGGCAGATTCTGCAAGTCAGTTTTATCCAATGGTGCTTTATAAATGTGTTGTCGCTCTTTCAATAATAAAAGCTCCTTTCAACGCTCCAGCTTGTTGTAGATATTGAAGCAACTATGCAAAATAGTTCAAGCTGCTGTGTAACTACACATATAACCCAGACCAAGCGGGAAGAACACATCCTAATCTACAGTATTACAATATTTTCATACATTTTCCGTCTTACATTTTTTAAGAACCTTGTTACGAAAAATATGCAATTATTTCTCGGTACCATGCTCCATTTTCAAGAAACCTTGTTACGAAAAATATGCAATTATTTCTCGGTACCATGCTCCATTTTCATTTTAACAAACTGTTGTCTTCATTCGTAAGTTAAGAATGTAGCGCTGCTGGGCCAAGCCCTGCCTCGAGGTCGCAGGTCATAGCAATCACTTCGATTGCACTGTATTCTCGTAAGTTACCGTATTGATGTAAGCGCAGAAGCATTAAAGATGGGTAGATTAAAACAATGAAAACAACAAGGGGGAACGTAATGTAGACAACGTTGCTGCTCGTGTGTATGATGCTATGACATGTATGTTGTGTTTTTGTTACGGAAAGTATCGCTGCTCGCTCACTGACGTGCACTTACATGAATGCAATGCACGTCTTCGAACACAGAACAAGTTTTCCAATTAAATATGAAGGCAATTTGTATTGACTGGCCAGATACGGAAGAAATCTACAGATTTCCGCATGGTTGATGTAAATACTAAGCTGCCGTGATCAGCAAAGAGCTTCACTTCTCGTCTATACTAGACATTCAATGCCTAGTGTACAGTGTTGTAGGATTGTAATTTGCCTGTATGTGATAATATTATCTGTTTTTGTTTTTGCTAATTTATCAATTGTTTCGTTTTCACCTAATCCATAGTGCGAAGCGATGTACTGAAAATGTGTTTGTTTTCCATTTTAAAGCTCACACAAGAATTTTACAAATTCAAAATGCCCATAAACTAGTGCTGTAATGATATGAAACTACGTATTATTATGCCATTTATGTGTCGCATTTAATAACGGAAGACATAAATAACAGGTACAGTTAATTCATTAATTTCTTATTGATTCTCATTATTCACACTGTTCAGTTTAATGCATTTCCACATATCTAATAATACTTTTCCTTTTCCCATCTGTAAAATAATACGACTTTTGCAATGAAATTTGATTCTGTTTTGATTATATTCGTCTTTATGTACGTAATGGTGTGTCTCACGAAACGACAGTGAATCGTGGTGTTTTGCAAAGTAAGGTAATGTATGAAAGGTCGTTGATTGAAGTGAGGACATTTCTTTATCCATTATTCCTGCTTTCCCTGTACAGTCTGTTTCTTACACAAGGTTGTAGTTGTGCCTGCAACATCCGAAAACCTTTCCAGTGTCAAATATAAAAATGATCAACATTTTTTTGAGAGTTTGAAGCAAATACCCGAACAGAGCCGTTGTAACAGGCTTTTGGGCTCTAGGATAATTAATGTACATCCCAACATAATTATGTCTTTGAATATTTATTTTATTAATAAATATTATTATAAAATAATAATATAGTATATACATTATATATAATATATTAAATTTGAAATTTTAAGTACAATAATTAACATAATAATAATAATATTGTTTTTAAAAACAATATAACAACAATGCTTTGTTCAATAACGACGTGGGACAACACTTAGAGGCAATAAAGCCATAAAATTATATTTTTCCTCGGCGCTTTTGACCAGTCTATGCACACTTCAGATTTTCTTCTAAATGAGAGGCACTTGATATCAGAAACGTACTTCTTAAAAAGTATTTTTTTTAAGTGTATCAGTCAATGTTAGAATAACAAATAGATTATATACTTTATGTGTATTTATTAAAACAGAAAATTTGTGTAAAGTTTAGAAACATTTGCTTATAAAATCTTATTACGATTAAAATCCTAGAAAAATTGAGAAAAAAATATACAATTTGTATATTTTTTCCGGGCCCTTGGCTGCAGCCTAGTCAGCTGTACCCGAAGAGTCATTTCTTGTGAGCGTGACAAATGCTTCTGACCGTGGTAATAAAAATCGCATGTACTGTACACACATAACGTGGCCAAATTATTAGGGACAAACGTCACGGGTATAACAGTTTTCAAAAGGGCAGTTCAGAGACGGTTAGCATGTGTAATACAACCTTTTTTTAATGAAATTAAAGCAGTAGTGCATTTCATCAATAGTTTCGTTTTTTTTTGTAAAATTTTACAGGTATTCTTCTCTGGCGAATCAACATTTTCAGGCTTTGGTCGACTATTCATTTGTCCGACGACGCCCTGGGTTCAGTTCCTTCAGACTAATAGAAAGGGCTTAAACACCCGTTGATGTCAGTGGTGCGGTCTGTGATCTCAGCGAAGGATATATGGGGCATCTTTGCATCGCAGAAGGGTCCATGAGGCAAGAACAGTACAAGCGAGTACTAGAAACTCTGCCACTATCAGAGCTTGACGAATGGTTCCCTGGTGATTAATAATACATTTTTTACACGATTCAGCACGGTGCCACAATTGCCAGGAGTATTACTGCGTTCCTGGCACAAAAATATTACCATTTTGCCGTGGCCAAGGGGACTCAATAGACACGAACCCTACAGAGAACTCATGTGGGAACTTACGACGGGAACTTACTAAACGGACGATCGTCAAGCAAGTGATCACCACCAAGAGCAAGTTATCTGAAATGCTCAACGAAGAATAGCATCACAACACTGAACTGCAACAAAATGGAAAAGCCTGTACTAAGAGCATGCCGTCATGCACTGAAGCTATAACTGCATCGAAGGGTGGCGTCACAAAATACTAGTATTCATTTTACCTATAAATAATTTTACCTCAATATCTCATTGCTTTTATGATTTCAATACCAAGGTCCGTTCGCTCTAACTTTACTCACCAAGTAAACAAATGCACGTGGTCGTCACTTGTTCTCATTGGCTGACGGACGCCACACTCTCCTTCAAGGCGTCGTGCGCTATAGAAGTTAGGTCCCTTTCAAAATAGATTTATTTCCTGACTCTCTACACAAACAGTCGAAATAATTTACTCTTTTGCCTTGATGTAAAATCAGACACCGAGCGTGACCTTAACTGTCAACCTTCAGCTGCCAACGGACGTCTTTGAGGTACGTTCGTTCGCCATGCCGTCGGCGCCGCTCCTGCCAAATTTTATCAGCAGCAGTTCTGTTCTTGAATGAGAATAATCTAAAAGAATGCTGTATTTTTGTTTGGTTAGTGAAAGATGTATTTTCTCATTGCGTTGATTTTTGTTTCCACATCGAACACATTAAGTGAAGCAGTTCCTTTGATAATCCGGTTTGAAACATTCGCAGGGAAAATCACTCAGAAGTGGTGAGAAGAAAGTTGTATTGATGTGTTTGAATAATTAGCGGTTAAAATCCGTCAATGACTTTGTGGCAGGTGGAGGAAATGACTGCTGAATTGCAGGTGTCAGAAGTGTTTGAAAATTGAATTAAGTCTTTGGAAAGGTACTCCACGTAAGAACAGATGTAGAGCAAAACAGGTGGAGGGCGACTGCGATGTATTTGTTAATCTGCCATTCGGTGTTCATGTGCACATTTTTTCGTAGAAACGAATTCCAACAAAAAATAAAATTCTTGATGTGGTTAATGATGATTCGGGACTGCCAATTTTTAAAAGAACGTCACTATATGTTCTACTGAAGTTCGTGCTTCGGGCGGGATTTCACTGGTACCTTGCAAGAACACATGTAAATGCAAGTTCAGTGATATTTAAGAAAAATATTTTGGCAAATTTTGGCTGGTATTTGGAGCGTATTAAAGAAATACTAGTGAAATTAATATGCTATGACAGTTCTGGCTGTTACACGGAGGGACACACTCAAAACTTGTTACATGCGGAGTGGGTTACAGCGAACGGACCTTACACTCTTATGAATAAAAATACTATGAGGCCAAAAATCAATAATTTGTTTTAAAAATGGAGTTAAACTATAAAACAACAAAAATATGTGCTTTGTCCTTAATAATTTGGCCACATACTGCACACCCTCGAATCGAGGAGCAAAGAGGACGAGTATGAATTGGAGATCAAATTATCGTAAAAAATGGTCGTTATAGTTGAAAAAGACACCAATAAAATCCAGTAAACCTAATGGTGCTAAAACAGCACGAACTTTCTCGCCTTTAGTAATAGTTATGTAATACTATAATACATTTTCTCTCCGAATTAAGATATCTCAGTCATCATTTTTTGTAAAACTCATAACCAGGATTGAACAAAATACTTCAAATTTAGATTAATACTTGGCAAAAATACTTTATAAATAAGTATTAAATACATACACAAAATACCTTAGGACTTGATGTACTAAATACATACATATTTAAAATGCTTCAAATACAATACTGTAAATATATAATAATGTTGTATTGTATATTGTTTATTGGTATTGTATATTTTCAAAAAGAAATGAAATTTCCTTTTAAACGACTAATTTTTCAAACAAATCATCAGACAATAGACCTCTAGTTGGCGAATGTATAAAGCCTACAACGGAAAACAGTCATTCAACTGGCGTGCGTGAACATAAACTAGTTACGAATAAACGCTTTTTTTATTGTCCCGCTTTTTTAATGACAGATTTATCACTTAAAAAATCAAGAGAATCCAAATTCAATAGCTGAAAGGAGCTTTATTGTTTCCATGAGGTGCATTCACTACCGGAATCAAACAAACTATTTTCGTTCTAAAGTATCGTTGTTTTTAAAGTATTTGTTTTTTTAAATACAACTACTTCATGAATTTAAATACATACCTAAAATACATGCTCAAAAAAAAATACAAAAATACTGTTTTTCAAATACAAAATGTATTTACAATATGTATTTCAAATACAAGTATTTAAATATTGCCCAACCCTGCTCAATACAAATTGTATAATATTTAGTGCAAAAACTAAATATTTTCAAACAAATATGAACACAAATTGACAATTATAACTGCTTTTCATGCAGGCAAACCATGTCCCAACAATAAGACGTACTTTACAGCAATTAGCTCCCTAAAAGTTATTGTTGCATTCCAATCTATTCCCTGAAGGCTAGCAATTTTTATTTCACATATTTCAAATAGGTTTTTAATAATTTCTAAAGATTAATGTGCAAATGTATAACACACGGTAGAATGTAAGAAACGAACAAAGACATATGAAATAATATACAAATTCTAACTTACGAAGCATCCACTGTAATTACGTTCACGAAGCGCAGCACAGGAGCAGACGATTATTTTTGTCGCCAAATTACACAAAAACTACTCGTATTTTCAAAAAATTAAACATGAACTTATTTGAAGATCTATTTTTCACAAACACATTTCATTAAGAAAAACATTGTATCTTTATAATTGTAGTTGTAGGAAGACGCCGAAGACGGAGCGCAGTCAAATCGGAGCGGGCGATTATGTTTGTCGGGAAATTATACAAAAAATACTAATATTTTCAAAACATTCAACATGATCTTATTTGAAGATCTGTTTTTGACGAACACATTTCCTTAAGAACAAAATTGTATCTTTAGAACTGTAGTTGCAGGAAGACGCCGAAATATTATTCATTTTAAAAATTTTTTTGCAAAATCAGGCATTTCAACGAACATGAGACCTGCACCATTCTCTTAAGCGTAATTCACGCTATCTAAGATCTCATTTTACCCATAAAATGTTTTGCTGTTTTAAGAAAAAATGGTTTAAAGAAAATAAAAATTGCCTATATTTGATATAAAATTTCGCAAAAATATTCATGTTTTTGAAAAATTTAATTCACCTTATTTAAGTTTTTCGATTACCACATTTTATTAGAAAAATATATCTTCACAATTGTATGTTGTAGGAAGACGCCGAAAAAATTTTGCATTTTTTTTCAATTTTCGAAAATCAGGGTTTTCAACCAACATGAGGCCTGCACCATATTTTTAAACGTACTTCACACTATCCAACAACAAAATTCCAAAAAACTCTCTACGATGGAGCCCGCTTTTGAGAAAAAATTGTTTAAACAAAATAAAAATTGTGCCTACATTTCAGATCAAATTACGCGCAAAAATCTTTAATTTTCGAAAAATGTATGTATATACCTTATTTCAAAATCTACCTTTAAGGAACAGTTTTACTGAGGATAAGGATTGGGGTTGGGCGATACGTTACTTACTTCGAATATACTCCATGCCCAACTACAAATTACGCATCAAGGAAACCAGCTGACACAGATGTAATGGATCCTTGTTTTCAATATGGAAGATCGTCCGCCACCCGACTCTTCCATCGCCTACGATGAGATCGAGATGCGGCGTGGATGTTGCGAAAGCTAATCAGGCGGGTAAGTGTATCCGGGGCACGCACTACATATCTCCCGCACTCATCAAAAGTCACCGGGATTAGACCGCGAATGCAGTTACCGGCAGACCCAGATTAGATGACCGTGTGAATTCGGGGTTTGCCTTTGTCCCTCATGGCGTAATTGTTGTTAAATCACCCATGTCTTTTCAGAATGCGAATCCACAACCTTTGTGCAGAGAGCTGACTTCACACACATCTTCGCGATTTTGGTACTTCACTATAGTGAATGTATACATACAGTGAGCCAGGAAGTCTCTCCGCATTAGCACTCGTGACTACATGCCACAGAAATTATGTTGGTAGCACGAACTCTAGCTTGTAACAAATGAAAACGTAATTGGTACTCGTCACAATCATAATAGATGCTAGAAGAGTTGTCCCTTTCATTCGTTTCCCAGTGATCTGGTTGCTACCAACATTAATGCACTTTTTAATAGGAGCCCCTGATTCGGCACTGTGCGCAGAGACTTTCCTGGCGCACTATAGTTCTTTTACTGGTTTTTACGTTAAATAAATCAAATGTTTCAAAAAGTGAAATAGCAATATTACTTTATCGTCTGTGTATTAACAACGACCATGATATTGGCTGTTAATAAGGAATCGTTTAATTATCTTTATTGATAATTTTCTATGCGCGTAAAAATTGAAAGAAAACAATGCAGCCTCCGGCCAACTGAACTGTGTCTATGATTTCGTTCGCTCGGAATTCGGGGAAAATTCCAAAAACACATGAAATAGTTTCGATTTTGACTGAAGAATGCAAATAATTGATTGTGTTATTCGATTATTCTCATACTGCAATCGACTGAATACTCATATGTCATTGCCAACGATAACTGTAATGTGACAGCAAGGCCCCAAGGAAGAAGCCGCCAGTCATTAAATATTTGCTTTTCACGTGATGCATTAAAACACGGCAAGTTTTTTTTCTTGATATGTAAAGAACTGTTTAACGGTAATTACTATATAAGCGTATTCTATACTATGTTAGTGCAGTAACCATGAAGACTTTTTGTTAAAATATTAATGAGTTGCAGTGCAATGCAAGTATTTTAATTATTGTTTTTCAGTAATGCTACTTATTGGACAACCATTTTGGGTGGCTTTATTCAGCATAATTTTTTATACCGAAGACCACTAGTTAATATATCAACTAGTAGTACAAATTTCCTATGCACGCAGAAATTGAATGTAGACTAAGCAAACTACAGTCACGTGAGTGTCTATGGTTTTGTTAGTTACAAAGGAACTCGGGCAAATACTTTAGATACAAAATATTTTAGATAACTATTTTCCAAAGCGCGCAGAAATTAAAAGGAAACTAGCAATGTCCAGCCATATGACATATCTATGATTTCCTTAGATTCCCAAGAACTGAATTTCTTGAACTGAAGACGAATCTATGATTTCGTTAGATTCCCAAGAAGTTTCGATTTTGACAGGAAATCACAGCAAAATTTGTTCCTAATTACGGGGGAAGAATGAGAGTTCGTGATACTTCGGCAGAGACCCCACGTCAAAAATACTGTTGCATTTCACGGGAAAAAGTAATAAAATGCTGTTGATTGTAGAATGTACAAATGTTTTCAAGCTTCACAATAGGCCGAACAGGTGAAGCGGGAGGGGATTTTTGGCATCGATGTATCTAAGTTAATTATAAACAATTACCGGATAAAGCAAATTAAATATGCCTTAGCTAAACATCTTTTAGAAAGTAGATAGGGATTTGAAGTTTAAAAAACATCTACTTCATAGTGAACACCACCAGAAATAAAATAAATGTTATTCATCAATACAGACGATAATTAGAAAACTGTTAGGTGTACAGAAGTAATTAGAAAACTGACGAGGCTAATTGAAGTTTTACGTATGGAAATTTTATGTAGCAACACACGTACAAAATTGTATAATTTTTAACTTATTTTTTTATATTAGTTTCACTGCACATAATAGGTGTAATATATTTTTAAATGTTGGTTTTGTTGAACAAATATAGACTTTTTGCAAAATACTACAAGATGTAAGACAGCAGCAACGAGAAAGTGGAATTTCCATCCTGACACGGAGGTGAAGGGAGAGAAGCAGGTAAGGGAGAACACGGAGCAGTTGAGGTGGGGGCGGGAGGCGGGGGTACAGAAGAGCCTGTCGTCAGAGCGCTTCCGGCCGCGGACACACAACGTGACCTACTTCCACCGCCGCAATAATTAGCACATCCCGCACGTAGGGTGTGGCCGCTTCGACCGCGCGGCACCGCGCCGAGCCGCCCGCGCCAGATCATGCGGTGCGGTGGAGGGAATGACCGCAGCGGGCGCTAAGTGTTCCAGGAAACGGCGCTCCACGCCACGCTTCGTGTTTACTATGCGGCACGTGAGGTCGAATTCAGGCGGTGGTCGCGTTACGACCGCTGTCACTCAGCAAATTTCCATTGTATATAGGCTGTTTTTGTAACTCATTTCGGGATTACGAGGACAAACGACATCTTTTACAATGCCCCTTCCCGTTGCGTCCGCTGTTACAACTTTATTACTACACGGAATTCAAGAGACATACGTGACAACTGTGTTCCTGCGGCGGGCATTCTGATAGAAAATGGGTAACGCCTAACACCAACGGCGCCATGTGCGCAAGATACTGTCCGGGATGTAGCAGATTCACTCGCCAGGTTTCTGCTTCTTGGCATATTACCCGTGATTTACACTCGAAAAGGGAAAGGAATAGTTAAAATTCTCGTTTCCTATTTATTTCCTACATTCGTTTTGGGATCACTTTTTATCTCTGAAAGGCCTAAAAATAACCAAAGAAAGAAATCAGATTGGGACACAGAGTACGAAAGGTGAAGGATGAAAATGAAGGATAAAGAAAAGAAAATACGGAGAAAAATAACATAAATGTGTCGAAAATACTTCACAGTATTATAATAGATTTTTATTCAAAACAATCTTATCTCTTAGTGCAATTATAACGTATTCTCGCATGCTATTCAACCGTACAAGTCTCAAAGTAATCGGAGTCTAATGAAACTAACGGGCTCCCCATACGAGTTTCTCAATTGAAACTTCAAACTTCCAGTTTTACGTGTGTTAGCATTGCAACTTTATCGATTAAAACTTTTAATTGACGTCTCATCGTCGGTGTCCACAAACAGAAAGTAAATCGTTCAAATCTCATTAACCCGCGAATGCGCCCAGAGGAAATGAAGTTGCCCAGAATGGGTTCTCTGCAAGGAGTAGGGCACACACTTGTAGCTTCTTCATCTCCCTCCAACGACACATATTTTGAATTGTTTTTTTAGTAAACTTAATAAATAAACTCTGAGGAATAGCCCTGCCAATGCATAGTACCTGTTTGAATTACACAATCTCGAACTAACAACACAGCGGCATGAAACAAAAGTTTGTGAAAGTTCACCCATCAACAAATTAGGTATTTGCAAGAGTTCTTCAACGATGACTGCGGTGTTTGTGCAAACATGCAAGCGGAGTGTAACTCCACAATTATCCTTTACCGTTTACTTTATAAGTTTTACTGTTTTACCTCCCACCAATCGAAATCTTACGTTCAGACGTAGAATCACTCAAAACCAGAATGTCTGGTCCATTACTCTAGCTCAACAACATAGGGAAAAAATCTGGCCTGCGAATGCGCCAAAAATTTGCGGAGGGGGGTCCTCCCTCCACTCCTCTTCGCGGCCCCACCTTCCCCCGCTTAGACGCAGGCCGCTATCAATCACCAGCAATCAAATCCGTCTCTCTTCCCCGCCTGAGGAGCCGCCGCCGCCTTGGCCAGGACGGGCGAGGGCAAGACAGCCTGACCTTGACGTCGTCCCCGAACCCTATACTGCGATTTTTCTAACTCAGCCTCTCTAGCCCCTATAGCCAAGATGGAATATCACACGGCATTTCGCCTCTTTCTCGGGTCCTGCCGCTAGGTGTGGCATGATCGCAAGCACTGCTTGATACGGCGGCGATCATGCGATACCTAGCGGCGTGACTGAGAAAGACGCGAAATACCGTGACATATTCCATTGTGAAGACGGCCTTAAGAGGCAGTTAGAAAAATCGCAGAATAGAGCGTTGAATGTTCGTATCTCTGTTTGAGTGTGAGAACGAAGCGGTGAGAACGAAGTTGCAAGAGCGAATCAGTTATCATTGCAGGCGGTCCTTGAGTTCAACTGAGCTCCCCCTGGGGAGTAATGGGGGATGGCTTCGCCACCTGAGGTAAGCGACGCAAACGTTTTTTCTAAGTTGTCGAGCATTGCATGCATTATTTACAGGAAAAGTTAATTTGCATACTCTCGGCTCGCAGCCTGTGTATTTAATGTAAAGTATTATTCACGAACCCTTTCGTTTTCCGACAGTCATGATAAAAATACTAGTCTTACTGCAAACATCAGCCTTCGAAATTGAAAAGCCATTGAATACGAGTAATAACGGGAAAATTCAAAACTCAAATTAATGTATTCATCTGTTTCCATTGAACGTCGGTTTAAAGGTTACAAAATCAATATTGTTGATAAACAATTCAAACAAACTAGTACAACTTAAAATAAAAACAAGGTTTCGGGAACACTTCTCCCCACCTTCAAGTTTCTAGAATTATGATATAAAACTAGTTTGCGTGCAAAAAATGTAATATGTGCTACAACCAGACGCGCGCCTGCGTCTACTAGCCGCCAGCATTCTCAAAAGCAAGCACCGCGCGTAATGGAGGGCAATCGGGATATATTTTAACTTCATATATTCTTCGTTCAAAGAGAGAACGAAGAACGAAGCGGATGGAAATAAACCGAAATGCATCCCTCCGCTGAAGCGCGTCGTGCGGTGTCACTGAGCGGTCAGCTTAGCAGCTCTCAATGCCGGTTGTTGGAGATCACGAATTTATCCACACGTTGCATTACATCCTTCAACCTTCGGAATGTGTAGATGCACAGTAGAAACGGACGTTTGCTTGACAATCAGGGATCAACATCATACTCATAGTGATTACAATCACTCAACATATACTTTCTAAAAGTTATAATCAAAATTATTGTCGATGTATGATTGACAACACGAATTCATGCACCCAATAGAAACGGGAGTTGTCGCAAATCTTGCATCTTACGTGCGTTACACGTATGCCAAAAATTAGTGCTGCACTGCAGTAATCATTAATGTAACAAGAAATGTAGACGTTAGTAACACGAAAAGGCGTTCATTTTTAATCTGACAGTGGCTCTATCATCTATCAACTGCTATCAACATTCTTTCAGAGTAATGAATTGAATACGATTAGACGAACATTTTTTTTTGCTACATTTTGTCGGTTTTTCCGTGAATGTTCAACAATCCCCGACGTTGTAGGCGATAGAGTCCGTTGTTTCGTCAAGACGCTTAAGTGAAAGAGGCAATACATAGAATTCATTCAATCGTCAGGTCACGCATACTACCACATACACACAATGTTAAACATTCGATCTTAACACTACAGCGCAAAGTCTCATTAATTTCCACCCATTCTGCACAACTGAAATAGTTTCACTACAAAATGGGCACACTTGTTATGCGATTCGCCATTATATTAAGAATACTTCCTCATTGGGTACGTATCATCGGTTGTCCCCTATCGTTTGATGCAAGGTAACGTAACACATGTAATACACATGACTGTAATAACTGAATAATTGTAATAACTGCATATTAAGAGGAGCTAGTATGAGAAGTATATTAAGATCAGTAAAATAGTTTATTCCATTACTCGCCTTCCATACTCTTTACAAACTTTGAACTACACGTATTGCATTCAATGACAAAGGTGCAATATTCACTTTGGACAAGCTGCGTTATTGCATTATAAACGCAAAAAACACAATTAATTTGTAAAACATTAAGTATAATTAATATTGAAATCAGAAGACTACAACAATATAGCATCATTTTTACAACCAATTGTAATGGTAATATTAATATCATACGTATAAAGATAAACTAGTGGCGCACCGACTTTATCATGTTATTTGTAACGGTTCCGCAATATTAAAATACATGAACCTGCAAAAGTGTTTCCAATCAGCAACAATATCTTATCTGAGCTACGACTCAAACTGGTACACGGAAGTTAACTCTCCATGCACTTCACCACGTAGTCGCTCGGCCATGTTCACTTTTGCCGACGCTTAGAAAACACGATCTCTCCGTTATTTCCAACACGCAAATTTCGAAAATTCAGAGGGTTCAACAAAACTTAGACACACATCCTTGTCTTAAAAGATTTTTTCTTCTAACCGTGGAAAAAATTAAAAAATTAGAGCCGTTAGTGAGATTTTTTTTATAAATTGCATTAACTTTAAGCAGAAATTACCCAAAAACTTCTAGTTCTTTTCTTCAAAAAATTATACTTTACCTTTTTCTAAAGATCTGATATTTTTAAATAATTTAAGACAAACATCTACCTTCAATATTGTACTTTTTTAATGTTAATTTTCTGCAATTATTGGAAAATACAGAGTGATCGCCGAAAATGGGGAGAAGCAATTTTCTACCGTCCTTTGACACATACGAGGAGAATATTCTGAAAAAGAAATTGGAGCCGTTGTTGAGAAAATAATTGTTTAAAACTTGCCTACATTTCACGCAAAATAACGGAAAAAACTACTCATACTTTCGAAAAAATGTGCATGACCTTATTTCAAGTTCTGTCATTGATCAACGGATTTCATTAAGAAAAAAAAGTCTCTTCAATTTGTAGTTTTATACAACTATTTCTTTAGATAGACACCGAAAAATAGTTAAATGAATGCAATTGTCGAAAAATCAGGGATTCCTATGAAAATAAGAGCTACGATATTCTTTTAAGTGTTCTTTATGCTATCTCAGAGCAAAGTTTAATAAAAATGTAATTATTAAACAAATTGAAAATGTTGAGGATTCATGTGAAGTACCCTTTAAAATCAAAATATGATTCAGTCACACGGCCTCGAGTTCCTTCAAATCAATCACGGAATATCAATGTTGGAGAAAATTTGAACGTGTTTAGGCGCTAGCGCTGGCCACGAACAGACATTTTGCCGTTAATCGATTTTCCTGTATCCAAGGACCCGCAAAACGTGATTCTGACTATACAACGTCTAGAGGAAATAATTTACAACATGCAGGGGTAAGATTTATAAACATTTTTTGTTACCAGGACCCGGCAATAAGATTTGCTCGCCGATTTCAGGATTTTGAGAACAATTAAACAACGTTAAACTAAACAGTGCCAACGAGCACTGGACATTTTTTTAAAATGAAAAAGATCACCTGTTGTCGATATAGAGGTCTCGTAATACACACATTAACAAAATAACAGTCCTTGTTTCGAAGGAAAAAATATCAAAAGTATTTCAAAAAACGATTGTTAGATGGAATTGGCTAACATTGTCTAATCGCTCTGGAAATTTGTAGCCCCTCATTATTTTATCAATTTAATTATAATTAGGGAACATTAAAAATTCTAGCCGTCCAAAAATAACAATTACCCTTATGTGTATAGATTTATATATTCAATTTAAATGTTCAAAGGAAGAGTTCCTGGGGGACACAGACCGGGAATCGATTACGTCCTCTACAAATTTAAATCCAGCTACTCCTTTTTTTCTTTTTCTATTTTCATTTATTTACTTCTCGGCCGTATGGCGTTTCTGGGGTTTGAATAAAATAGTTATTTTCATTATTAGAAATGATCATTCTTGGCTTTTAGATTTACGAAGCTGCTGCGTTGTTAGATGTTTTAATTTAGAATGGAGTTGACTTTGTGTTTATTTAACATTTACATGCTTTTATTATTAGATTATTTGACCTTTCTTAATCATGCACTTATGGGGGTGAAATTTATATATCGGGCCTTTGGATTTAATTCGATAAGAGTACACAGCATTACGATGTAGGATTTAATTTATTTGTTAAATAAGTGTTGAGTGTAGTATAAAAAAATCCGAAATTGCGGACACCCACCTACTCTGACCACTTAACCAAAGAGACGACCAGTGCTTCGAGTATTATATTTGATTTTTCGTGTTGATGTTTGATTTAAACCGCCGATTGATCCGATGTAAATTGATGATACCATTACAAAAAATTATAATGGGTTGACAGTATATTAGGTAAGATAAAATGATAAATGGGGCTAGCTTTGTCATTAAAATATAACAATTAAATCATGATAATCCTTCCATTACGGAAGGGAATCATATACGGAAAGGTGTGGCGCCTATTTTCAGAAATAAGGTGATGGAAATGATTGAGGTGATAATATTTTCGTTTAAAATGTATATAATCAAATTTGAAATAATGAAGGTTAATAGTATTGATGCTGCTATGGTTTGAACAATAAAATATTTTATTGCTGCTTCCGTTGACATTATATTATCTTTTGATGAAATTAATGGGATACACGCTAATAAATTAATTTGTAGTTCTATTCATGAGGCTGGTCACGAATTGGATCTAGAAATTGGAGTACCTAGAATTAATATAAAAAAGAATAATGACTTTGAGGGTTTAAATATTGAAATTAAAAAGAAAAGGATTATTATCTTTATAGATGGGTATGAACCCATTAGCTTAGTTAGCTTATCTTTTTATTTGTGAATTTTAATGTATGATGCACAGGAAATTTGGAGATTTTAAGTAATAGTTGAATTCTATAAATTCAATGAAAGTAATTAAATTTTACATAATTTATCCTATCAAGATAATCCTTTATTCAGGCATTTTCACTTATTACATTTAATATAAATTTTGTGAATTTTGGTTCAATATTATAATAAGATATCTATTTTAATTGAATTATACAGATAATTAAAATAACATCAATACAAGTAGGTTTGCGAAATTCGAGCACAAGGAGGCTTGCTTTTTCGGGAAGAAACGACCGTTTCCCAGGACGCAGGAGGCAAGGGGTGGGTGGAGTGGTGCGGAAAGAAAGTGGAGCGCGGCGTCGCAATCGAGCTCGTCTTCGTAAAAAGGAGGCCACGCTCATTATTCGGGCCCTCGGCCGTGCCCAGTGTCGTGAACTTCCCGCGGCCCGCAGGTGGCTACGACACCCCTTATTAGCGAGGGTCAGTCAGCTCCCTCGCACACACCAAGAAACGCTGCGTTCGCTCGCCGAATGCTTTCGCCACACCAAAGAAGAAGCAATTGAACTTGTGCCTCCCATTTTAATTTTTACTAGCAGATTTCACGACATCACGCCACTCGAATCGTTGAACTTCGGCATACTTTAAAGCAAAGGCCGCTTATTCCATGTTCCACCGCGTTCAGAATGAAGACAAGTATTACTACCAGACAATTTGTTAAAACAATTTATTCGTCTGTTCTAAAGAGAAGGCTATTACCGCCTTTTTGCTAATAATTTGCGAACTTTAGAGACATTTCATTTAAAAATAGGTACTAAATAAAGACCAAAGAGATAAAGCAAAAGTTAATCACGATTATATCTGAATAAAACACATCAAAAATTCGTAATTCGATTTTAAGTACAATATTAGCTTGAGTTGTGATTTTTGTATTATAAATTTACCAGAAATCAAGAAACATATCAAAATATTAAAATTACGTTAACTTTTTTCACGAATTAAATAATTACGTAATCCTATCTTTGACCAAAAAACGTATTAAGAGAACTAAAAAGGTTCATAGTGAGTTAAATTGGAAATACAGAACTTTTGAAGCAACAACCGAAAAAGTCCTCCTTGTAGAACACGAATTATTACAATGTAGTTTTAAAGTAACCTTGGCCCGTTGCTTAAACGATCAGTTTTCCTTTTCAAAAAATTAAATTATATTTTCTGCACAATGGAATGTGTACAAAGAATAGGCCCCTGCCTTGAACACTTTAGTACATGATTCAACCGATATCTTACGTTGTTCACAATTAGAGGAAACAGAATAAAACAAATATTAGAATAAAATCCGACAAGGGAACCAGTTAGCACATTAGTAAAATCGGTGATTTCATAAAGGGCATGAGTCACCTTTTTTCACAAATCGAGTTTTGAACATTATTTTGCTGAAGGTCGATACATCGTATGGTGTACAACGGACATTACCGTTAACCCTGTCTCAGTTACAGACATGTCGAATTCTCCTTGACTGTCAAATGGCGTGAGTCGTTGACTCGTGCCCATTCTGCTCTCAACAGTTTGTAGCTCCCTGAATTGAAAAGAGAACAACCTCGTATTCGCTGCACAAAATCAGCTATTGGTTCTTTTTCTGGCAGAGGCTAGGAGTACGTGTTTGTTTTGCAGATTGTGTTTGTGTTTAATATTGTTAATAGTTAATAATTAATAATATAGTTAATAAATTACTCAGATAACTATCTGAGTAAGTACAAATTATTAATGTACAGTGTAATATGTTCGTCTTCGTACTATGGAAGATGTGAAAATGGAAGAGGTAAAAAAATGTGCAAGGAGAAAAATTATGTATTAGGGATTGCTTTTGATTAAATGTGGGTATTTCATTTACCACACAGTAATGGTTTTACTATAGACAATTAGGTGTTAATAATTTCCGCATTTACAATTTGGACACTAACAATGCAAACCTGTATCTGTGTAATGAAGGATTGGCTAGAATATCCCCTAATGAGGCTTCTTCATTCCTGAGGGACAACTTCTCAAACATTCCAGAAACCATAAAATAACTTCAGTGACGGCTGTCCAGGTCAAAACAAAACTCATAGTTATTATTGTGCTATTGAGTAATTATGAATAATAAATTTGAGAAAATTGTTCACTTTTTCAAAAGCGGGGACACACATTCTTGCCCTATGATCGGAATTATGGCGTACTGAAAAGGAAGTTATGGAGAAATGACATTATATACTTCACATGAAATTTCTTCTGTTATGCAACAGGCAGGGAATCGTTTCAATATAAAACATGCGGAAACACAAGAAATTCTAAATTTCAGAACCTGATGGCATACATAAAAAAAATAAATAAAAAAATCTCTTCAGTGAAAGTTAAAGGACAAATATTCCACGTGATCAAAAATTGAGCTTTCAACCATCATTGCTTACAATATTTGCAAATGAATACCATGGTGAAGTAAAAACAATGGAATTTATTGATGGGATAACTGAACATTCCTTTGTAGTTGCAAGAGCTGGAGTTCAGTATCTCTACTAGACTCTGCAAGACCCTATAAAGAAAAGATTCCTCCAAATGGAAAAAAAAACAACCAATGACATCAAGAAGACCCTTCAGTACATACCAACAGAACACACGTCTTTTCATAATGAACTGATGGAATGGTCAACCCGTGAGGAAGGAGTCAACAGTGAGGATATTTGTGCTGAAAAATGGGATGAAGCTGACTAAAGAACAGACTGTACTTGCTGATGTGTGTTAAATTCGATGTGTTGAAAAATAAAGCACGTTTGTTTGCAGTTCAGTACATGATTTCCACGTATAAAACTTAGTCTAAGTCAGTTGATTGCATAAAGGGCACAAGTCATAAAACAACATAATTTATTTTCAAGGTGATGTTGCACAAAAAACAGTATTTGACATATTTTTCATATTTATCTATATAAGGGCATTACAGTAGTATTTTTTCCAAATTTTGAAAGACCTGTTGTATCGAACAAAAATGTTTTTTCTCTCTCCATAAAAATTCTGTTGCAGTGACTCATGCCCTTTGTGAAATCACCGATTCAGTTGAGCTACAACACTTTATCGCATTATTGGTAATGGCTCAGAAACTCACATTATACTAATACATGAACCTGCAAAAGTGTTTTCAATCAGCAAAAATTGTTTTGCAAGCCGAGACTAGGACTCAACTGGTAACTCGCCGTGCGCTTTACCGCTACTCCACACATTTACTTTGACGTACTCACTTAGGCCGACGCTTAAGAATTGTTGTTAATTAATTGAAAAATGACTAACTCTCTCCCATTATTTCCATCACGCTATTTTCGAAAATTCGGCGAGTTCAACGAAAATTACACTTGTGGCCTTTTCTAAGCATTTCATTTTTTATCCGAAAAAAATGAAGAAAAAATTGGAGCGATTTTTGAGAATTTTTTAAAATAAATTTCATTAATTCCAAGCAGATTATGCGAAAATTACTCCTTTTTTCAAATTTTTCGTAACCTTTTTTAAACAGCTGCTTTTTAGAAGAGATTTTGTTGATGGCAAAAATCTCTATCTTCCATTTTGTAGTTTTGAAATGTTAACTTTTTTTTGCAATGTCCGAAAATACAGAGTTCGCCGGTAATGAGATTATCACCACTTTTTACCGTTCTTTGATACATTTGAGAAAAATTAAAGAACAAATGTGGAGATTTATTGGGCCTTGAGTTCATTTAAGTCAAACGGGGAATATCAATTTTGGAGAAAAGCGTTTAGGTTGCCTGCAGACAGAAGTTTTGCCGTCATGCATTTTTCTGTATCAAGGACCCACAAAACGTACATTCTGACTACACGCCGTGTTAGAGGAAGTGTTTTACTACATACATTGAACAAGATTTATCCACTTTTTAGTTATCAGTGCTCCGCAAAAAGTTTAAAAAATCGCACGATCACAATATTCTTTTCTTACGAAGTAAGACGAGAAAGCGGCCGAATAAGAAAGCCATGAAAAGCCCCGAAGATACTTTTAGCATTGCACGTTAGTCTTCAATTACGAAGTGCTAGCCAAAATATCCAAGAGTTTCATTGTAAAAATCAGAAAACTATACTTACATCCAAATGTTCTCTCTATCACCTTCAAAGTAGTCATCTTGGGCATGTATGCAACGATCCCAGCGTTGTTCCCATTTTTGGAAACATTCCTGGAAGTCCGCAAGTTGGAGGGTGTTCAGGAGCCCTTGCGATTCTACTTGGACATCTTCTATCGAGTGAAAATGTCGGCCTTTCAATGCGATTTTCAACTTTGGGAGCTGATAAAAGTCGCACGACGGTAGGTCTGATGAATAGGGAGGTTGGGGACCGTTGTCATGTTGTTTTGGGCCAGAAATTCCCTCACAACGATCGATCTCTGCGTGGGTGCATTGTCATGTGCCAACCAGCCTTTCTTTTTCCACAACTCTGGTCGTTTGTGCCCAACATTTTCCCTCAGTCGGCTCAAAACCTCACAGTAAAAATTACCCTTTGATAGTCTGACCAGGTGAAACAAACTCCTTATTCACACTTCACGCACTTTCATGATCATTTCCGGTGTTGTGCATGTTGACGGTCGACCAGAATGTCATCTTCCACAGATTTTCGGCCTTACTTGAAGCGTCTGAACCACTGAAATTTTCTTGCTTGACTCAGTGCTCTCTCACCAAATGGCTGTCAGCATTCGGAGGGTTTCCACTCCAGTTTTCTTCAGCTTCAAACAGAATTTGATGCACATATGTTGCTCCCTCACGTTATCCATTTGGCATTTCGCAGAAGCACTGAAACAACGTCCTTGACATGTACCACTATAATTCACAACTGTATGCGCCAAAAATGACGACTTTGGATCGCAGTATCTAAGACATGTACCTAGATATATCTAACGTCGTATTGTTACTGGTTTGACCGGTACAATGAAATTCTCGGATATTTTGGGTAGCACCTCGTATATAAAGACTATCGCAACTAAAAACCTTTAAGCGAAAAAAACATTTGAAACAGTGTATTTCTTATTCTTTAAAAAATCGGAAATGAGCAAGAAAGGTATATGAACAAGATGAGACAAAGGTATATGAAACATAGCTGCAATATAACAAAGTACACAACTTTTACATTCTCTCTCTGAAGAAAAGCATTGGATACAACATTCTTGATGTGGTTAGAAGTATGTGATGTGCATTACCTACCAGTATTGTTTTAAAAATGCCGGTAATTACACATTTAAATTTTTTTGAAGTGATCCATCAAAACTCGCATTAGATTTTGTTTTTAAGTTCACTCTTCAGAGAGTTTGTGCGATATCAGCAGAAAGCTGAGGGCCTATGCGGAGGCAGTAATGTTGTAACCCAGGCAGGATTGTAAACATGTTTAGAACGTTATTTTAAACGAAACCATTCTGAAACTAGACCTATTTAGATCAATGTGTGAATCATTTTTGCCAAAATTTTAAATGTATAATAAAAATATAAAATAATTTAAAATATACAAAAAATGTATTATTTCTTAAACAAAATAACAATGTCGAAACGATTTGTTTACTATCAATTTAAAACACCCGAAACCAAAATCTTGAATACGTTTCGATACAGACCAGCGGTTATGAAATTTAATGAAAAAAATATGGGCAAAATGTAAATGTTTTTATGTGAACATTATACCCAACCGAAATTCAATTTGTTTTCTATGGGCAAAAATGTGAAAAAAGTTTCGGAGAAATCAGGTATCAAAGTCAATTATCCTCCAAAATCGCTCGATTTGGCGTGGAATATCTCTCATTTCAACTTCTGAAGTGGGCAGGTCATCATTCACACACCGTAAATGTTCTCTACGATTAGAAAGAACCACTACTTTAAGCAGAAACGCATATTCCCTAAATTAAGAGTACATTACAATCGATGTACTTGTTGGGAACGTTGAATTGTTTCAGCAGCACGGGTTCATGCCCACGTTGAAACAGTGAAAACAACCATTCCTACAAGTTGGGCGAGTTTTCAGAGCCAACATCCAACAACGTTGGCGAGCATAGTTAGTTTCCATTAGCACACAAAGTGAACCACGTGTTGGGCAACATGTTGGCAGAGGAAGTTTGCATCAGCGGAAACGCATTTAAGACCATCACACTGAGCAACCGTGCACGACCCTACAGTACGCTCGAAACTTTGCCCCTTCTCGTTTCCATGCAGGTGTTGTCCGATGCTCTGAGTGTGTCCAACGCTAATGTACATCAGTGTTTACCAAATTGCGTCAAAGCACCCTCTCGTCCCCCGGCAACGTAGGACGGGGAACGCAAGTTTACTAAATATATTTGTTTCAAGAAGAAAGAGTATACATTTATCCAAATGCATAATTTTCATAACATCACAGAATTATTGTTTCTGTTAGACACAAAAATAAGTGAATAATTTTTCGACAACTTTCTAAAAGAATAAACAATATCATTTCTTCTATAACGATCTAGATCCCATTAAAAGAACATCCACTTGAGTCTCAACAAAGTCATTTTATCAGAACGCTTCGAATTTTATAAGGTACTACCATTGTAGAATTTCTACAACTTGAAAAACGAAGGATCAATTGGCACAAAACACATCCCAAAGAAAACCAGTGGTATTCATGGAGGACAGTCTTCCCAATCCTAGAATTGTGATCTGGACGGAAGTGATGCGATGAACATCACAATTCACATGGAGATAAATATTTACCATTGAATTAGTCATAGATTGAACTTCGCGGCATAGTTCATCTTGAAAAAATAAAGCGCTTAGCCGCATTTACGAAACTGCTGTTTCGTGAAATCTACTAATGCATATAGTCATACTTATTAAACAGGTTGTAACCCACGGCGATCTGCATTTAGTATTTATTACTAAATGAATAGTTGCGTTGACTAATGCATCTAGTAATACTAAACACGCAATGAAAATACCAAAAACCAAAATAAGAGCCTTTACTAAACGCTGCTTAGTATGATATATGAAGCAGAAACTGGAAGGGGTAAGATCGTTAAACTCCGTAACCTGAGAAATCTTTGCTAACGAGAACTGTCACGGACGATGGTTTGCGACATGTGGCCGCAGACGTTATTTTGACCATTAGATCAGAAAACAAGGAATAATTATTTAAAAATAAAACACTTTGCGGCCTGCGGTGCCATTTATTGTTGCTCGCGAAAGGTTATTAGTAAAAAGTGAAAGTCTCTTGCACCCATGTAGGGGTGCGTCTAGCGCACGCGCTCTGCCGGGGTCAACCCCCTCCCCCTTAATGTAAAAATAGGTTAAATGCAGATTTAAAGATTTTTTTTAGTAAATTTAGAAATACAAAACCATCACAATGCGTTTCACTGCATTACGCATAAAATGGCCTGATCTCAGGCATAGTTCCACCCCCCGTTTCAGAGCAGCCGCGAATGTGCCGAGATTAACAATGCAGGCGGGCGGGCAGACGGTTGACGGGCGGGCAGACGGGTGGGCGGGCGGGCAGACGGGTGGGCGGGCGGGCGGATGACGGACGGATGCCGGGCGGGCAGGCGGATGACGGGCGGGCGAGCGGATGACGGGCGGGCGAGCGGATGACGGGCGGGCGAGCGGATGACGGGCGGGCGAGCGGATGACGGGCGGACGAGCGCATGACGGACGGGCGAGGGGATGACGGGCGGGCGAGCGGATGACGAGTGGGCGGGCAGACGAATGGCGGGCGGGCTGGCAAGCGGATGACGGGCGGGCGGAGGACGGGCGGGCGGAGGACGGGCGGGCGGAGGACGGGCGGGCGGAGGACGGGCGGGCGGAGGACGAGCGGGCAGACGAATGGCGGGAGAGCAGACGGATGACGGGCGGGCAGACGGATGATGGACGGGCAGACGAATGGCGGGCGGGCACACAAATGGCGGGTGGGCAGACAAATGGCGGGTGGGCAGACAAATGGCGGGTGGGCAGACGGATGACGGGCGGGCAGACGGATGACGGGCGGGCAGACGGATGACGAGCAGGCAGACGGATGGCGGGCGGCCGAATGGCGGGCGGCCGAATGGCGGGCGGGCGAATGGCGGGCGGGCGAATGGCGGGCGGGCGAATGGCGGGCGGGCAAATAGCGGGCGGACGGATGACGGGCGGGCGGATGGCGGGCGGATGGCGGGCGGACGCATGGCGGGCGGACGCATGGCGGGCGGACGCATGGCGGGCGGACGCATGGCGGGCGGACGCATGGCGGGCGGACGCATGGCGGGCGGACGCATGGCGGGCGGACGCATGGCGGGCGGACGCATGGCGGGCGGACGCATGGCGGGCGGACGCAAGGCGGGCGGACGCAAGGCGGGCGGACGCATGGCGGACGGACGCATGGCTGGCGGACGCATGGCTGGCGGACGCATGGCTGGCGGGCGAATGGCTGGCTGGCGGGCGGGCGGGCGGGCGGGCAGATATGCTGTTTTGAGTGGTCTTCAGGAACAAAACTTTTTATTAACATTAATTTTAATTGCTAACAGTTAGAAAACAAATTAATTTTATTGTCAACTTCGATTTAATTTGGAAAACCACAAAATGATGTCGTTATTATTGTGACTAACATCAGAAATGTTACATATTTATAGAAACAAATACACATTAAATACACAAAATACTAATCGAAACTTAATTTTTTTATTTTTTTTAATTAAATAAATGTTAGTACTTAAGAGTTAATATATTTAACAGATTCATTTTACAAATATGTGAAACCATAATTAATTACTAAACTCGCTTTTATGTACTTGTATTGCTACGTACTATAAATAACGAAGTTGAAAGAAGTTTAATTTAACAAACTATTTCCCTGAAGAGAACCCAAACTACATTTATACGGGTTGAAACATTTACAATGGTATCAGGATATAATTTTTGAAAAAATGTTTTGACAAAAGCAGTGATTGTTGTTACATGTGTAATGGCGTTATATATAAATATTTTTTAATAAAATATGAACAAGTGTACATAATTTAGTAATGTTAATATAATATAAACAAACTTGTACAATTTTGTTCATTATTGATCCTTTACTACGCAATTTTTTAAACACACAATAACGATGTGTTCACGCAAGAAAATAGTCTGCCAGTTACTTTCGCAATACAACCTAAATTGTTGTGAAATTCTGAGAATAAAATGTAATTTTTTAAAATATCTTTTTGCTTATTTATAAATCCTCAAGGAAGTTTACCTTTTTTTGTGGAAGAAGTTACAAACTCGAATTAAAAATCTTAAAGGCACGAATGAAAGTTTAAAAAATTGTGAATTTCTGTAGTTCCTAGGTCAATTGCTACGTGTGAGGTTGCAAGCGCGCTCTATTTTGGTGATCGAAATACACTGAGCTGTGGCAATTCTGTTCCAGAGTATTTCGGTTCTTTGAGAGAAGTCACGTACAAACGTCGTTCCAATTCAGACGACAAATCTCGAAAGGGTCACTGGGAGCATAAACATTTATAAAACAGAGAAAACGTCTGAGAAAAACATCAAGTCATTTAACTTGTTCCTCGTAGGGAGCCGGAAACGGTTGGCGAGGGAGAGGGGGGGAGAGGGGACGCGGAGGCGCGGATCTCGTAGGCGGTCGCACGGTCCAAACTCATCTCCGGTCTCCGCGCTCAGGCCCCGCGCCTTGATATGCAACATCGGCAACGGTGATCTGCGGAGCGCCGCGCCGCCTTTCCTTCAGGAGGCCTAGTGCAAGGGCTGCTAAGAGAAACGCGCAGAGCTACATCGAGTGCAAAGTGCCAAGAAAACTTGGGTAATCATCGCACAATGCCAACATGCAAAAAAAAGCTGATAGGTTCTCATTTCATTTCACAAAATGTAGTGGCACGTGCCTTATAGCCTCCGGTAAAGTTTTTGAAACGAATACTATTACAAGTGTTTATCGAGTTCCTTACATCAGATCAACCAATCATCTGATAGCTAATATTCCTTGCCTTGTGCCACATACGTCGATGCACCTTTTTGATAGAGACATGGCGAGTGGTAAGATTAATTGCGCTCGAACTTTCCCACTGCGGTTCCACTGATGGTCAATCGATTTGGAATTTTGAGTTGAAAATTATATGTAGATACATTATCAACATAATTTATTTATCTGTATCATTAAGCCATCATCTTCTTTACGGTTTACGATCCCAGTCTGGCCGATTGACTGACTGGCACTCATGCCGGTGCTTCGACAAACCTATGGACACAGTAGTGCCCCAAACAAATAACTCTAATGAAATTGTCCTTCCCTTAGCAATAGTAAAAACAAAAGAATTTTTAATGTTTTTTACTTAATACAATGGAGTCCTGTTCTTAATACAATGGAGTTCTGATCTTAATTCAATGGAGTCATGGTCCAGAGTTGTGCTTCTGCCATATTTTATGAGACAATACGTTTTATTCTTTTATAACAATACACTGACGCGTTACGGTAGGTGCGCGGAGACAAGCTGAACCGGACGGTGCGCTCAGAAACATGCGAATACCACACTGGGGAAGCAGAAAAATAAGTAACATAACAATCCATTGTTTATCTGAGTTATATTCCACAAAATAAAAAGTCAGTATGTTATATTATCCTGTATTCATTCGGGGGAAAACCGAGGCGGTATTCCTATCACTCTGTAAAAGGAACGTGAAATACTAGCAGCAAGCGAAAACATTTCAGAGGAATTTAACGTGGTAAATGATCACAATCAATTCTATTAAACATACAAGTAACGAACATGAAAATTATATTACATGTACGTGTTGCCAATAATCTAATAAAGAGCATGATCTACATCTCGACTAACAAACAAAAGCTGTATTTATTACCACTACAAAATAAACCAGTCAGATCCCCTGGTAATAATACTAAGGCCATGCAAGTTGTGTGTTTTACATCAAAATCTCTTAAAATAGAAACCAATATCATCTCAAAGAAACACGACGCAAGGAGAAAACGCACTAGCAGGCTTTGAAGCCAACTAAATTTAAATATTATAAATTGAAACTACATCGATTTGAAATAGTGTTTTGTATTGTTTTCTAAAGAACTCGAGAAAGAGGCGAACATTTTTCAGGAGTAGAGGAAATATCTAGATTCTTACACACAACACGTAAAATGAAGTGTACATCTTTTTAAGGGAAAAAGTTTTTAGTAATGACACTAATATAGCAATTAACTCATGCCACCATAGTGGTCATGCCACAAAAGTTGGCCCCGTAGCCGAGATCGCTCAAGCAGTAGTGCCGTAGTGTCGGACACAGGGATCGCGTGTTCCGAGTCCCGCCTCGGGCATGGTTGTACGTGTTCGTCCTTTCACACCCTTATCATCTCCTTATCGTTTCATCCTCATATCATAACGGTAAGTCCAATAGTGGTCGCTAATGACCTAGTAGTTAATGCGACTTTAAATAACAAAAAAACTCAAAATAATTGCAAATCTGTGTAGTCGAGCTGACTTAGTCACTCATATTTTAGTTGCAAAAGCCGATCACTTTTTTCGCAACTTCTCTATCAAGAATAACGTACGTATTTGTATTTTGAGAGCCAACGTCCCTACATTCAATACGCCGCTGGTACACATAGGACACATCTGGAACAAAATTCCACTGATGTGGACGTTCCCCCAGTTTTTAAATGTTGCTTTCATTGTATCTCGAGTGGCGTAGAC
Organism: Acheta domesticus; assembly: GCA_031308135.1. Lineage (NCBI taxonomy): Eukaryota > Metazoa > Arthropoda > Insecta > Orthoptera > Gryllidae > Acheta > Acheta domesticus. Next base: position 133,876,581 of record JAHLJT010008446.1, read on the forward strand.
CGTTCTGACTGATGACATTTTAAGTTGTGGCAAAATTTCAAGTATTTGCATCAAAAATAAAAGAATATCTAAGTATGGTAGAAGACAAACAGAATCGAATTACGCTGTGCAACGTTGCCTCGATTCCCATATAAAAACTAAAAAACCGAGGAGTCCTGTAGAAACAAGAGATGAATTTGCCCAAACTTGCAGATGCCAAGATGCCACGATGCCACGTTTCCGAACACTTACGGAAGCACTCATTCCGCGTCCATAAGGACCGCAAATGAAATACGAGTCGCTTATCCAAGGATCGGCTATGAATTCGGCCCTTACAGTGTAACGACGAAAAGCTAGGAATTAAACAAAACGTTCAATTATTTAATGTGATATAGAACTATTATGTGTAATTAATGCACATTATTATACAATTATTTATCTTTCATTTTTTAAATAAACTTTTCACAAATAAATTAGCTTTAGAGCTAGTTTGTTTTGAACAAAAAGAAGGACAAAAATTCCAAATTTTGGATAGTAAAGTTCGTATTTAAATGCAACTTTAGGAACGAATGAATTACAAAAAACGAGAATTAATTACAAAACATAGCTAGTAATTTGTTTTTATACCTAAAATACCTAATATTTTCGTCTCACGACCTTTCGCTTGCAACGCACAAACGTGCGACCGCTCTCAAGAACGTGGCGTTCAATGATACAGCATGTACATTGTCATAGCAATACTGGATGTTCCCAAATTTAACCACAATCAAAACTGGCGTGGGTCCTTAATAAACGTGTATCTGAGATTCAGAAAAGTCATTAAGAGTACTAAGCTATGAAGTTCGTGAATATACGCCACCAGAACAAATCTACCAGTGTGCGAATTGGACCAAGTGGCACGAGAGAGAAACAAATGGCCCACAGAGTGAAAGTGCACGCACGCACGCGCGGGCGCAAAGGGATGCCATTCGGGGCGGAACACACAATCAGAACACGGGCGCACGGAGATCGCGAGAGTGGGCGGAAACTATTAGAGCGAGCAGGATGTTCGGTAGCGGCGGGGAGGGAGCGGGTGGGGGCGGTCCTACAGCTGCTGGAGCACCTGAGAGGCTGAAAAGTGTCCCAAAGGACACAAAACAATCACGTTCATTCCATGACAATTTGGATGTCCTCTAGACGCTGATTAGAAGGACACGAGAAAGAGAAATACGACACGTGGATTTTGATCAGTTACGTAAGCCCTGACGTACACCTTGGCAGCAAAATAATGCAAACTTTACAACAAAAATTAACAATATTCATTCTACTAATTATTGGTATCAATTAATAGTATTCAATAATATTAAATATAATACTGATTGTTTTCAAAAAATGTACAGTAATAATTAATAAATCAAGTTATTGTTTTAAGAAAGGGTTTCATCGTAATTGCTCTGAATTATGAGGCTTTCGGTTATTTAATTCACATTTCACCTATTGCTATGATGTATGCGCCAATAACATTCAGAGAAATCTCTTGTTCTTGCCCAAGAATTATACAATATCATACAAATACCACGGGGAAAAGGAGTAAATGAATGTAGTAAACGTGTTCCATTTTCAGGCCCAGCTACGTTCTTGTAAAATTGTGAGTCACGCCGAAGGGCCTAAAAGTCATATGTGGGCCAAAACTCAAGATATCCCATATGAAAGTACGAGTGACATGCATCACATCCATCTAATGACGGACGATAAAATATCTGTAAAATAATACCATAACCTCAAAATCAATAATGCGAGATAACTATTTATTATGCCGAGAGTGATTCATGTAAAAAGATGGGTAACAAAGCAGACAGAGCATTGATAACACATCAAGTGAAAGGTCCTTCTTGGTGAGAGAGAGAGAGAGAGAGAGAGAGAGAGAGAGAGAGAAACTCCGACTGCGCGTGCGAAGGAGCTGTTCCGGTGCTTACATAAACGAGATAATGACACCAAAATGATGAGCCGCAACCTGAGTATCAGAACGATCTTGAATGTGTGGCATTAACGACTTCCTAATAACGTAATATCTCAACCACTCGGAAGCGTATCTTCCGTCTCACGCAACAACTGTCGTGTCACTACAATGTAAATATTCGAAATTGATATCAAATACTTTTCAGGGAGTTTGTACAGAGATAATGATTGTACAGAGATTTTAAGTGATATGTTGTCAGTGAACACTAGGAGTGAACATTGGACAGGACGACAAAAATAATTATGCATTTCTTGGAAGTGCAATAAATGACACTTAAAACAGCTATATTTTCGAAATTCTATTAGATTGAACGTTCCACAATAATATACTGATAATTCTGGGGCAAATATAGTGGTATAGGGGTGATATTTTTGCACCACTGCGATCAATGCATCACTTATTTAAACGTTTCATAAAATAAGAGACAATTATTAACCTATAAAAACACAATTTCACCGAATTTTAAATAAATTTAAGGGGTCACATTGAATGTGACATTCCTAGAACTAAAAACAATGTCTGGGACAATGAAGCACCCCAAACAAACACGGTATTATTTTTTTGCACGTGGCTTCCCTTGCTCTTTTTTGGTCGTTTCCCCAGGAGTCAATAAACACACTAGTATCTGATCTAATCAAAATCGAAGATGCTTTAATTTTGCCTGTATTCACGGAAGAGTGATTTCGACGCAATATCTGCACTCTGTCAAAGCATCATTTAAAAAAAGACCGACCGTGAACGAAAATACACGAGATACAACACCAATGCGCCATAACTAAAACATCAGCGGAGATGTTCCACATCCGGGCAAAGAAGTTAGCTCGCAGACACGTGCCTCTTACTCGGCTTACCGTCGCTGATGACGTTGATATTCAGCTTCCTCTGAGAGGTCCAGTACCCTTGCCTGGGAGGTCGTGACCAATAGGGAGCCTCCGACAAGAACATCCGATTGCACCCCGAGAAATCCTGCAGGGCGGCGTGCTCGTTCACATCGCTCCGCCGCGATGGCCGGGCCGAGCCGGGCCGGGCCGGGGGGCCGCCTGCGCTGCCGCTGCGCTGGAGCCGCGACGCGACACCACCGCTTCCTCGCGGGCGCGAGTGCACGAGAACTGCGGGCGGGCGCCCCGCGCAGCGCCCCGCGCGCAGCGGCCCCGCCGCCGCCCCGGCACGCCCCTCCGCTGCCCCGCCACCGCCGGGGCGCCCACCCCCGACGCCGCACGCCACACGCAGGCGCGGCCCGGCAGTGGTGGCGCGGACAGGGGAGCGAGAGGTGCGGGCGGAGGACGCGGGTGGCAAGAGTAGCGGAGGTGGCGAAAGTGGCATCGCCCAAGCGAGATACGGGGCGTGGGACGGCGGGGGCAGCGCAAACTGGGAGGGATGACGCGAGCGAAGCGGAGGGGTGCACAGGAAGAGAAGCACACGAGATTCGCGGGAAACTGCCCGAGCGATCGAGATGCCACCAAGGGTGGCAACTCGGAAAAGATGGAGAAAGTGAGATGTGGGCTATGCAGCGAGTGGGTGGGCACGGTAAAGGGAAACGAGACAGGCAACAAGGCGGTTAGGGTAGCAGCGCAGAAGGGGACGGGAGGGGAGTGGTCTGGGATGGGGTAATGCCAGAGGGAAAAGTGTCTGGGGAAGAAAGGCGATAATGATGGGGGGAGCAGTTAAGATGAAATGGGAAGTTCGGATGATGGGATGGTAGCCGAATGGAGATGCGAGGGCTAGGTTAGGTGAGTTGAGGCAGGGTGAGGTTGGGTGAGTTGTGGCAGGGCTGTCGGGGTGACTTAAGGCAGGGCACAATGGCGGGGGGTGAAAAAGGGTAGGGTGATGAGGCAGGACCGGGCGACACGGCAGGCAACGGAGGCGGGGTTATGCGACAGGAGGTGAGACCAGGCGGAGCATGACGTAACGTGGCGCGGTGAGAGGGGTTGGGCGGGGAGAGGGAGAGCGGGGCGTGGTGAGGGAGAGCGGGGCGTGGTGAGGGAGAGCGGGGCGTGGTGAGAGAGAGCGGGGCGTGGTGAGGGAGAGCGGGGCGTGGTGAGGCAGAGCGGGGCGTGGTGACGGAGAGCGGGGCGTGGTGACGGAGAGCGGGGCGTGGTGACGGAGAGCGGGGCGGGGTGACGGAGAGCGGGGCGGGGGTGACGAAGAGCGGGGCGTGGTGACGGAGAGCGGGGCGGGGTGACGGAGAGCGGGGCGGGGTGACGGAGAGCGGGGCGGGGTGACGGAGAGCGGGGCGGGGTGACGGAGAGCGGGGTGGGGTGACGGAGAGCGGGGCGGGGTGACGGAGAGCGGGGCGGGGTGACGGAGAGCGGGGCGGGGTGAGAGAGAGCAGGGCGGGGGTGAGAGAGAGCAGGGCGGGGTGAGAGAGAGCAGGGCGGGGTGAGAGAGAGCAGGACGGGGTGAGAGAGAGCAGGACGGGGTGAGAGAGAGCAGGACGGGGTGAGGGAGAGTACGGCGGGGAGGAGAGTAGGGCGGGCTAGGGAGAGTAGGGCGGGCTAGGGAGAGTAGGGCGGGGTGAGGGAGAGCAGGGCGGGGTAAAGGAGAGTAGGGCGGGCTAGGGAGAGCAGAGCGGGGTGAGGGAGAGCAGGGCGGAGTGAGGGAGAGCAGGGCGGGGTGAGGGAGAGCAGGGCGGGGTGAGGGAGAGCAGGGCGGGGTGAGGGAGAGCAGGGCGGGGGTGAGGGAGAGCAGGGCGGGGTGAGGGAGAGCAGGGCGGGGTGAGGGAGAGCAGGGCGGGGTGAGGGAGAGCAGGGCGGGGTGAAGAGAGCAGGATGGAACGGGGTGTTGAGAGGCGAGGCGCGGTGGGAGTGAGGCGAGGTAGGGCGAGGCGATGCGCGGGCGGGTGGAGCGAGGAAGGGAAGGTCGAACGGCGGAGCGGTGAAAGCAGGGAAAGGGATAGGTTAAAGGGTGGCGCGAGAGACGGAAGAGCGAGAGAGATGAGAACGGACGAGGGGTGCGGATGAGATGCGTGCAGGGGCTGCGGCGGGGTGCAAGGCGCCGACAACGCAGGACGCGCCGCGCCGCGCCGCACCGCGCCGGACGGGGGGGACCCGGGAGGACCGGGCCGCGCCGAGCCGTGCCGCTCGTACCGCCGCCATTGTCCCCTCGCCGGCTCGCCTGCCGTTGTATTGATAGCGCGGAGGCAGAGGCGGCAACGCGAGCTCACGCCTTGGACACAGTCTCCCTACGATACAGTGGCGCGTCACTTGCCGGACCTTCCCCTCAGTGCACCTGCCGCAGTTACTCTCAGCATCCCAGTCTTCGAACTGAAGTATGTGGTGGGCGTAGACTGAACCGAGTGGGTGTCCGACAAACGATATTAAAGCTCATTAGCTACCTACATTGTGGAATGTACAGTTATTTGGAAACATTTCCTGGTGGATATACAAAACCATAAAGAATATTTGCATATTCTAATTTTTCTCTGATACAACAAAACATATAGTGTATACGAGTATATCGTGAGTCTGAAGAGGAAAAGGAAAAGTAAGAGTAATGGGATATTTCGTGGCACGACGGCCACGAGCAATAATTCAGAGTTTTTTATGCAAAAGTTTGAGGTTCAAAAAGCTGAATTAACCTACGGAAGTGCTATCTAGCAGGCACCTTTTTAAATGAGCACAATCAGATTAACTCAGAAATAACCCGTGAACATATACGTTTTCACAAGACAGTACATACCAAGTATATTTTCAATAGATATAGAACAAATTTAACTTTCTCAGAAAGCTCCGAGATACAAACACAAAGCCTGAAGTGTGGAGCACAATTGCTACAAAAACTGTTTCATTCGTACGGGCAAAGCACATTCATATTTTTCAAAGATATGTTTTTTTCGGGGGGGGGGGGCCGTGAAACATGGAGAGCGAAGCCAACAGTAACGTGCAAATTAAAAGAAATTCATGTTTACAGAGTTTATTCGTCCATTCGAACAGACACTGCTTCACAGCACGTAAATTTTCGAATTATTAGTAATGTTATGATATCACGTAATACTGCATTTTACAACAACCTCTTTCAGCCATCACTTGAAAAACTAGTCCAATTGAGTGTCATAATTTTAAAAAAATTCTTTATTTTTTTAAGTTCAAACATTTAATCCAAAATGACTTTCATTTAATTCTGCATGTTGTGCTCTACGCTCACAGTTTCAAGGAAAAAAAGAAAGCAAAAAACATGTAAAGAAGCTGAGACTTGAATCCCAGCCCTGCTAGTGGAAGGCGGCCGTAGAGGTAAATTTGCCTTCTGCTTACTATTCCTGAACGTTTCTACAGACATACGAAAAGTCGCACCGTATTCCTTAGGTGCAAATAACGTGGCTGAGTTCACAAAAAATGCAAGAGAATCAGCGGATATTAGGTCACTGCAATTTAAGAAAGTTGAGACGAAGCTACTGCTAATCTTGACCTCGCACCACTTATCATTTCTTAGAATATTAACAATGGAAGGTTCGTGTATCTTATAGAACCAACGCGATGGGCCGCGGACTTAACACACTTTCGAGATCACACAGGTTTTGAATGCCTTCTATGAGTTTGTGGCTTCTTTGTTGTCTTCCTTTTACGTCAAAACGTGTTTCTATGTCTTTGAGCAGAATTGTGTGACCGTTTATCAAAATGGAGTGTGAGTGTTGTGCAGGAGACTTTACTAATGAAGTTGGATATAAAACCGTTTTATGATTTCTTTTCCTAAGGACATTACCTCAATTGAAGACTTTGGTGTAGAAGAGAGTGTTGTTTTCATTAAGGAATACTTGTGATATCACATCTCCCTGTAAGTATCAAAAGATAAAATTTGTACGAAAATTTCATCTCCTCGGCCAGTCTTTTTCAGATCTTCACACAAACCATAAAAAACTATATCAAAAGCATTGAGAGAAATAATTTTGGCTCCTTATTACAAGAATAAAAAATTTTCCGACAATCTTATGTCAGGGAAATCATTGTGTCCAACATGTTATTCTAAAATTCAGTCGCGATTATTGCATGTAAGGAATACTGTGTGACTTCATATCTCTGCAGAAACGTTCAGAAATAGTAAGTAGAATGGGAAATTTAAACGTGAAAAAATAAACAAAACGCTGAATTTATTTGTTATATTTTATAATAATTTAATTTGGTTCATTCAGCTTTTAAAATGAAGATGACCATATTTTCAATTACAAACGTAACGTCAAGTTGTAAGTTTGTTTTAAAGTATGTAATATTGAAAATTACATATTAAGCCACTTTTATGTTTATTAATAATAAAGTATAATTAATTATTGTAAATCAATGTAGATTTTAGTTAAAATAACTTCAAAATAATGTTTATTACTACTTGGCACAACGTATCCTCAATGTGGAAATGAAGCCTCTTTTATTTGTAAATTTTCAATTTTTTTAACAAATACTTCGAGTTAAATCTAAAATTTGACATTTTTACTTAAGTTTGGTGTGATAGTGGTCTAGCATGTGTGCAATTTTCGGATTTTTATCTGGTCCCGCAACAGTGATATTACAGTTCAAAAGTTGGAAATAATCCAAAATTCCCATTTCCAAGTGGTACATTATATACCAATGACATTTTACAAAAGTAACTATACTGTTATGTGTAAAAGGAAAAAATAAACATTGTGATTTCATTCCTTCTTTGCAAAATTACTCTCTGAAAAATCAAATTTCGTTCATTCGCGTTTCATAGATTTGGTTGCAAACATTTCCCAAATCAAAATATAGAAGATAAATAATATTTCGATCTACAGGCCAGAGTATACCGAATACAATGCATTTTATACTAGAATGCTAGAACCACCCAGAGTTGAGTAATTTAGAAAAGAGTAAGTATCTGCAAACGCGAAAAATGACACATGGCGTGAAATAAAAATGGCCGCCATTCGTAAACCAGGTACAATAAAAAGTTAAAGAAGTTTTTGAACAGTCAAAACATAAGGAAATTTATGTACAAAATATGATTTTTTTTCGAGATGGTCGAGCGACCAATTTATTAAATTATGGACCACTTAAAATGGATTGACCCCCTATGCTAGGTAAGGAGTATGCGACAAAATAAAACCTTGTATAAGAAGGTATTTCGGATACAAACCAGAAGGGAGATGCTGGGGTGGGAGGTCACAGCTTACATTCACCCCAACACATATTCCCTAATCGTGCTCATTCCAAAAATTCCATATCAAATTGATGTGAATCCTGGAGGATGCCCCATGTGATTCACGTGCTATCAAAACTGGCTTTACTGTACGGGCTATTCATAGGCAACCCGCTGCACGTCCGTGTTTTGCTGGCGTTTTCCCGCTCTACTGCGTACGAGTTTTGGTCAACACTTCGCAGTACATTGTATAGTATTTTTGGCCAAAATCCTAAAAAAAATGCAACGTCATTACCATATTCAGGGAAAAAACTAGTCTTGTTACAAGAGCACACATGTTCTTGTATTGTCTACAGAGGCTATGTTACATTGTACTTTGGCTACTAGTATTTTATCATATTGTATCGTAACTTTCAGGCATCTCTTCAAAAACAGATTAACAGAAGCAGAAAAATTCGAAAAAATGAGAGCTATATTTGAGAAAATCTTTACATTTTTACAATTACCACTGTCACACAAAAAATATGCGAAAATTAGAAATATTTTAACAAAACTGCATATATTTGATTTACAGCTTGATAAACGATTGCATTTTATTTTACCAATTAAAGAAACGCCAAAAACCGATTTCAAGCTTTGATTTTTCTACGCACTTGCAGAATAATACAAATTTTGTATATTGTTAAGAAATGAGTTGAACATGATAATATATTTTTGAATAATCTTTGGATTCCGAACGAAAATTACACACTTCGTTCAAGTGGAAATATAAACGTAATATTCCAAACAAAGTGGATTCCGATTTACTTTTTATTGAAAATTGCAAAAGGGCAATTATTTTGGGCGTCTTCCGACAACTATAACATTTAAGATAGAGATTTTTTCCTTAATGAAATCTCTTCATTAAATACGGTTCTTCAAATAAGTTGATGTTCCAATTTTTCGAAAATGAGTAGTTTTCGTGTAATTTTACGCGAAATATTGCAAGTAAATTTGCGGGAAAATTTTAACATTTTTTCTCAAAAACAGCTACCACAACTGTTTTCATTCAATTTATCCTTATCTGTAACAACGAATGGAAAGAAACTAGTAGTGCTAAAACATCACATACTTTCTCGCATTATTTATAAGTGCTCTGCTATATTAGAACTATTCCTGAACACGCCAAGTGTTTTCAACCAGTAAAAAGTACTTTCCGCGCCGAGTCTCGAACTCAGGTCTTTCGAGTTAACTTGCCATAACCTATGCCACAACACTGCAGAAGAAACGTAACGAACGGACTTGCGCGAACTCTTAAAAATGTAACTGGGTCAACTCATTTCTCCACCACGGAATTTTTGCAATTTTCGGAAAAATGGAAAGTTTGCCAAAAATAGAACTAGCACATTTTTATTTCTTCGCCGTCACGAAGGTACTTCGTAAGAAGAGAAAATTATGATTCCGTTCCCGTCTTTAAGAATGTTTTTCGTAAGAAGAAAGTTATGTAATCGTGTGCCAGAAAACGGCGGATTTTCGGCAGAAAAAGTTATTGCCGGGCCCTGGTACCGAAAGTCGATAAATCCTGTTGCTAAATATAGAAAACTAGTGGTGTTAAAGAATGGATTAGCTTTTTGGTTATGCCTTTTCAGTAGCCATCTTTTCGCGCCCAAAAGACATTTTTTTCACATTTTCTCAATTTTTCGGCTCCCTAGTGGTAGAACTAAAACATGACTTTAAAGAAGTATAGTAGTATTATAGTAGAGTCAGACCCGGGTCGGACTCAATAACAGAGGTGGTTAATTGCGTTTACTGACTCAGCGCGTCGGTGTGAAGGGACGCGGGTTCGAGTCTCGTCCTGGAATTGTTGTTTGTTCCTTATCTCACATGTATGTGTGGTCGGAGAAAACTTTGAGAATTCGAGAAACTTAATTGAAAATCATTGGAAGCACTTTTACTCCCAAGGAATTTAAATATACTACAAATACTTCCCATGGGAGCAATTTGGAGTTTTTTACCGTGATATCCCTAACGAATCCGAATATTACTTTTTACTTTCACGTCCTTACGAAGGTAAGAAATTCAATAGAAATCTTCAATAGAAGTAATTTTAGGCACTTTAATTCACAAAGCTTTTAATTGTTTTTTGACGTGAAATAGGATAACTAATAAAAGGAAGAATAAACATTATCATACTATTTACTAATCTTCGTGAAAAAATAGTAATTTTTTCAACGAAAACTTATGCCAGCTTAAATCTTATGCCAGTATATTGCTTACAGAACTTCTAGACACATTTATTAGCAATTCAACTAGTTATATTTAAAATATTTTCATAAAATGAATTCAACATTTACCTAGTAAATATAAATTACAATGATTTCTGTGGATAATCTTTTATACGAGGTACCTAAATATAAGATGCACAGTCATTTACCTACATTCAGTTTCATGGTGAACTGATTAAATGCTAACATATGCATAGATAAATGACCTTCAGTGAATACATGTATGTTCTTCACTTCGCAACATGGAAAAAAATTGTGTTTATCAAATATGTTTCGAATAATTTCTAAAAGTTTAATTGGTAAACACAAGCGCTAGTAAACAAAACATCTTCATCTTATCACTGTCACCATTTCTTAGTTCATAAAAAATGTGCTTTTTAAATATCCATTGCCGCATTGTTGCGCAAATTTCAATAAAGCTTTGCGGACTGCTTGAAAGAAATAATTATATATTAATAATTATAATTATACATTATAAAATACTATTTTTGTTCCATATAATAATCACGTCGAATCCTATTTGCTTTATAATCGTCCTAAATATAAAGAATAACATTTTTTATATTTGAGCTAAGACAGCCTGTTATTTTACATTTTATAAAATTGTATAAATTTTAAAAAAAATGCATTTTCATAATTTATTCTCTATATTCTAAGATACTAAAATAGGTCACCAAGCATTTTAGCTCTGTTTTAAAATTCTCTTAGGTTAAAGTTCTCTTATGCGAGCGGTGAGTAATTTTGATGCCCACTTGCTCCACAAATACGGATATTTTGGAAACAACATGACCTTATTTGAAGATCTGTTTTTGATGAGCATATTTCTTTAAGAAAAACAATTGTATCTTCGCAATTGTAGTTATAGAACGAGGCCAAAAAACTTTTATTTTTTTAAAAATTTTTGCAAAATCAAGCATTTCAACAAGAAACCTGCACCATTCTCTCAAACTTCCTTTATGCTATTAATTTAATGAAAAAAAAGCGCGGATTTTAAGAAAAAATGGATTAAAGAAAATAAAAAAAATTCCTGTTTGACACAAAATTGCGCAAAATACTCATGTTTTTGAAAAATTGAACATTACCTTATTTGAAGAATTTTTATGAAAACATTTCATTAAAAAATTGTATCTTCATCATTGTAGTTGTAGGTAGACTCCAAAAAAAATTTTTGAATTTTTTCAATTTTTCGAAAAACCAGAATTTTCAACCAACATGAGACCTACACCATTCTCATAAATGGCCTTCAGATAATCCAAAACAAAATTTAGTGAAAATTGTTGGCGCCATCTTTTTGAAAATTTTGAAAAAGTCCCAGGGGCTTCATGCCAAGTACGGACAGCAAAACGGACGGACGGACAGCAAAACGGACGGACGGACAGCAAAACGGACGGACGGACGGACAGCAAAACGGACGGACGGACGGACAGCAAAACGGACGGACGGACGGACAGCAAAACGGACGGACGGACAGCAAAACGGACGGACGGACAGCAAAACGGACGGACGGACAGCAAAACGGACGGACGGACAGCAAAACGGACGGACGGACAGCAAAACGGACGGGACAGCAAAACGGACGGACGGACAGCAAAACGGACGGACGGACAGAAAAACGGGACGGACGGACAGAAAACGGACGGACGGACGGACGGACAAACGGACGGACAGACGGACGGACAGGACGGACGGACGGACAGAACGGACGGACGGACAAACGGACGGACGGACAAACGGACGGAGAGACGGACGGACAAACGGACGGAGAGACAAACGGACGGACGGACAGACGGACGGACGGACAAACGGACGGACAAACGGACGGAGAGACAAACGGACGGACGGACAGACAAACGGACGGACAGACAGACGGACGGGCGGACAAACGGACGGACGGACAAACGGACGGACGGACAAACGGACGGACGGACAAACGGACGGACGGACAAACGGACAAACGGACGGACGGACAAACGGACGGACGGACAAACGGACGGACGGACAAACGGACGGACGGACAAACGGACGGACGGGCAAACGGACGGACGGACAAACGGACGGACGGGCAAACGGACGGACGGGCAAAACGGACGGACGGACAGACAAACGGACGGACAGACAAACGGACGGACAGACAGACAAACGGACGGACGGACAGACAAACGGACGGACGGACAGACAAACGGACGGACAGACAAACGGACGGACAGACAAACGGACGGACAGACAAACGGACGGACAGACAAACGGACGGACAGACAAACGGACGGACAGACAAACGGACGGACGGACAGACAAACGGACGGACGGAGGGACAGACAAACGGACGGACGGACAGACAAACGGACGGACAGACAGACAAACGGACGGACAGACAAACGGACGGACGGACAGACAAACGGACGACGGACAGACAAACGGACGGACGGACAGACAAACGGACGGACGGACGGACGGACGGACGGACAGACAAATGGACGGACGGACGTTTTGCTTTTAGTTGTTTTTTTGGTATCAAGGACCCACAAAACAGGGGTTCTGGTGTTAGGGTATTTTTTTTCTTAATTTAGCAACTGGATTTATCCACTTTTTCGTTATCACGGGCGCGCAATGAATTTTTTCTGCCGAAATCCGCCTTTTATTCGTTCAGCATTACAGAAACTTTCCCTACGTGTACGGAAAACGAAAAAAGGTAGAGTAATCGTGCCCCGGAAAACTGCGAATTTTCGGCAGAGAAACTCTTATTGCCGGACCCTAACGAAAAAGTGGATAAATCGTTCTAAATATAGAAAACAAATTTATCTAACGCATAGTGTAGCCAGAATCCATGTTTTGTGGGTCCTTGATGCCGAAAAATACGATACATGGCCTTCCGACTGCCTTTCGGCCTTCAACTGAACTCGTCGTCCGTCCTTTCCAACGGCCTTCTCGCGAAACCACGCCGACGTCTACTGAAAGACCGGGTTGCACGCCAGCCGTTCGACGCGAATCCCAATTCTTCGCGTTCACCCAATTATTCGCGCCAATCTAATACTTAATTTCTCTGCATTGACTGAGAAACCATTGGGTCTTAATACACACACACACACACACACAAACTTATACCGTCACTCCCTCTCGACAGTGTCAGCTACGCCATTGTTGTCAATTTTGATCGTGAATGTTTTCCTGGCATTGGTAAGCCCCAATGGCAGGTACCGGTCTTTGAATTCACTTTCATTTTTGTAACCATTATTTTCGCTTGCCAATAATACTTAAACAAGACTGTCTATACTTTGTTTTCGAATGGGTAAATCTGACACTGAACGGGGAGCGGTCATTTGTTTATACACTCCAGCACCAAACAATTTTGAACTAACGCCAACTAAAGAAAACATCTTTTCAATATTAGATTTATTACTATTCTTCGAATTTTCGAAGGAATAGGTAGTGCATTCTTTGGGCATCCTTCGTAGTTTCAACGTTAACTATACAGTTAATTTCACCTTTCGGGTGATATTCGGGTGAATTCTATATTCTGTTTTAATGTAAGGTGTGCCATTGCAAGAGCATTTCAAGTATTGTCATTACATAAATTATTACATCGGTTTACAGTACGTTTAGCGGTTCTGTCAATGTAGCATTACACTTGCACAAAACGTTTGTTAAAATACACAATTACATTAAGCTTCCGTCTTAACCAAGATATCGATTGTCAGAGGTATGTTCCGCACACCGTAACTCCGAATCGATGTTTTGCAATAATCTTTGATCCTGACCAGTGCATTTATGTAGATATAAATTGTTACATTAAAGATTCCTAATTTACATTCCTCGTATTGCTACGAATGTGGCGGGTATACGAAAGCTATTTGCGTCACGGCGTGATCTGCCTTTCGTCGACACATGATGAGTTAGTTACCTACCAATCAGGGGCAAATTGTTACAACCTCCCCCGTTCCCTTCCTGCCGAAAGTACACTTCGGCTACGCCACTGCCGTGGGATCAACATTTGTACTCCTGCGTCATAGAAGTCAGCAACACCTACAACCCTGCGTCATTGTGATACGCGCAATGCTGACCGGACACATAAATTTCTTGAAGTGCAAGTAAAACCGGAAATCTCTGGAGGCGAGGTCCGGGCTATGAGGTGGATGCGCAAACACCTCCCAGCAGAACAGCGACGCGAAATCTGCTGTGAGCCGCGCCGTGTGTGGTCCACCATATGACTATCCACTATATAGTCCGGATCTCGCCCCTTCCCCTCCCATTATATTTTCGTACACGAAAAAAAAATCCTGTCCAGTTAGCATTATGCGTTTTCTCAGTTTCGAAGACTTGCAAGTGCGTGTCGAACATTGGCGCCCATCCCAGGCGACAGACTTCCACGACAAACGCATACAAATGTTTATTCCACAGTGTGATAAATTTCTAAATTGTGGTGGCGAGTTTGTGGAAAAATAGTGCAACATGTGCTATACCTGCTACAATAAAGTTTCATATGAAAGTGTGTCAATTTTTGTTCCCCTAGGGAAACTCACTTCCGGAATACGCCTCGTGAATATGAAAGCACTACTTTAGTATTGAAAAAATAGCACACTGTAATACTGTTAACAACTACACTGTCAGAAATTACATTAAATTTAATGTAGCTTAATGCACTATTTTACATTAAATGTAATGTGTAAATTAAAATCAATGTAGATTTATGTACTGCAGTACATTAAATTTTATGTACAGTACGTTAAAACGAGATTAATGTGTTGTACATTAAATGTAAAGTTTACATTAAAATCAATGTAGATATAATATACATCAGTACATAAAACTTAATATACCTTTCCCTACATTAAAGAGATTAATATAATTCGACATTAAATTTAGTGCTTAAATTAAAATTCTCGAAGATTTGATAAATAATTATGGAATGTATGGAACATAGATACTGTTTAAAAACTTAAAAATACTTTCTTCTGCTATTTGAACTTACGTATAAAAAAGTTAAAATATATTATCAACATATATACAAAAATATAAATTTTTAAAATTCGGGTTTACATTCAAATTGGTAACAAATAAAATTTACATGCACACATACAGTAAATTTAATGTAAAAGTACATTAAAGTAATTATAAAGGTAAATTAAATTTCCTGTACACGTAAATTAAATTAAATGTACACGTAGTCAATTTAATGTACACGCATATATTGAATTTAATGAACACGCATACATTAAATTTAATTGTACAAGTACATTACATTTAATGCACACGTACATTAAAGTTGCTGTACGTGGACATTAAATTTAATTTACGGACATGATACTTACTTGAATGTACTTTTACATTAAAAGTAATGTAGAAATTTCTAACATTGTACCGTACTGGCATAAAAGTTTATGTTGACTTCTCAAAACGCTACTTGATGTGCTTTGGAAGCCACATAAAGCACGACGTATGTTGAGCAACCTTTTTGAAAACAAGTAGTCCAAAAATGCTTGTACCACTCGGTAATTGGGGCAGTTTCAAAAGTCTTCACTAAAAATCCAACACGCTACTTGGTCCAAGAGATGCATACAATTGGGGCTCTGATCGAATCAGAGGCGCGTCGTGGTGTGGTGGAGTGCGCCTTGGCTTCTAATGCGATTTTGTGTATCTGAAGGCGCACTGCTCCTTGTAATTCGATTTGTGCCGAGGTACGCGTCAGCGTTTGTCAGCGGATATTGACTTTACTGAGAGACTTCTTTCAGGCGCAGACGAAAATTTCTCTTCCGGGTGCTTCCAAAAATCGATTAAGGCTATTCTGAATCGGCGGGGAAAAGAATTTCATTTCGTTTCTCAGCATCCTGTCGCACAAGGCCGTGGAGATCTCCAGTTTTTATTGCGCTTGGCAATACACAGAATTATAACAGAAATTATGTAAAACAAAGAAGCTCGGGTGATTCGATTCACACACATTGTAAGAAGGTTGTCATGTCAGATCATCATTACTATTTGCTTGATTTTTGAAATATAACGGGTTTAACCACCCGAAGTCATGCAGTGGAAACGACAGATTCTAGTCAGGCTGACTCAAGTCCGTTTGTTTCTCGAAAGTTTTAAAGCTAATTGAAGAGTTGATATGGAAACATGTGTAAGTGCCAGTAATTTTTTAAGGAAAAAAACTGATTTTAGACTACAAAAATGGTTTATTTACAAATATTTTGCATTCAGGGTATGACTTTGTAACCTTCAAACGATGTTAATGTGATGTACAATTTCTTTAGTAAAAATCGTGACACTTAGGGTTGCAGCGTATTCAATAAATCCTTTTTCTTTCCTTCGCTAATCGTTATATATTTTGTATCGTTGTGAAAAGTTTCCATGCTTTTGAATTTTTTTAACATCATTGTTTTTTTCCTTTCTTTGTTGCACTAAAGGACGCTTTTGTCTTAACCTGTGGCAAATCTGCGAACACAACTTTGATGTGAGAATTGTTGCTTTGAAGGAACTGGTGGGTGAACAAGAACAAGAGTGGTCTGTTAACATGAGTATAATTTGCATGACAAATTTTTCTTCCAACAGACTCAAACTCTTATATTTACGAGTTTCAGAGTCTGTTCGATGAAAAACTTGTCTTTGGGGTCATTTAATCGGGGTGTCTTTCAGAGAGGTTTCACTAATAAATATTTCCATTTTCGAATGGGCGCAGAAATTTAAAGAAAACACAGCCTCCGGTCTTTCGAGAGAATTCTATGGTTATATTTGACAGTCGCAAACAATCCAAAAACAAAGAAACAATTTCGATTTTGACTGAAAAATGCGAATATTTGATTATTTCGCCAATTCTCATACCGCACGTACCGACTGACCTCTCATACTCAAAGCGTCCCTGCTTACGACATAGCTCACGTCATGCGATATTAAGGCTCCAAGAAGATGCCGTTCACAATAAGTAAGTGCTATTTACATGTTGTGCAATAGAACAGCAACTTTTTTAATATTCATGGTATGTAAAGAACTGTTGCACTGACTGCACTATGTTATTGCAGTATTCGTGAAGACGGATTTGGTGAAATAATTTATTGCAGTGTTATACAAGAGTATTTCATTTGTTGATCTTGAGCAGTGTGCGTGGTTCCTTTTGGTAAACCATGTATGGTTTTATTCTTGATGTCTTCCGGGCTGATGGGCCGTGGTCCAATTGGCTTGGAACTGCCAAACTTTTCGCCCACGACTGCGGTGGGCATCTTCAGTGGCGAGGTCTCGGCGAAGGGTCCGGGACAGCGGCATACTGGCGACTGACGTCGTGCTGGTCTCGTCCGCGGTATTAATAGGCCGCGGGTGGTGGTGGCGGAGGGGGTGGTTTCGCGCGCTGGCTTCTGATTGGCTGTCGCTTCGCGGGCTGGCTTGCGATTGGGCATCGACTGAGATGGGAGTGGCGCTGGGAATTTTGTTACTGTAAGGTTTTTGTCTTGGTGTTGCGGAGTACGGGATGCCAAACGGAACTGATTTTGACTCCTTCTTCTTTCCTGTTGAAATTGTTCGGATGTTTGAAAATTTCTATGGCTTCCCGTTGTAAGCGGGCGTGGTAGTGGTTTGTTGTGGATAAATCTCGGTGTTGTCGAATAAGATGTCATGTTCTTTTCCCGAAAGAGCATGTTCAGCGACCGCGGATCTTTCGGTGTAGCCGAAGCGGCAGTTTCGTTTATGTTCTGTAAGGCGTGTGTTGACGGAGCGTTGCGTTTGTGCCTATGTAGACGGAACCACAGGAACAGGGAATTCTGTAAACATCTGCTGAACTTAATGGGTTTCTCCGGTCCTTTGCTGAACGAAACATGTTGCGGAGCTGTGTGGTAGGCGTGAACATTGTCTTGATTTTGTATTGCTTCAGGATCTTGCTGATGCGGTCAGTGACGTTTTTGAGATATGGCAGTGAGATGGTGTTGGTTTCCTCTTCCTCAAACGGCTGCGTGCGCTCTTGTTAGGGTGTAGTGCTCTCATTTACTTCTTGGGATAGTAACCGTTGGCTCGAAATACATTTTCCAGATGACCGAGTTCTTGGTGCACGTTGCTTTCTTCGCAAATGCGTGTGGCGCGGTGGACAAGTGTCTTCATCATTGCCCTCTTCTGGCTTGGGTGGTGGTTCGACATTTATTCAGATATCGGTCCGTGTGGGTGACCTTCCGGAAAACTTTGTGGCCCAGGGATCCGTCTTCCCTCTTGTTGACAGTACATCAAGAAAAGGTAGTTGTCCATTTTGCTCTCTTTCAACAGTAAATTGATATCGGGGGTGAATGCTATTCAGGTGATTGTTGAAACTCCTCTGTTTCTTCCCCGTGACTCCAATGATGAGGTGTCATCTACGTAGCGCAACCAACACTTGGGTTTGCGCGGCGCGGTGTTTAGCGCTATAGCCTTCGAAGTTTTCCATGTATAGGTTTGGCCACAATCGGACTCAGCGGGTTTACCCATGGCTACCCCATCTTCCTGTTCGTAAAACTCCGCATTCCACACAAAATAGGTCGTAGTAAGCACATGGTGAAAAAGCCCCGTGATGTCATCTGGGAAAAGCTGTCGCAGCAACGCTAATGTATCAGAGACCGGAACCATGGTGAAAAGCGATACCACATCGAAGCTGACGAGTAGATCGCCAGGTAGTGTTGTCAGAGTCTTCAGTTTTTCCACAAAATGCGCCGAATCTTTGATGAAGGTCTTGGTTTTGCCTATGTGTCGGTCGAAGCAAAGAGCAAAGGTACTTGATAATGCGTACGTAGGAAGAGCCAATTGGCGCTGACGATGGGCCGCAACGGAACTTCCTGTTTGTGAATTTTCGGTAACCCATAGAGCCTGGGCGCTATTGCTTCAGATTCTTGATTATGCGTTGTTCTTCTTCCGGAATAGAAGACTCTTTGAGCAGCTGGTTGGTGCGGCGGAGTATGCGTGACGTGGGGTCACGTGGCAGCCGGCGATAGACGTTCGGGTCCAGGATGTCCTTCATTTTGTTTGTGTAGTCCGTTTTGTTTCAAAACAACAGTTGCGTTCCCTTTATCGGCAGCAAGAATGACAATGTCGTCGTTCTTGTTGAGTTTTCGTAGTGCTGCTCTCTCCGCTGGGAGAGGTTGTTCTTGGGGGGTTTTGCTCTAGTGAAGAATTCTAGATGACTCTCTTTCGGATTACCTCTGCTTCGTCAGTGGGCAGCGTTCTTATTCCCGACTCGATCTTCGAGATAATATCTTCCACGGGCACTGTCGAAGGTGTAACCGCGTAGTTACCTCCCTTAGCCAGGAGAGATGTTTCTTCTGGAGAGAGCGGTTGATCTGATAGATTCACAACAGTGCGTTGTAGATCCAGCGTAGGTGGGGCTGTACTGGTTTGTTTAAGCCGATTGTATTTATGTATCTGTTTCTCAGAAATCTGTTTCTTCTTTGATATCATTGTGTTGTAGGTAATAGCGGTCAACATTATCCCAATCGTCCATCCGCAACGTGTTACTGATCTGTAGATGCAGTCCATAGAGGTCCTTGTCCGTAGCAGCAATATCACGCCGGTTCTGATGTATCCGTTCCCGCAGGAGAGCCTTTTCCGTTCGGTCGTAGATGCGGTGCGACGCCCGCGTGGAAAAAACGCGTTTCTGGCGCAAGAAATTAGGAATGACATTGTTGTCCCGGCAACGTAATAAAAACGTCAGGGAGCACAACATTTGAATTTTCTTCCTCCGTAACCCCTCAAGCCGGCGGATAAGTTTATATGTCTCCTCCCCGTAGAGGCGGTTTATAAAGTATTGAAGGCGACATGTATGGTTTTGTTCAACAGCATTTTTGCTACTGCAGGCCACAAGAATTACTTCCTTTTTACAATTTCTTCATATAAAGAACTTACTAGTCATCTAAAAAATTAAAAAAAACGAAATCGCAGCACACAAAAACAATGTGCATCTCGGAAGAGCGCTGCTCCTCATAATTCGATTCGTACTCGACAGATTTTGCCTAAAGATATTCACTTCAGAGAAAGACAGAGGTTAGAATTTCTTGATTTCTCGGTTTCTTTCATTCACCTCTCGTCTTCCTCATGCACACCAGTGTTAATTCACCACTTGAAGTATAATATTATGGACAGAAAGCTCAGGGAGACAACGACCGTGACGGACCGTACAGCTGCGTCGTCCGGGTTGTCTCGTCACTAGTGCACTGCAACAGGGGTCCACAGTCTCTGCGTCCACAGTTCGACGTCGGGCTGGACTGACGTCTGCCGCGTACCCGTCCGCCGCAGGCTGGACATACTATTGCCCCGGCTTCCCCTGTCCAGAAACAAAGAACGCCACCGACTGCAAAGGGCGTGTGAATGCCGTCGCTGGCATGGTGCGCAGCGAAATGCAGTGTTGCCACATACTGCTTTCGCATCCTTTTAAATGTTTGCGCCTAACCTTTAATTAATTAACCTATTATAAGCCCTCTTTGATACAAATCCATTCTAGGCTCGTTCATTTTCGGGTCTGGCACGCTGGAGATCCAAAAACAGCCACACTAAAGGCAGAGGAAGAACCCGCGAAATCGCGTTCTACATTTAAACTACAGTTCTTCTCAGCGTCGCTGCCAGAGCGCAGCACTGACTGAGCACGCCTAAGACGCTTCGGATTCAAGGAATTTTAATTCTTCGAATACGCCAGTTTGCCACAAGTTTTGTTGGAACGCGGAGCAAGACTAGTTGTTGGTCACTGGATTGGTGCCTACTTGCCTACTGTCAAGAGTTGTTATTGGTCATACAAAATCGGTGCATTATTCAAAATCTTAAGCAGGACTAATGCGGTATTGCGTGCCCTTTTGACATTATTCAAATCTTAGTCGGTCACGCAATATGTATTCTTTGAATGCTGGCACGCGCGCGCCCCGAACGTTTGCAGGTCTAAGAGACGAGATCAGCGTATGTGCCCACGCCAAGATCGAATAAAAGCACGTTAATAAACGCCAAGCAGTGACATGTAAGTTGATCTTGAAATATTTATCGTTTGTAACAAGGATTCTAACGCTTGTATGCTTGTACAACGTAATTGTTACATTCCAGGAACGAGAACCTTTGGCCGCCGTATTGGTTCTAATACGGCGGGACAAATTTCACCTCACTGCTCTTCTACAGACTAAACGTCTATTGGATACAATCTAATATCTCGCCTCCTACGTATTGAGGGCTATCTGAACAGTCGCCACAATATCAAGTAGATTTGAGAGTCCGAGGTGCTGGCAATCCTTCAAGCAACTCCACACGCCATATTTCTACAGGACAATGCCCGGCCACATGGGGCGAATACAGTATTGATACAGATTATAGTAAGGTGAAGCTTCACAAAATCGACGAACGTATTTCCTTGAGAAGTTGGCTATAACGGAGCACTTCTATGCCTGAATCTGTGATTATATTTCATGATAATTACAGAACTTCACATTTGCATAAATAATTTAAAACGGAAATGGCCTTGTATACTGAGATCAAGTTTAAAAAGATCTTTCAATAACAATTAAATCGAGTATGCTCGAAGACTCAGAAAACCATAGACGGAGACAAAAAGATTTTTAACACTTCGTTTCTTCGAGTACAATAGAAGGGCTAAAAATGATGGGTTTCCTCGAAATGTTTCGGCTCATATTTAAGAGCAACATCGTCAACCAAACGCATTCGTAAACCTTGTATCAGCACCAATGTTCATTCGTGGATGCACTCTGAAAAATTACAAAATTTTATTCAACCCCAATTAAGTACTCGAAAGATTGCGACTTCTTTCCGCATGCTACTGCGCTTAAATCTTCGCAATATTAACACGACAAACTTTTAAATGTAATTTGCAGCATTTAACAGGATACCCACATTCTTAGCCCGTCAGGTCCCTAGTGGATATCCAAGTAAAAAAAACCTTACCTTTAGCGCGGGTGGGCAGTTCTGGCTTGGCTGTGGGTCGTTTTGTGGATGAGGCAGCGCTCGGCAAGGGCGGCGCTGGTGCTCCTGTGGGAGTACTAGCTCGAGGCACTTTGGAAAGCGCAGCAAGGCACCTGCAAACCGGAAATCCATTCAGACATTCATTGAGACATGCAAAAGCCACACTACAATTCATCGTAGATTAAGCATTTCATTCTTTACAAATATCTCAATAAATCCACGCTGGTTGCAATTCAATCACAAAACGATAAGCATTATGAAGCTGCAAACCCAACAAGATTGAATTTTTGGACAATGTAGTGGTGCTACAACACCACTCACTCTTGTATTATTAGTAGAGCACTGAAGTTTGGCAATGCCTTTTTTATTTTATAATTTGATGACTTTTAACAATAGGAATTACTTAGTTGTTCTTCTGGAGATATTTTTATAAATTTTCATTTTTCCTTCTTGACTATTTTAGCTATGTTGGCTATTTTTGGTATTTTGCTTTTTCCCTCCCTTTTCGTTTTATTTTCCTTGTTTTCTCCCCGCACTGAACTTGATCTAGCTGGAAACATACCTGCAAGCAGAAGGCACGGTCGTGTTTTGTCTTTCTGTGGAAGAGGAGGCTCCAGGGTCAGGTAGTATTTAAAATATAAATGCGAAAGGAACATTATAACAGTCAAGATTTTTCATTTTTTACATTGATGCCGTCTGGCTTCGTTCACTTATGAGGAATCCCTTACTACATTTGAGACTCTTTCGAGGAAAGAGCTCTATGTATATGATGCACCCTTTTGGATGACGAAATTATAGTTTTCATTGATGTCATTTCAAAATTCAAACGTGAGTCCACAATAGCATTTCGTAAGACAGCGTCGAGAGTAATACAAATTCGTAGTCATCACACCGGGTGGTCATGTGCAGTGAAGATTACAACGAAATTATCGTCTCCTTCCATGTAATTGCTAATGCACCTTTCCGAATTAAAAATGTGAATATTTGAATTACTATTTTTTAGAATCATTCCATTTAAATTAAATAAAATTTTAAATAGAGAATTAATATAAATTATAAATAGAGAATTGACCAATTTGCTCGCGATTTATTATTTTACGATATACAAAGCCTTTTTATTTTGAATAAAAAATTATTCGATGTATAATAAAGATTTCCAACACTTCTAAGACAGTTTCTATTACTTCTTAACAATTTTGACAATATTTTATTTTAATATTTTATTTTATAAACATTAAAACATAATTTACATTTATATTAAAACATATTATATTATTAAGACACGGAAATCGTAAAAAAAGCATGGTTACAAAATCGGCCCAAAATCATAATAGGATCAAGGTCATAAATCAAATCCTCGACATTTGCCAGTTGGAGCACTAAAAAGTATATGAAATTATCTACATTTCATAAGTAACAATATCTGAAACTCCTTCTGGAAGTTGATGAATTAGGTGAATTTTTATTTTAAAAAACAATTGGTCAACATTTTTATAAGAAAAAATGATTTTAATCAATTTATTACCCTATTTATGAACTGAAAGACATCTACAAGTCAATTTTTTAACCAATTATTACGGCAAAGTTCATATCAGAAGCAAAGAAAATAAATGCCATAAAATTATTATTTTCTCAATTTAAACAAGAAAACATAGTTTTTTCCGTGTAAGTACTTACCATGTGGATATTTTGGCATATTTTAGCATCATATTTTGAAAATACTATTTTCCACATTCAAACATAAGGGAAAAAACCTGAGTCGATTTGCAAACTAAGGCCGGAAATCCCCCTTATCCGGCTAGAGCCTTTGTCTTTGAACTGTTTGCTATAATCGAGTAAAATTCGGTTAACAAATGGCCTACGTCCGATGTGCACTAAAATCTCTGAAATTTGGAAAAGTACACCAAGTTCAACCACTGGCGGATCCAGGGATTGCCAAGGGGGCCATGTCCCCTCCCCAAAAGACCTAGAGTTTTCTTTAACCTTCCTTTGGCAAAATTGACTTAAATATTTATGTTCGAAGTACGTAATTATTTAAACAATAATATTGTATAGTATCATATCTACAGTACATAAATAACCTACAATATAATAACAAATATGTTTATTGTTCAGCAAAAATCTACGATGCCCCCCCCCCTCCCAATGATCGGCTGGATCCGCCCCTGAGTTCAACTTTCTTTTACATGTTTCTGGAGTGTAGATATCAGTTGAGCGAGGAAAAGGTCCGTGCGCTTCTCAAGTTCGAATCACAGCCATTGCAAGTGTTTTTGCCATCGAAAGCACTACAACTTACATAAGTTTAAAATAATAAGATGAAGTATGCTGTGTAGAATCACTGGTTTAATTTTCTAATTCTGACAGGACCTGACAAAAATATTTCCAACTCCATAAAATGTCTAAAAGTGCCAATTCCCCGTCTCAGCTGAACTATTTTTAAGTATTTGGTTAAAAATAATTAAAATTTAACATAAAAACAACCAAATTGGTGCACATTTCTTTGTTTTCTAGTTGGATTTGAATACTATTATGAGATGTAGTACACGTCATAATTTCATTAATGGAGTACATAGAAATTAGATAAAAGAAAACCGCAACACTAATGCAATGAAAATTGTTGTAAAGTAAAAGTTTAATATATCTTTCGACATTGTCACAAATACGTAAACAAGACTCGGCAACCAATGAATATGACTGAACTGGTAACGAAAAATTCTTTTTGGAAAAATTATGCATATAAATGCCTTGTAATTTTTTTCATTGTAAAATATCACTTTTCTTACCTGTTGTTAAGATGATCTTGTAAGTCACCTCGCTGAATAATTTGTTGGCAAGAAGGGCTATTTGGACATCTAACAGTCAATTTTTCCAAAAGTCTGAAAACAAGGAAAAACATTTTCATTACAAAATAAATCAATAGTCATAAATTAAGATATGCCTCTATTTCATGAACATACGACTCAATAAACAAAAACAAAAAAAGGCCGGCCTCGATAGCCGAGGTCGTTAAGGCTGAAGGGCCGTAGCTGCCTCGGCTCGAAGTGTGGCGAGTTCCAATCCCACCTAAGGCATGGATGTTTGTGCGTGTTTGTGTTGTCCCTATGTGTTCTCTTTTCAGTTAAAAAATCACAGTGAAGTTAAGTACATATGGAAATGTAATTCCACTGATACTAAAATCTTAAAATAGTATTTAAACTATACAATTCAATATTCAGTGAGCGATGAAACATTAACATTCTCTGTAGTAATACAGAATTTGGCCCATTCAGTTAAATATCTCCTGAAACAAACTTAACAGTAAGAAACCGGTCTAATTTCTGTGCAATAAAAAATTTGTACCTAATTTTTTTTTGGGAGGGGGGGCTAACAGAGGACAAGGAACATGAATACATGTTAATGACTTTCAAAACGAGCATAAGGACGCCTCAAGTGGGAAGCATTACTTTTGCTCAAAATCTGAAGTAACGAAATGTATGAATAATAAAGTTTAATTTATAAGTGTTACCCGGCGCGTCAATTGCTAAGGTCATTAGTCCCGTTAGTGTAGTGCCTGTTTTTTGGGGAGGTGGCGGTGATCTTCCCCCGCTGGTGGTGAGATCCGGCGCCGACCTACTCGTCAGATCAGAGTAGCCGGCCGCTAGAATTATTCTCCAAATAGTGGCTAAATTCGACATAACTATCTAGGTAGTCCCAAAAATTCTGTCATCATCGGGTCTCAAACCCTAGGACCTCCCGGTCCAAGTCACTGCCGTTACATCAATTGATGCGCTGACCCATCTAAGCCAGTTTAAAGTTAAAATTTTCATTATTATTATTATTATTATTATTATTATTATTGTTATTATTATTATAAAAATACATTCTCTCTCTGGATAAAATCTCAGGATTGCAGTGACCGTAAGGGCTCTTGCCAAGTAACGGCCCTTTTCGATGTCGAAGTAGGATTACGTGTATTAGGCATGAGTAATACTATTGTTGAGGAACTTTCTGACTATTGCAAGTATTGAGGATGACAGCTTTCTGTTTTTTACTATTATTATTATTATTATTACTATTATTATTGTGGTTATTGTTATTATGCCAGAAGTATTCAGATTAGCAGGGGTATTTTTCAAGGAGATTCACTATCCCCTCTGCTGTTTTGCATTAGTTTGATCCCACTATCCCAGTTGTCGCAAGCTCACTTTGGTTACATGGTGATGAAAGACCAGTATCACATTTGTTTTACATGGATGATTTTGAAGTGTTTGCTAAGAATGAAGCGATTCTCTTCCAAATGCTGTCGTAAATTACTTTCGCAATGACATCTGCATGGAGTTTGGTCTTCACAAATGTGCAAAAATCAATTTAAAAAGAGGTAAACTGACGTCAGAGAGCATTGAAGTTAATGCGCACACTGTGGTTCAAGATCCTGATCCAGGTAAAACTTACAAATATCTGGGCATCGAAGAATGTGAGACCATCTCGAACAACACAATAAAAGAAGAATTTGAAAAGAGTATTGCAGAAGAGTGAGACTGGTCCTGCAGTCTGCTCTGAACTCCAGGAATAAAATATCTGCAACTGGTAGTTTGGCGGAGCCTGTAGTCGAGTACAGTTCCGGACTAGTGGTCTGGGCTGAGCAAGAAATGCGAATCATGGATCGAAAAACCAGAAAACTGCTGAAAATGCAAAATGTCACCCACCCTCGAACTGATGTACATACACTTTATGTGCCACGTAAGGAAGGAGGAAGAGGCCTCAGACAAATTGAGGCCTCCTGGCACAACGCAATAGTTGGAATGGGAAAGTACGTAGTCAGTCATCAAGATGTTCCTTTAATGAGGCAGGTCATGAAATCTGACCCAAGAATGGGAAACAGAGGCATTGTAAGTGTAGCAAGAAGCATTGCAAAGAAAACTATGCAAGACATGGCGAATAACACAGACAATGAACTTCTGATGCTACTAAACATGAAATGTGAGACACAGAATATGTTCAAGAAATTGTAGAGAGACTAACCACTCCATGAACAATAGCTAAAAAGAATGGACAAGGTATTATTAATAAAGATCAATTATTTATGTGGCTCAAAAGGGGAAGAATGAAGCCACAATCCGAAGCTCTTGTAATAGCAGCCAAAGATCAAGCCTTGAGAACACGACATTATGATAAAGCGGTTCTCAAAATTTCCCAAGATGATAAATGCCGCATTTGCCAGGAATACGTTCCATATAAGCTATTGATCACATTGTCTCAGCTTGTCCAATCCTAGCAAAGACCGAATACTTGAAAAGACAGGGTGTGTAGCTACCTCAACTGGCAGATCTGTACCGCCCTCGAAGTTCCGAACACATGCCCCAAGTGGTACGAACACTCACCAAAACCGGCGACGTCTGTTGGATTGTGTACGATATTGTACTACCAACAAATTCAAACTGATCGCACGACAGCAGCAAATAAACCGGATATAGTTATACGAGATTTGGAGAGAAAAAAACGTGTTTAATTGTCGATCTTGCTGTACCTTGCGATCAAAACGTCGTTACCAAGGAGGCAGAGAAACGTCTTAAATACAAGAGTTTGGAAATTGAGATCAGCCGATGTGGGGCGTAAAAGCACAGGTCGTCCCGATAGTTATCGGAGATCTGGGATTTGTTCCGCAAAATTTGAGTAAAAACTTGTCTAAACTCCCAGGTAATTCAAAAGACTGGGAAGTGCAAGAAATCGATTAACTTGGAACAGCTCACATTTTGCGCAAAGTATTGTAGAGGCATCGTCAGTCCCTAGATCTGCTCCTTCGGTAGCTGATTGCAACCTGGTGTAGATTTTATAGTCAGCCGACACATAACATCTTTAGTCGTGATATAGAGGAATAATAATAATAATAATAATAATAATAATAATAATAATAATAACAGACGGTACAAACGTAGAATCGATTTCCGTGTACAGAACTGGTTGTTTGAAACAGACGCGAAGAGATTCTATCGCAGTCTGACTCAAAAACCGAATGGCAATGCTGCTTCTCCTTCAAAAGATGACGTCGAAACATTTTGGTCAGGAATCTGGGAGGAAACCAGATCCTACAACAAAGACGCATCGTGGCTCCAATCTGAAGTTGATGCTGCCAATGGACTCGTGGAAACAGTAGAACATGTTCAAGGATTCTCGAAAGAGGACCTATGCCAAACAATTAAGAATATGGGAAACTGAAATCCCCTGGGGTTGATAAGATCCAGATTTATTGGATTAAGAAATTAACAGCACTACATTCTCATCTAGCAAAGGCTGTTAATAAAATTTTTGAAAACCCTAACGAACTCCCCGAATGGCTCACTCGCGGCATCACGTATTTGTTACCCAAAGGAGGAGACAGCTCTTTGGCGAAGAACTACAGGCCAATTACTTTCCTGCCAGTAATGTTCAAACTTATAACAGCAGCCATAGCTGACAAAATGTATAGGCACCTAGAGAAGAACCATCTGTTGCCAGTTGAACAGAAAGGATGTCGTAAAGGTTCCTATGGCTGTAAGGAAATCTTGCTTCTCAATAAAATAATTTTGAATGATGTAAAAAACGAAAACGTAATTTAAGCATGGCTTGGATTGACTACCAGAAGGCCTTTGACAGTGTACCACACGATTGGATTTTGAAGACCCTGGAGATCTATCGATTTCATCCTAGACTTGTGGAGTTTTGCAAGGCTAGTATGAAGTCGTGGAGTACCAGGTTACTAATCCACAGCGGAAAGGGAGTAGTAGAAACAAGAAGTATTCAGATTAACAGGGGAATTTTTCAAGGAGATTCACTATCCACTCTGCTGTTTTGCATTAGTTTGATCCCACTATCTAGACAGTTGTCGCAAGCTGACTTTGGTTACAAGCTCCATGGTGATGAAACGCCAGTATCACATTTGTTTTACATGGATGATCATAAAGTGTTTGCTAAGAATGAAGCGATTCTCTCCCAAATGATGTCTGTCGTGAATGACTTTAGCAATGACATCTACATGAAGTTTGGTCTTGATAAATGTGCAAAAATCAATTTAAGAAGAGGCAAACTGACAACGTCAGAGAGCACTGAAGTTGATATGCACACTGTGATTCAAGATCTTGAGCCAGGTAAAACTTACAAATATCTGGGCGTTGAAGAATGTGAGACCATCTCGAACGAAACAATGAAAGAAAGAATTCGCAGAGAGTATTATAGAAGAGTGAGACTTGTCCTGGAGTCCGCTCTGAACTCAAGGAATAAAATATCAGCAATAGGTAGTTTGGCGGTGCCTGTAGCCGAATACAGTTTCGGACTAGTAGACTGGACTGAGCAGGAAATTCGCATCATTGATTGAAAAACCAGAAAACTGCTTACAATGCATCATGTTGCCCACCCCGAGCTGATGTACATAGACTTTATGTGTCACGTAAGGAAGGAGGAAGAGGCCTCACACAAATTGAAGCCTCCTGGCACAATGCAATAACCGGGATGGGAAAGTATGTAGTCAGCCATCAAGATGACCCACTAATGAGGCAGGTCATGAAATCTGACCGAAGAATGGGAAACAGAGGCATTGTAAGTGTAGCAAGGAACATTGCGAACAAGACTATGCAAGACTCCCAGAATGACAGAGACACTGAACTTCTGATGCTACTTAACATGAAATGTGAGACACAAAAAATGTTAAAGAAATCGTGGAGAGACAAACCACTCCACGGGCAATATTTGAAACGAATGGACAAGGTGCAGATCAATAAAGATCAATCATTTATGTGGCTTAAAAGGGGAAGAATGAAGCCAGAATCGGAAGCACTTGTAATAGCTGCCCAAGATCAGGCCTTGAGAACACGACATTATGATAAAGCGATTCTCAAAATTTCCCAAGATGATAAATGCCGCATTTGTCAGGAACACGTAGAAACCCTTGAT
>JAHLJT010008446.1:133906797-134092516 GCA_031308135.1 Acheta domesticus
AAATTCGCGTTTTAGGGATTTTATCTCCCCTTCCTTTTTTTGTGGAGAAAGTGTTGGAATAACCCAAAAATTCCCCATCCCTCAGTGGATGCGTCGAACGACACCTCACTTGCACGGAATGAAGGACCGCAAGTGACGAACTGACAGATACACGCAGGTTTCGTAGTAGTGCTACGTAGTATTACTAGTACATACATACTACGTAGGAGTACTACTACATAGTATGTATTTGCACTGTTTTAATACAGTTTCGTATACACTACGGCGGTCGGCGGCGGATGAAATTGTTTTCGTCTTCTCTCATTACAATTGCATTTAAAATGTGGAAAAAAAATGGAGTACGAATTTTCAGAATGATTAAGCAATATTAACCAGTGCAAACGAGTTTAAATTTTGTTCTTATTGTTTTCATTTTATTATTTATATTTTCTTTTTTCCCAGGTACAAATACATTGTAGACAATCGTGTGTACGTATATCAAAACAGCTCACCCAGGACTTCCAATTTTCTTAACGCATACCTTTTTTTAACGTTTCGTAGAAATTAGAGCAGTGGGTCGTTGCTATTCAAATCGCCGTTAGCTATACACGGGTAAACAAACCGAACAGTCAATTTTCGATGACTTTTTACTTTCCCATATACAACACGTACGTATAGTATAGGGAAAGTTATGTAATGCAGCACGACAAAACGCCGGATTTTCGGCAGAAAAACTCTTATTACAGGGCCCTGGTAACGAAAAAGTGGATAAATCCAGTTGCTAAGTTAAGAAAAAAATTTCCTAACACCTGGTGCAGCCAGAATCCCTATTTTGTGGGTCCTTCAATTCAAACCAATTCAAAGCAAAACGTGTCTGTCCTCCGTCTGTGAACAACGCTACCGACTAAACCATTCAGCCTATTTTCTCCAAAATTGATTTTCCCCGATCGATCTGAATATTCTCGCGGCCCCTTGAATTTGAAACCGATATTTTAATTTTGGAGGGTACTTTACATGAAGCCCCTGGGACATTTTCAAAATTTTTCAAAAAAACAGCGTCAACAATTTGACTAAATTTTGTTGTTGGATAGTCTGAATGTCATTTAACAGAATGACGTAGGTCTTACGTTGGTTGAAAACACTGCTTTTTCGAAAATTGAAAAAATTCAAACTATTTTCGGCATCTTCCTACAACTACAATTATGAAGACACAATTTTTGTTCTTAATGAAATGTGTTCATAAAAAATAGGTCCTCAAATAAGGTCATGTTCAATTTTTCAAAAAAAAGTATTTTTTTCGAACAATTTTGTCAATGTTTTATTTTCTTTAAAACCATTTTTTTTCTTAAAAACCACACAATGTTTTTTTGATTAAATTGGGACCTGAGATAGCATAAAGAAAGCTTAAGAGAATGGTGCAGGTTTCATGTTCGTTGAGATGCCTGATTTTGCAAAATTTTTTAAAAATTTAAAAAATGTTGGTGTCTACAACTACAATTGTGAAGACACGATTGTTTTTCTTAATGAAATATGCTCATCAGAAACAGATCTTCAAATAAGGTCATGTTCTATTTTTTGAAAATATGAGTAGATTTTCTATGATTTCCTGACAAACATAATAGCCCACTCGGAATTGACTGCGCTTCGTTTTCGTCGTTTTCTTACAACTACAATTTTAAAAATACAATTTTTCTCAATTAATGTATTTATCAAAACCATATATTTAAATAAGGTCATGCTTAATTTTTTCAAAATACGAGTAGTTCTTCTATAATTTTGTGACAAACATAATAGCCCGCTGTAAATTTACTGCGCTTCGGACAGCTGGATGCGTCGTAAATTAGAATCTGCAATTTTGTGTATTATTTCTTTGTTCGTTTTTACATTCGACCTTTTGTTATACATTCACACATTCATATTTTAGAAATTGTTTATTTTGAAATATTTGAAATAAAAAGTAAAAAAATTAATAGCTCTTAGAATAGCAACAATGCAGGGTCTGCAACAATGGAATTCACTTTGCGCTCGCGAATATCCGTGACTTACGTGTGATTGTTGTGACCTGATGGAGCTGTATGAAAAGGAGTTATAATTGTCTGATTTATGTTGATATTTGCATGAAAATATTTAGTTTTCGCACCAAATGCTGTACCATTTGTAGTGAGTAGAGTATTTGTTGCATGGTTTTAAAATACTCTTCTCTAATCATGGCCCTATGGAATACATTTGTATATTGTCCAGGGTATCAGGCTTCTTTTTCCAATGAAGGTTTACAAAACTTTTGTATTCAATTTTTGTGCAGTTGTAGAATTCACATAATTCTAACAACACTGATGTAAACAGTGAGTTGTTCGCTTCTTGGTTGAATTGGACGTTTACAAATAATAGCTAAGATGTTAGTAGCGCATAAAGTGCAATATTTCAGTACTACGTAGCTGTTTCCTCTAATACGGGAAAGTAAGTGCTGTTGTAGCACCACTAGTTTATTAATAGTTATTTATGTAACAATGGATTTAAGTACAGCATTATTCCCATGGGAGAAAGGTTACGTTCCGACTGCGATAACGGAAGGGACATTATGACTCCATTGAACGAAACTCGGAGAAATCCTGTATCATAACCAGGATTTCACTGTTAAACAATTTCGCGAATATAAATCTGCGGCCTGAACAAGAGGCGAACTTATTCCATTATGTGGGTTGCTGAGTTTCGCGAAAAGCGACATAATCTTTACTTTGTCATTTTAACCGTCAAAAATAAGGTGAATCGACAACGGCTTACAGTGAACAGCCATGTAATAAATTTTATTTACTTTTTGTTTGGGATAAATAATGGACTGTATAATTGTAAAAACTATTCACTTGAGTCACTGGCCGCTTTTGAAGAGAGAAGAAAAAGTTATGTAACAGCAGATACTTATGCGACACGGATATTCGCACATAATATACAACTTGACAAGGAGCACTGTAAAAATTGGACAATTCTAGACGCCTTAACACGTGGTCCGTGACAGCCTTGGCTCCATGTGCCAAGCAATATTAAATCACTAAAAGTATTGTATAAAAAATAACTCAACTTCTCCACCATGTCACATGAGATACGATTTGGATGCATTTACAATAATATATACTCTTACAAGCAATTTGGCAGCATCGAATGCCCAGCTAGTCTGCAAAACGACGAAGACATCAAAGAGGAAGTCGAGCGACAGCTATGGCAACAAACAGGGAGCATCTTTCTAGCAGCACAGCTTTGACTCTTTGATCTACCACGATAATACATACAAGCTACATACCAAAACAGACATGGTGAACGACAAAAATAGACTGAAGATACGCCTATTCTATGCTCACCTCATGTGATACAGTTAGTACTGTATTCAAAATAAAACACACAGAACTAAAGTTTCCTCGGCACACTGGCCCGCTCTACAATACTTTCTTTATGCTTCAGGAACAACCATCACTCATATTTCAAGCACACATGTTGGCTTAAATTTTTACAATGTTCTCCCTTAAATTTCACACTCGAGAATGGTGACTCTCGAAACGCAACTCTAGCGTATATCTGTAGGTGTGTAATTCTTCGTGAACGAATTAAACTACTCGCACCTAGGATAAAGAATCATTTCACAAAAGATAACATTTATAATACCCCTTTTCGTAACTGTTACATGAAAACTTGTGAACTGTGTAAACGTATAAAAAAAATTTTTAAAAAAAGACTTCTAACCGCATATCACAGAATTTTTCAAATTTGTTACATCGCAATAGTGCATTTTACATTGCTTTCCAAAATAGTTCACCAACGCTAGTAGTCTATAAAACAATTTAAGTCGTGATTGTGAAGCGATTTCACATTGCAAGCTATATCACGTTACAAACTGAAACTTACAATATATTAAAATGTCAAATACACTACTCACGAAGTCCAGGTAATTCTGCCTTGCCATAGTTATTGCTTCTAGGTCAACATGTCTTCGTGGTTTCTTCGCATCCCGATTCGAAAACTAGCGAAGCAACAACCGCACATACTTATTAGCATCATTTGTGAATTCGGAAAGTTTCCAAAATAAAGAGAGCTCAACAAAAATTATACTTGCCCCATTTTT
Source organism: Acheta domesticus (assembly GCA_031308135.1). Taxonomy (NCBI): domain Eukaryota; kingdom Metazoa; phylum Arthropoda; class Insecta; order Orthoptera; family Gryllidae; genus Acheta; species Acheta domesticus. The sequence continues at coordinate 133,910,888 of JAHLJT010008446.1, forward strand.
AAGCATCATTTATTCTGTGGAAAAAATTTAATCAAATAATTTTAAACCATTTTTGAGAATATTTTGAAAATATTACGACTTAATGTAAAGTACTATCAAAAATCAAAGTATGTTTCAAACGGAAGTTCTTCCAAATTGATGGGATGTCGATGGTGTTTGATCCCGCCAGGTTCGCGGGTTCAAAACCGATCGATACCGTGGATTTTTAAGAGCGAAAAATTATTTGGTACGCCTTCCTTCGGAGGAGAAGTAAAGCCAGCTGTCCCATGCTCGTAGATGTACAGCATGCAAAAGGTCCTCAAGCCTAAATAAAGCCTCTGAACTAAATTCAAATCCCTTGCTTCGTCGCTTAAGTAATAATTTCTTTCTCCGCTATTTGGCGAAAGGAGCGTAACGAAATTTGCGTGGTCAGAAGGAAGAGTAAGCCTCATAGCCTGAGTCCTCACCACGTGAAATAAGGCATCAATTCAATTCAATATCAATTCTCGAGAAAATAGTCTGAACGGTTTAGATCCTCGCGTTGACCACAGGCAAACAGACACAGACATTTTGCAGTCAACTATTTTTTTCGGTATCAAGACCCCACAAAACATGGGTCCTGACTACAGACTGTGTTAGCGGAAGCAATTTACTACAAACACGAATAATATTTATCCTTTTTCTGTATCAGAGCCTCTTAATACTAGTTTTTCTATCGAAAAACCATCTTTTATGCTCCAGTATTACAATAATTTATCTATCCTACGTAGGGCTAATTTTGATGCGAGAAAGTAAAAATGTTGATTGGACACTCTTGTAAAGCGACGAAGGCTACGTAAACCCTCAAATAAATAAACTTGTCGTGCTGCAATAGTACATACTTTCAGGAATGATTGGAAATGCTACGCAATTTAAAAATTCTTCCACTTACGTAGAACTCTTTCGCCATTGCTTGAAAAATCAAACGCAGCAGTGTGTTTCGAAAAAAAATTATATCTTTAAAAATTCAAAACTTTCAAATAAAAGAGACTTTCTGCAATTGTATGCAGTGCATTGTGTTCTATATTTACAAAATGTTCACGAATTAAAGAAAGTTTTTGCACGAGTCAGACTGGAACCCGAAATTTTCAGCTCTGCTTTCCATTGCTTTATTCCCACACTTGAAGCGGAGGTGGGAACGAATGTATGGAGACATAAATGACTTCCATGTTACATTACGGGCAGAATGCACTTCCTTTCCTTACACCAAGTAATTGTGATACTGTACATTATTGCTCGGACAACGGCGGGATACTTGCAGGAGTACAAGTGCGTTATGTGAGCGCTTGGAGCGCCTTACAATGCAACCCGCAAAATCTCTCTGCTGAACGTATCACCCACAGTTCCAATTTTGGACACAAATAACCGATATTAATTTCCATGCGCCGCAGTAATTGTAAGATAACTATGCAGCTTCCGGCCTTTTGCGAGTTGTCTACGGATTCGGTACACAAGCACTCGGGAAAAATACAAAAACAAATGTTACGAATTTCCAATGTTCACACAATTTGAAAGAAAACTATGCACCTTCCGGGCTAATGAGATGTGTCTCTGGTATCATTTGGTACCCAAAATCTCGGGAAAATCCAAACCTACGTATATCACCAATTTCGTAAGTACAAAAACTGAAAGAAAACTACGCTGTCTCAAACATGTAACAAGTATCTATGGTTTCGTTACATACCCAGGAATTCAAGGAAAAATCCAAAAACAATGAAACCATTTCGATTTTGAATGAAATATGCAAAATTTTGGTTTGCGTTTTTTCCGACGATTCTCAAACTTTATGTAACGACTGAATTCTCATACTCAATGTGTAACATAATTCGACACTATTGACTTCATGTGATGGCAAAACTCCCAAAAAGAGACCGCCCGCCATTAATTCTAGAAGTAACAAGGAATGAATGGCTCACAGGCCCACGCAACATTTATTTTTTATAGATTGCAATTTTTATTTTCTCGATTTACTATGTACTTTCGTAGTAAGGAGAAAGTATTACACGTATTGTCTGGAGGAACTCGACGCCCACCGAGTTTGACACAGGTACATTTTGGAGGGTACTTACATGAAGCATTCAAATTCTCTCAAAAATGGCCCAAAATTTAATTATTAAAATTTTTCTTTGGAAAGGGTAAAGGACGCTTAAAAAAATAGCTCAGATTTATTTTCGTTGAAATGTCTGAATTTTTTAATGAATATGTCTTCCTACAACTACCATATTGACGATAAATAAGAAAACCCTCAATGAAATCTCTTGTTTAACTACAGATCTTGAAGTAAGGTGGTCCACAATTTCCTTTGCAAGAGAAGATATTCACCTACTGAGCCGCTGAACAAGAGCGTGATAAGTCACCAGTAGTGGTCAGTAGTTGTAGAACATCGCAAAAGTATCACAGTTTAACTAAAAAAAGTACGCCAATACTTTTCATATAATAAACTAGTGGTGCTACAACAGCGCATACTTTCCCGTGTTATGGAAACAGCTACACAGGATTGAAATATTACACTTTCTGCGCTAATAACATCTTAGCTATTATTGAAAACGTCCAACTCAACCAAGAAGCGAACAACTTACTGTTTCCATTGCAGTATTGTCAAAACTATGTTGAATTCTACAACTGCATAAAAATATAATACAAACGTTTTCTAAAACTGGTATTGGAAAAAGAAGCCTGATACCAATACAGCATAAAACTTTAAAAAAAAAGTCAAACAATGACACGTACCTGTAATTCACAGAAATTCGCAACAACGAAACGGAATTCCATTGTTGCATTTCCCGGCATTGTCGATACTCCCTAAAAGAGCTAGCAATTTTTATTTCAAATATTTCGAAATAAATAATTTCTAAAAGATGTAATGTGTAAATGGATAACAAAAGGTCGAATGTAAAAAACGAACAAAGAAATATACACAAAATTGCATATTCTAATTTACGACGCATCCAGCAGTCTGAAGCGCAGTAGAAATTTGCTGCGGGCTATTATGTACGAATCATAGAAAAACTACTCGTATTTTCAAAACATTAAGCTTGGACCTTATTGAAGATGTAGTTTGATAAATAAATTTCATTGTGAAAAACCAGCTGCCCAACTATCGCCGCCCAAAGTACATATTTTTGAAATGTTTCTCCAATTTTTCAGTTTCCTAATGGTAGAATGGAAAATATTTAATTTTGGAAAATTAAAGAAACACAAAATCTTGTCCTAAATGGCAATTTTCTTTTAAAAATTTGCATCCGTTTTTAAGAAATGGGTTTAACCGCTACTAAAATTGCGAAATTTGAAGCTCTTTTTTCGCAGTAAATTTTTGAGTTTTCACAAAAAATTTATTGAAGTCATTTAAAGCACTTACACTCATAAAGATAATAATGTTCACAAATGCTGGCAATTTGCACCATTAAAGATGTGAGAGATCTTTAAAAAAAATACATTTGTGTAATTTTGAAAAAAAAAAAAATACCTCAAAATCAACTTTACATCATATTAGAGTGCAATTAGCACTAATCAGTTACAAATGTTCGCGATTGAGCGGTTTGTGAAAAACTATTGAGTTTTCGAGAAATTTACTTGACATTATTTAAAGCACAGGTACTCATTAATATAATAATGCCAAACAAATTCGCCGCTAATGTAAATATTAACGACGTAAGTGACAAGTAAAAAATTTACATTTATGCAATTTTTTGAAAAACCAAAAGAATATAGCAATATGGCGTTAATGTCATTAATAGAGTACATTTAGCACTATCCCTACCAAAAGTTTTAAAGAAAAAATTTGAGCAGTTTTGAGAAAAACTTGTTTTTGTATTTTTTTTTAAATTGCACACATTGCACGCAATATTGCGCGAAAACTCCTAATTTTTTTTTAAAAAAATGTACATGACCTTACTCACTCACTATGAAGAACACATTTTATTTGAAGGAAAAATCTCGCAATTTAGTAGTTGGAGGAAGACGCCGATTAAAATTCGAACTTTCGCAATTTTCGAAAATTCAGAGTTATCCGTGAAAATCGGATCTATTCCACCTTGTGTACTCGTCACACTTAATAAGTGCATTTCACTCTATTCTTACAAGAAATAGAAAGAAAAAACTTGGAGGCACTTTTTAAATTTTGAGAATGTCCAATGGGCTTCATGTAAATTACCCCCAAAATTAAAATATCGGTTTCAAACTCAAGGGGCCACGAGATCAGCCAGATCGATCGGAGAGTATCGATTTTGGAGAAAATCGGCTGAACGGTTTAATCACTAGCGTTGGTCACAGACGGACAGACAGACATTTTACTTTCAATTGGTTTTTCGGTATGAAGGACCCACAAAACAGGGATTCTGGATGCACCACGTGTTATAGCGTTTTCCATTTGTTGCACTGAAACCAACCCTAGTGCAGGGCAGACGTGGGGCAGCCACGAATGAATCGGATTCCGGAACTGAGTCAGTGCGTGTACGCTACGCAATGAGATTATAGACAGCTATTCTTTGGTCTGCCACACTGACAGAACTCGTAAAATACGAATTTTGGAATTGTGGTCGTTGTTATAATTTGTATAGTAATAATTTTTATTATAACATCTTTTACGAAGTCTTTTGGTAATTGTTTACTCTTTAATTCATAAAGTATTAACGCGTGTGATTCTTGATTTAAAAACTACCGAAAACGTCAAAAGCTGTCGAATTCATTTCTCGAGATTTGCTAGTGATTGATTTCGAACATAGTACACTAGATTTCGGAACGAAAGGCTTCTGCAGAATTATTTGGTTATTGAAAACTATAAAAATATTAATATGAGTATTTCCACTTGTGCATGCGAGAAACTCTTCTTGGCACATTGTATATTTGAATGATTTTGTAAGGGCATAGGTTTGATTACTAAATAGCACTGGATTTGTTAACATGCAGTAATTCATGGTTGAATTTTACGAAAACACAAACTGATTTTCCGAACTTCGAGTAAGTCACAAAGTTATTTTAAAGCATTTCTCGTAAAACATGGTATACTCCATCATTCGAAGTACTGTGTGACAGGAGATCCTCAATTGCCTTTACAATTTCACCATGAATCCAAATCAATATTCATAACTTCGGTACCTAACCTCAAAACGGCCCGGTGCAATGGACTGCACCGTCGAGCTCGTGAGTGCAGGTTAGGGCGCCCCGAGTGCACCTTGGTTCCGTGTCATTGTGCGAATGGAACATGCGCTTCCCTGCCCTGAGTGTGCACTGGGTGCGCACCAGTGCGGCGAATGGAAAACGCTATTAGATTTTTTACTTTTCCGTATATGTACGTATATTACTCCGTATATAGATTTAAAATCCGTTACGAGATTTGCGGATTGTTTTCAAAACAGAGATTTTATTTTTTTTATGCTTAACACAGTTTAAAGGATAGATAACACTTAAATCATCTGTTTTTACGTTTTAATTACGTTTGATTTTTCAAATATTAAAATGTTTTCGAATTTTCCGACTAGTCTTGCATAACACTAAAATAGGACTGTATTCAATGATTTAATGAATCCACAGATATGTATGATCTAGCTGTGATCTCTCATGAATACAATGAATGTAACATGGCGTAACGTTCGGGCCCGCACCGCGGGCCCAGTTGAAAGAGGGCCTATTTTTAGTTGTTGATTTTTATTATTTTAAGTACCAAAACTACTAGTGATTGCTACACACTTTTATAAATGGGCCCCGAATAAAAGTTTTGAGGGCGGGCCCGCACTCATTTCGTTACGTTACTGCATGTGACAACAATAAACGAAAAAAAATCTTAATTGATTTTTCATGTGCTCACAAAACGCACGATTAACATTATATTTCGTTTCGCTTTACGATTATCAAAATATTCCCTACATTTTGACCGACCGGTACACCCTGCCATCGACGAGTTTTTAAACTCCTGTTGTGAGGTTAGAGTGCATTAAACTCTGCATTTCGTTGACTTCATTATCACATTCTTTTGCTGTTCAAGTGGCGCATGTAAGATGTACGCACACGTTTCCTTGAGCCCTGTAATACTTTACCCTCACTTGTTTACTAACATTAGTTGAATTATGAATAAGCGATAATAACGAACATTGTTAACAAAATCTGATAACCAGAAATGTTCACGCTCGAACAATAAATTACTTTGCATCGAGAAACGAGCTACAGATTTGATATTAAGAGTCCTGTCGTCAAGATAATCAACTCTCACAACAGTTGCATATAGAGAAAAGAGGGCACAAGAAAACGCAGGCTGATATTAATTAAAGGCTTCAAACATTGTTTACAATTAAACGTTTCTTTTCATAGTGTTTTAAATTATAATTTAGATGTAAATAAATAAGAAAAGTATAACAATGATATTAATAAAAAAACTACGTAATAGCTTTGTTGGACGGAATCCGGCGCGCGAGTACGCCTAATCATGCAAGAATGGCCGCGCGAGTAAAGAAATGTTAACAAAAGACAATTTTAGTGCTTAATTTACGTACCGTTTAAAAAAAAACTATTTTAGAACATGCAATTTCTAAATAAAAAAAGTAATTTTTATGACTTCTGGACGTTGCTGAGTTCGGAACCAGATGCAGAATGTCGAAGGGGTTGTCCCTGAAGATTTTAGAAGAAAGAGAGCCGCGTCTGGAATCCCTTCAAATAGCAATCCTCTAACGCCAACGCAGCAATACTTGTTAGCTTTAAGGTTTTGTGCTACAGGACATTGTCATCTTAAAGTCGGCGATTGCAATGAAATTTTGACATCCGCAGGATACTCTATGTTTCACCCATGGTGGATATGCACACGCGCCAGTGTTTGAAGTTGTGTGATGCGCGAGTCAATGACCACACAAACCTCAAGCATATATGTGGCACTCCTCATATGTCGCTTTTCACTCGCCATTATCACTAGTTGAATTAACGCTTCACTGAATACGATGCCGTATGTGAATTTATGCTAAATGTTGAGGATAAAACTAAAAATAACGAAAAATCCCGGTTTTCAAATCAAATTCCCGGTTTCCCCCCGGTTCTTCCAGGGTCCCCCCCCCCACCCGGATTTTCAAAGATTCCAGGTTCACTGGCCACCCTTTATATACGTATGTAATGCGACTAAATCATACGCACGATTTTTTTTCAAAATGGATATTCCCCGGTCAACCTGGCTCGTCTTGAGGCGCTGCGATTTCAAAAAACATTAATTAAAATTTGGGGGTACTGTACAGGAAGCCTCTGCCGTTTTCAAAATTTTCTCAAAAATGTCTCCAAATTTTTTCTGCAAACTTTTCGGACGTACGTTTCGGAAATATTGCTAATGGCACTATTTAAGATGACATACAAGTAATTTTGCTGTATTCTTTCGTTGTTTTTTTTTTCAAAAATTACACAATTGTAATTTTTTAAAAGAATGTGTTAAAATCTCTCACGTTTTTAACATGCACGCTTCCAGCGACTGGTACACATTATTGCATTTGTGAGTGGAGATGGTTTAAACGACTTCCAATAAAGTTTTTCGAAAGTTCAAAAGATTTCTGTGAAAAATAGTTTGAAATTTCGCATTTATACAAGAGCTTGAACGCATTTTCTTAAGAACGGCTCCAAATTTTTCAATGAAAGTCGCCACTTAGGACGAGGTTTCAATCTTCTTTAATATTCTTAAAGTAATATTTCACTTCTATTACGAAACTGTAAAAATGAGAATTTTTTTTTTAAAAATGTACTTTGGGCGGCGATAGGTGGCAGCTGGCAAGAGTATGTGGCAAGTGGAAATAGCTAGCCGAGACCAAAGAAAATAGAAAACTAATACGAAAAAGTCTGCGCCATTTTGTAGCACCACTAGTTTAGAACATTTTGTTTACGGCAAAAAAACAACCATCTCCATTTTTATAGTTTCGAAAAGTTTAAATTTTGCAATTTTCGAAAATACAGAAAGATCCCAGAAAATGACACTAGTACCATTTTTTTACCGTCCTCACACACGAGAAGAAAATTGCAAGAAAAAATTAGGAGCCGTTTAAGAAAAAATTGTTTAAAAAATGAAAGTTGCCTAGATTGTAGGCAAAATTACACCAAAACTACTCACATTTTCGAAAAATTGCATATGATCTTATTTCAAGAAATATCTTTAAAGAGCAGATTTCATTTCGGAAAAAATTTCTATCTTCAATAGTGTAGTAGTAACAAAGAGTTCTTATGATCACAAATAACGAAATAGAAACAGTCGGTTCACGGGACATCATCAATGGAATAGTGTTCAAATTACTCGTTTGCCGATGTTTCGGAAAATGTATTTTCTTCCTTAGGGATGTACATGCATATGACTTATATAACTTAACAATTTTTACTCATATCACAGCATTCTACAAAACAATTAAACTCGGAGGAAAATATAATGCCTTAGGACAACGAAGTGAAGCATTTGTCCATTTATTATTTTTTCCATTCATTATTATTATTATTATTATTATTATTATTATTATTATTATCATCATTATTTTCTAACAAAGGTGGCACAGTCAACCGTGCAAGTTATCTCTCTGTTATTACTGCAGGTTTTTCTTGTAAGGATTAAATGAAAATTGATGGCAAAATGTTACTGAATTCAAGTCATTATAATCTAGTTTTTCTGCTTACCAAGGGCCTGCCAACCACAGTAAATGAAAACAACTCAAAATTAACTACTGCACTTTGTTTGGGATTCCTTACGTCACGTCAAAACTTCTTTTGGTACCAACAAATAGTAGGAATGATGTACTATGTAAAACGCATTACATTTTCCATCATTCTTAAAGTCCAAACTTAAGCGGTCACTCAGCCGCGTTTTTAAATCACTACGAGAAACAATAAATTCCGCAAGACAGCCTGTAAATGATTTAAGGGAGAGGCTGAGGCAGTAGATTAGAAACCACTGGCCCCGAAGAACGGCGCAGCCCACGCAAACAGACGGCCAAGCAGCTGACCTCCGCGCCTCCAAATCCCAAACAGCAATCGCTTCACTCCGCGGTCGACGTGTAAACCTCGCCGTCGACCTACTGCAAATCAATATTTGCTTTTCAGTTCGCATATCCTAACGGGCATCCTGTTAAGCCAGAAAGAGTGTCGACCTAATTCTCCTCCATCGCATCGTGTTATTCCATTTTAAACGATTTTAGCGGTCTGCTTCAAATGAATGACAACGTGCTTACACTCCAACGGAATGCACGTACGTGTGATAGTCGCGTGTTCCGAATACCGCAGGCCGTCAATGTCGTATCTACTTGGGCCTTCTTCAATATAAATAATAATGAAATACTTTCAATGAACGCCAGACCTCGCAGACTTGTTACTTCATACACACATATCTGCGGCGAGCATAAGAGGTTGTGGAGAACAGACGGAATGAGCATGGAAGGTAAAGTGATGGCATGAGGGGGGAGCAGCTGTGAGCGAGGAGGTCGTGGCTGATAGGCAGGAAGATACGCGAAAGAGGAAACGGAGGAGCTGTGAACGCGAGCAATATGGCTAAGAAATAAATACCATCAGCAGTTTACGAGAATGGGTTCTTATGTCTAGCATTGAAGACTTGACACAGGACAGCTCACTGTACTGGTAAATGTCGCATTTTCTGGGCTCTTAAAAATTGCAGATTATTTGCTTGCTTTAGGCACCACTGCGACGGTGAACGTAATTCACAGTTGATTTTAAAAACGTTGTTTACAAAAGGTTGTTTTGAACATTCATTTTGATTTTAAGATTAGTTCTGTGAAAGTGTATGTGGAGTACGAAGGTTTCTAAAATTCTCCACTTAAAATAAATCTTCTTAATCATATCGTATTAAATATAATGGCTTAATACTGACCGCTTCTATTGCGTTGAAAATAAATTATCACATGATGTAAGAGTACTTAAGAAAATTGTGTTCTCTAGTCATAATGAGTATTCTGAAAGGTAAGAAATTAAAATCTTGCGACGCATCAAAATGCTAGTTCGAGGTTCCTTTTCAACACTTATGGATATCGAATTGCCTATGACATTCCCTATTCGTCTAGAGCATTCAGCTCACCAAGATTCAAACTGTAGTACGTTACACATACTTATATTACAGTGATTACGTGAAGTTGGGGTTGAGTCGAATACAAACATCATATAACAAATATTTCATCCATAATCAAGTCTTATTAATTACGAATATAGGATTTTGTGGATTACCTAGAACAGTTCTGAAAGAACGGTTATGAAACTTTGAAGAACGTTAGTGTTCCTGACGATGAGGGAAGATAAATGAAGAAAAAGAGTAAATGTATATAAGAGGTCAACTGCAGAAATAACAAAGGAAGGCAGATGAGGAGAAATATAGCGCAACGCGAGCGTAAATTGTGAAGGTGCTTGACGGCGAGAGCAGAGAAGGGAGAGCGCGCACTTGTGTTGGAGCGTAGGAGAGCGGGCACTGAGTGCATGCGTGGGCATTCGGAGATGTGAAGGTTCGAAGAGGCTAGGCTGACGGGCGAAGAAGGGGTGGAGTGAGTGAATGTGGGGGGAGGGGTGAAGGGGCGAGTGACGAGGTGCGGGTTCAGGCGAGGGTGGCCGGGAGGGCGGGCGGGAGGGAGGGAAGGAGGGGGGGGGAGAGAGAGAGAGAGAGAGTGAGAGACGGAGGAGTGCTGGCGCAGCCGTGCGACCGCCGCGCTGCGTCTGCAAGCGGAGCAGGTCCGAGGCCGCGCAGGACGTGTATAAATAGCACGCCTGATGGATTTGCGTCATTCGCTATAAGTGCGGCTCGGCCGAGATGTGGACGTCCGAGTGACGGGACGGGTTCCGTGTGAGGCCGCCAGATGCTGGAGCGCTAGCCCGCGGGCGATGGCGGCGACGGCAGGGGCGGCGGAGACGGTGACGGCGGCAGCGACGGCGGCAGCGGCGGCGGCGGCGGCGGCGGCGGCGGCGGCGGCTGCAGGCACAGGGGTGGAGAGAGGGCATCGAGGGCGGAGTCACGAACCCGAGCGGGGCGCCCTCAGGCCTCTGCCCCAGGCCGACCGCTCGGCCAGCGCGGTTCCAGCGCTTCGACGCCGTCCGTGTTCGACCGAAAGGGAGACGACACACGCGCCAGCACCAGTGACACTAGCCAGCGGCGCAGCGGTTTCCGACCACGCCCGCACGCCTTCAGAAATAGAACGGCCGCCTGCATGATCCTTGTCGTCGATACCCACAAAATTCGCACGTTCCGCAAAAGCTACAAGGGAAACGTGCATCCGGAAACAAATTCCCAAGATATACTTGGTTATTCAAGAGGTTGAGAGGCTAATAGATCACTCGTGCATTACTACGGAAGATTCGTTCAAAGTGATTATTTTCACTCCAATGACCATTTCGTTGCTTATTGATAAGCAATGTATTATTCACAACTTACGGCCTCTTGCAAAGGGGCTAAGTGCAGAAACAGTGTTTCTGAGATAACTAAAAACACTCTCCTTCTCGAACAATTATTTTGTAAGTTTGAGTTCTAGAATACATATCCATGTTAGAAATATGCCTTTAAATTTAAAATTAGGAAAAATAGCAGGTCTATGTACTGTTAAAGCCTTAAGTTTAAAAAATGGAAAATGTCCAGAGAGAAAAGTTTGTCTTCAAAAAAAAGTATTACGTGAAATACTTTTGTGATATATTTACAAAAAGACAATTATATTACAGAGAATGTGAACACAATGAAGAGGCACATCATTTTACGATCGAGAATGAAACTGTTGTCTTCCATGTGAATACTTATTTTGTTACCAGGAGCGTCAACTGCTATGGGCATTAATCCCGTAAGAGTAATGCATGTTGTATACCGCAGCGTTCATTCCCCGCTAAAACCTGAGATCCGACGCTGGCCTACACGTCGCCTTGAGGGGATCTCCCTCTAAGGATCTCCGCCACTGGGGCACCGCCCCAGCCAGGACAAGCTCTAAGCTACCAAAGTAGCTCACAGCTTGTTTGCAAGGGGGAGAGGAGCGGCAAGTGATGAAGTAAAGATGGCACGCGATCCTTGGCCCATTTGCTAAGGTACTGCTCCGGTCTTTGCCTGATGATAGCAAAAACTACAGATCAGAGCACCAACCGCTAGAATTCTCCTTCAAATATGTCGAAAATCGACCACGACCGGGTCTCGTATCCTAGGACCGGTCAGACACACTGCAGCGGAAACTTGCCCTGAGAAATATCAACTGGGGGTCGCCTAGGAGTTCTACAGAATACCAGAACACAAACTCATAGAAATTCCTTCGTGCACTTCTTCAGGTAAAAATTCTTAAGTCTGTTTTACACTATCATTTTTTCATCCTTTTTCGCTGGTACAGAAAAGGGACCAATCAGACTGGATGTAATTTTGATTTTATCCAGTTTGACTACCGCGCTCCTGGCCTCACTTTTTGGAACTTTCTGTGGTTCGTTATGCGTGTGGTGCGATTTGTTCCTTTTGCACAGTTTCGAGGGCGTTCTGGCGTTCTGATGTGTTGAATTGTAATATGAAGTGATTATGTAGTGAGAAATAAATTATGTACTGTGTTCGAATGACGTCACGTTCCATAGTCAATTCTAACATAACCTAACTTAATTTGTTACCGTAGATATGATGTCCAAATGTTTGATCTTCAGAGCTTTTGCGGCGTCCGAAGGAAGTATTTTCATCACGATTACGTACACAAACCAGAAATGAGCGTGTAAAACCCTTGAATCATGTTCATCCAGTTTCGGCATCGAAACATAACGCGTAGAAACGAACGTCCTTTTTCCATCCACTTTCTGTACGAAAATTATGAAAAAATGACCATGTAAAACAGGCTTAAAATTATCAGATACACAAATTCTGCAATTTGCTTGAGAGTTGTAATTCTTAATATTATCTAGTCGTTAAAAAACTCCCGTTTCATTGAATTATTGATCAAACTTGTCTCTAATGACGGTATCTTTTTGCTGGTTTATGAACATTTGCCAGGTCAGATATTCTCTTCCTGCAGTTTCAACCCCTAAACTGCGATTTTTCTAACTTTGCCCCTCGGCTACTCAAATCCCATCTTCGCGATGGAATATGTCACGGTATTTCGCATCTTTCTCAGTTGTTCCGCTAAATATCGCAAGATCGCGACCGTATCAAGCAGTGCTTGCGATCATGCGACTTCTACCGGCAAGACCGAGAAAGACGCGAAATGCCGTGTGATATTCCATCGCGATGATGGGACTTCAGTGGTCTTGAGGGGCAAACTTAGAAAAATCGCAGTATATCTTTCCTCTTGTTTACTTCCAAGGCATCTTCCCCTTCTCTTGAAAACTTTTTCCGTAGGCAACATTTTAAAATAGTCATTGTAATTATACTTTATTTTAATAGATACAGGCGACTCGGTTATAACTTACGGTTATAGTGACCTGGCCCCGTTTCATTTACATTACAAATAAGCACAAGAAGATCGGCTATAGTGAACTCTGTACCACTACTATAGTGAACGTAATAAATACACCATCCTGGAAATTAATTTCCTCCTGGAAAAAATATATCGCCTGGGTGCCCCAAATTCCAGCACTAGGCGGTTTGGAAAAAGTATCAGCGGCCAAAGGTCATAATCGAAAAAGTCTCCCTTGAGGTGGAGGTAGCGGACCCGGAATAAGGATCTTACTGATGACCTTGTGCTACTCGGTTTCACTGCGGAAACAAAGACAGTGTCCTGCGTGGGCTACAACTGCCGGCGGCGACCTGCGATTGCTTACTTCGGTTTTAAGCTTGATGTTACTTGATATTCCGCAGGACAAAGGACGTGGTGTTCTACGTAGGTGACAGGAAGGGCGCAACTGCAACAGTCCCACATACTGGCAACACCCGCCGCGCCGCGCGGAAAAGCGATCAGTTTCATTAGTCGCTTGCGCCATGCCACTACCGAAAGGATCTCGTATGTCATTAGGCGGCTAAAAGAGCCTTCGGAGAGTGGAACGGCGTTCCAACAGTGCAAGAGGCATTGAAGGGTGTCAGACCTGCATTACGATAATACACTTACAGACAGTGGACAATGAAGAATCAAGTGCGGAGTGGGCACAAACTCTGGAGAAAGATATACAGAAATTACTAATGAAAAAGGTATGAAGCAATCAATTGAAAACAAAAGATTTTTAAGGTCAAATAAATTGAAATTATCAGTTCGTGCTGTTAATGTATTTCGCTATATCTCTATATTTATAGAATCATGGTGGGGAAATTGGATTTCATTTTGACATCATTTGATATACTGAACCAAAATTGTTAGTCCCCAGAAGTTCACTATAACCAGAATCGACTGTATATCCCTTCAGAAATATACATGAACAGATGTTACAGAAACATACTGGAGCAGCAATGCGAGGGAAGCTCCACATGCAATTAAACCCATTTGTAGAGGAAGACCTATCTCTAATACCTACGCTATGTTTCGCCACGCCTAATGACTACTATACAATGAATTACACACGGCTCTTTGGTAGGGCGATGCACGATGTCGTGTATAATTAAAACAAAATAAATGTCAATTTTGAAAAAAATGGCTTTTAATCCCTTTGTAAGATAACGCACTCAATTAATGATTAATGCATACGAAACCTCAGATCAATTAGCTAAACAATTTGTACATCCGCGTCCTCGAACTGAAACCGGAGTCTTTGGCGTTAAACAGATAAACACTATGAAAGTTACACCAGACAATTACTGAATTACTGTACTGTAGGTTTAGTATCGCAGACAACGCCACAATGTAATACGGCTTATTATCAGATATGGAAGTATCACGTTGAGAAAAATTAGTGTCAAACATAATTCTATACATTTCCACTGGTTCAAATAAAATCAGATAGAGCAGAATGTGTTGTAACATGGAAATACACAATGCAATAGGTTTTCTCTCTTTTTTCTTCTCTTTATTTATTTACGTCAAAAACAGTTAAAAACTGTGTGTGACGAGCTATGGGGAGAAGTGAAATTTGTGCACATTTTCATAATTCTGTGAACTCTATCCCAAGTCATAATCTAGTCGAATTTTGAATTGAGAAAAAAAGCGTTTTTTTTTTCACGTTTGGTTGGCAAAATATTCGCTCCTATATAATAAATTATATTTTCAATGGTAAATTAGCCATTAATTTGAGCCCTTAACCCTCATCATGTTCTTCATGAATGAATAATACTTTTTGCCGCGACAACATGGAGAACGGTAATTTGAATAACTATATTTCCCACTGAAATTTAGAAGACGTGCACAAATAATGAAGTTACATTTATCTCCAGAAGCAAAACAAGGGGCCGTCTCAGCATTTGCTCAAGGATCAGGGAAACTGGACGAAAAGTCTGATCGAGATGGGGGGGTCATAGACCCAGAAGCTGTGGTACAATACTTGTTACAGGTTCTTTAGAATTATACAGCCCAAATGATAAATAAATACATCAACTATCATTGTTAAAATTAATGTTACATTCCTTTTGATGCTCGGTATAGTCTCGAATTGTATAGAAACAGTTATGCAGCAGAAAAGATTTTACTTAGGACTTAAACTTTTCTATCGAATTTAATCGTTTAATGTCATCTGGCAAAGTGTTGTAGAATAATGTACATGAATTGTATGTGAATTTTTTTAGTGAGCTGTTGAATGTGATTACTATGATGAATATGAATATGATTACCTGATGAATATGAATATGATTACCTGATGAATATGATTACTACGTCGTGTGTTATACTTCTAGACATCGGCGTTTGCTGAAAATATATTCCCGCCCTTAAGTAAGTCATTTTTGACGAAAACTACTGATTCGTAAATCAGGAGACAAGGGAATGGTAAAATTCCTAGATTAATAAAGAGAGACTTACAAGAATCATGTGAGTGGGATTTTCTTATTATTCGTACAATTCTTTTTTGTAATCTGAAAGTCTGGGAACTATATGATGTGTTTCCCCAGAATATTATGCCGTATCTCAGGTGGGAATGAACATTCGCAAAATATGCACAACGAGCAATATGAAGGCTGGCGGAATTTGAAAGAATTCTGAACGCGTAGCATAATGAACTTAATTTTGTGTTCAATTCATTCTTCTTCTTTTTGCTTTTTAATCGGATACTAATAAACTGCCATTTACCTTTAATACTTTCTTGCTAGATAAAACACACATGTATTTCCAATTACAACGTGAAACGATGAAGTTTCAACCAGCGAATGACACTACACTGGATCAAGAAGTATTTGCGCATTGATTAAGGAACAAAAAAGAAACCGCGTTAACAGTGGCAATGAACCTGAGATTTAGCGTGATATCGGTTTTTTCAGCCAAAATATAAAACTTTAATAGAATTTGTTTTCCCCGAGATCTTGAGTTAAATAATAAATAGAACAAGACTAATGATAAGCCTCATAAGTGGCTGTAAAAAAGAAAGCATTTCATAAGATCTCTTAAGCCCAGAAACTAAGATTGGCATTCATTGTCAGACTTGGTGTCAGTGAAAGATTGTATCTGAAGCGAATTACAAGTATACTAGTGCGGAGAGAGCACGAAGCAGTACGAAAATATGTACTACTTTGTTAATAATAATGAAAAAAATATTTTGTACTAATGAAAAAACTGTCGATATGAATCATTTTTTCGTTAGAACTCAAAATCGGAACAATTAAAACAACTGTAATTAAAAGATGGTAAATTACTTCTCATTTTCGATGTTTTCATCGATTTTCATAACTTTCAGGGGCTAGTGGCGTTACAAAAACACATATGTTCTCTATTATTTGTAATGGCTACGCAATATACTACTTAAACCTCCAAAAATGTTTCCATCTACATTTTTTCCACTTGGTATAAAAACTTAAGAGTTCATAGTTTTAGCACTTCATTCATACCCCTACACCACCAGCCTAGCAGCCTCAACCTTCCCCAATTTAAAATTAGAAATACATTTTGTGGCAACATAAGTTTACTAAGATTGAATTTTAATATTTTCCCGAGAGATGCGTGTAGTGCAGTGGTGTCAAGGTCTCCTATTGGTGGCAGTGGCACGCCTCGCGGCACAGTATCATGCCACGAGCTTCTCTGCGCCAATAGCGGAGGGAGAGGAAACTATTAGCGGAGGGAGAGGAAACGCCGTTTTACAATAGTGAAGGCGTCTCTTGCGGCGGGATTATGAACTGCGTGGAGAGGCGATTTCGTCATGGCACACGCCCCATGGACTCTCGCTCGTGGCATCGACCTTGACACTACTGGTTTAGTGTATGTCGGAAGACGTGGCCAGTATTCCAGTCCAGTATCAAATTAGTCAAACAACAGCTAATTCTTTGCCAAACAATTTCAACTTTTGCAATTTTCGAAAATTGTAAGCGAAAAGGCGCGTACATAGACGCAACTAAATCCAATATCCATTTACATAAAGCTTATTATGAGCGAATTTACAATCTGAAATTTTAAATATGCCCCCAAAGAGCCGCCTCAAGTCTCTTAGTATCTAACTAAAAATTTAAGTATTTCAGATTAGTGCACCTCACAATCAATAAGCAAACTTATGATAGAAAAATGCAATATTACCTTTGCATCCACAAGTAGTGAAGTTATATGTAGGGACAAGAAAGTTTTTACTTTCTCGCACTTAAGAAGGAACTTCTTAAGAAGAGAAAGTTACAAAATGCTGGGGGGGGGGAAACGGCAAATTTTCGTCAGAAAATCTCTTATTACAGGGCCCTGGTAACGAAAGTGGAAAATCTAGTTGCTAAATTTAGAAAAAAATCCTTTAACACGTGGTGTAGCATGTTTTATGGGTCCCTGATACCGAAAAATCGATGGACGGCAAAACATTTGTCCGTCTGTGAACGTCTAGCGACTAAACCGTTCAGCTGATATTTTCCAAAATTGATATTCCTCGATGGATCTGGCTGACGTCGCGGCCCCTTGAATTTGAAATAGATATTTTAATTTGGGGGTACTTTACTTGAAACCCCTGAGACATTACATCAAAATTTTCAAAAAAAAATGGCGCCATGGATTTTGATGAAATTTTGTTGGTTTTGTTTAAAGGACGTTTAAGACAACTGTGCAGGACCCATTTTGGTTGAAAACCCTTGATTTTTCGAAAATTGAAAAAAATTCAAATTTTTTTTGGCGTCTTCCTACAACTACAATTATGAAGATACAATTTTTTTCTTAATGAAATGTGTTCAAAAACACAAATCTTCAAAGAAGGTCATGTTCAATTTTTCAAAAACATTAGTATTTTTTTGCGAAATTTTGGGTCAACCATAAGCAATGTTTATTTTCTTTAAATTATTTTCTTAAAAACCTCACATTTTTTATTAAATTGGGGCCCTAGATAGCATGAAGAACGCTTAAGAGAATGTTGCAGGTCTCATGTTCATTGAAATGCCTGATTTTGCGAAAATATTTTTAAAAAATTAAAAAATTCTCCACGTCTTCCTTAGAGCTCCGCAATCAAACGAAAACAACCGCCCGAGACTCGCGGGCTCCGCACCAACACTCGGCAGACGGTTCGGATCTCGCTCGGGGGGGAGGAGATAGCTGTTTAACGGACATTTCGACCGGCAGTCTTGCCGCTCCCGGTTTGCTGCAGAACAGTCGAGCGTCGGCGACTCTTGGGAGTCGCCGTGCGCTCGTGCGCTCGAGCGCTCGACCGCCGCCGGACGCTCGATAGCTCCGCCGCCCAACGCATGTACTGGATTTAAAGCCGCCGTGCGTAGGTCGCAGAACTCTTTCAATAAATAGTAGTTAATTATAATGGAAAGAAAATACTACGTGTAACGTGTAATGCTACGCGAAAAAATAGCGAATTTTCGGAAGAAAAACTCTTATTACAGGGAAATGGTAACGAAAAAAAATGATAAATCCAGTTCCTAAATTTAGAAAAAAAATCCTCTAACACATAATGCAACCAGAATCCATGTTTTGTGGGTCCTCGATACCGAAACATCGAATGACGGCAAAAACGTTGTCCGTCTGTGAACAACGCCAGCGGCTAAACAATTCAGCCGATTTTCTCCTTGATATTCCCCAATCGATCTGGCTGATATCGCAGCCTCTTGAATTTGAAACCGATTTTTTAATTTTGGGGGGACTTTACATGGAGCCCCAGGGACATTTCCAAAATTTGAAAAAAATGGCTCCAACGATTTTGATTACAATTTAATGGATAGTGTGAAGGACATTTAAAAGAATGGTGCAGGTCTCATATTCGTTGAAAACACTGATTTTTTCGAAAATTGAAAAAGTTCAAACCTTTTCGGAGTCTTCCTACAACTAAAATACTAAAGATAAGAGATTATTTCCTTAATGAAATCTGTTTGTTAAACATAGATTTTGAAATAAGGTCGTATACAATTTTTCGAAAATGTGAGTACTTTTCGCGTAATTTTGCGTGCAAATACGGGCGAGAAAGGACGTCTTTACTACTTAATTTTAAGGTTTCTTCCATTTCAAAATGTATTATTATCGGTAATAAAGTTCTCAAACTGGGCCCGCGGTCTTTTAAGGACCGTTAAGAGCTTCAATGGAGACCCTGAAGGGACCATCAGGTGAAATTTTTGGCTTTTTGCAATTGTTACCACTGGTTGCCACGTTCCATGAAGGAATCGAATTTAGTTCTCGTGTAGAATTGTCGTTCAGGACCACTGCGTTCTCGGAACCCAACATGTTTAGTGAAGATTAGGTCAGAGGTGTTGCCAGAAATCTCATGTACATGAGTGCAGCCCTCCCTTTCCTTTATTTTTTCTTACAAACTAATCTTGTGCTATGACGTATGTTATTGGTAATAAATCTGATTTTGGTTTTATTTCACTGATAGTGGATTTAGTTAAACACGACGATGCTTTACATTTCAACTCTTGATTTTCCCTAATCAACGTTGTACATCCCTAACACGCGTCACGGCCACAGATACGTAATCCCCCGGCCTCCGCAGATCTCGAGTTCCTAAGCGTACGATTGCCAGAGCGTGCGTGCGGCGCAGGATTCCAGTACAAACTTGCAAGAGCGGTTGCCGCCCCCTCTAATCCCACTCAATCTGCGAATCCGAATAACACGCCGCGAAAACTACAGAATTGTACCTCCAGATGTCGTCCCAATAGCACATTTTATAGCGACCCAGCCGGTTTTGATTTTTGATTACTAATGGATACTTTCTTTCCTAGAACTCTGTTTTGACATCCTTAAATCATATAATCAGTAAAAGTGCCAAAAAAACACAAAGTTCATATCTTGATTCAGTAGCTCAAATTTAACGGTACAATCTCGGGGTCACGGGAAATTACGTTACAGATTACAAAAAGGTTACACCACGAGTAGAACATGAATTCTGTTTAAGGGCAAATCTCCTACAAGCGGTATATTCATCAGCAAGCGATAACAAAAATACCTTAAAACTATTTAAAACAATTCGATTGAGAATTCACTTCATTTGCCAACTCCGACTTCTAGAAGTTAATCAGATCTTACCCAGCTCGCTCCCGTTTCTTTACGGCCTTCACATTAACTCTTTTGAAGCATATTTCGGAGAAGTGGTCCCGTGCTCAGGGCGGCCTCTGAGAAGCGCAACTCAGCAACAGCGCAGCGCGGCTAAAAGAGGCGCACCGAGAGGCCTAAGGGCGTATCAGTTTCCGCCCGCTGAAGCGGCCGTGGCCCTCTACTGCGCCTCTAAGAGGCCGGGGCGAGGAGCACTGGCCTTCGTATCTCGAGTGGATCCATACAACGCAGCCCAAACTACACGCAACTCGCCCCCGAAATAGATCCATCAACAGCTCAGCCCGATTCAAAAGTTCCTTGCTGCTACGCGCAATTACAAGACTATGAAATACACAAATGGACGCATTATGTTGACTCACGAAATCTTCACTTGTGTTGATTGAAAGTCAGTTGCGACGCTCATTATTTGTTTTAGTGAAGTGAATGATTCAATCCCCAAAGGCGGCGGTGTTCCTACATTCTCTCTAAGCTCCCAAACTCGTGTAATATAGCAAAAGGGAAGAGTGAGATCACGCGCGGTCCGTACCCCAATTTCTTAGGGTACTGCTCCGTCATTCGCCTGGTGTTGACTAGAAAAAACATGGAAAACTACCGGTTAGTGCAACCGACAGCTACAATTCTCCTCCAGACAGCGGCTGAATTTGACCTAGCTGTAGAGTGTACAGTCGAAAATTCGCCATCGTCGGGACTCGAACCCCGGATCTCCCGATCAGTCGCTATAGAGCCAACTGTAATGGTAGCTCTCGGCTAATTCGGCAGGTTTCGCTTCTGTTGCTACCGAGAGCTCTAGAGGAGCTTCGACTAAGTAGTGGAATATTGAAAATATATCTACATTGTGTTGAAATGTAATTACTTTTCCATTTCACGTATTAATAAGAATCATTGACTTGCACGAAACTACGGAGAACTTCCGTCGAAACTCAGTGTACCACACAACGGTTTGAAGAGAGTTTGCTCCATGATGTGAGACAGGATTGTTTGGATAACATGGTCAATTAACGATATTATTGCCATGGAAAAGTATATTGCGATCAGGCAATGCAAGTTTATGATGCAGACACTTTCACAGAAAGCTGAAATGGGAAAAATATGAAACTCACTCGTTAGGGAACCAATAAGAGAAACAAGTTTAGTAAGACTGTGCAAAATTAAATTACAGAAAGATGATCAATCAGAAAAACATACGATTAAGTCAGTACTTGGGGACAGCAAAACTTGGAGTCGGACAGCAAAACGGGAAAATTGGAAGTCGGTGCGATAATCCAAGACCAGTGCATAGAAGGTACTTCAAGTAAAATAAAGGAAATTAGAAAAATAGGGTAAAATCCTGAAGATATACAAATTTGATGTATATCACTAGCTTAATGCGGCGTCTCCGACGCTTCCTTTGGAATTTTTAAAAGTATTTTTAAATGTATTAATTTGATTTTTAAGATTAGAGGAAGAAATAAATGGCCAGTTCCCCACTAGGAGACCCAGATGCGTTCGAATGACACCTCGCTTGGCCCAATCGGTGGACGGGAAGGGGTTCAGCAGTGAGGGACGGACAGACACACGCAGAACACGCGTCTACTATACTGAAGTATTTTAATTTTGGGGGGGTACTTTACACGAAGCCTTTGGGGACACTTAAAAAAACAATGCGCGAACGTTTTTGATTAAACTTTGTTACTGGATAGTGTGAAGGACGTCTAAAAGAATGGCGCAGGTGTCAGGTTCGTTGAAAACCCTGATTTTTCGAAATTGGAAAAATTCAAATTTTCCGGCGTCTTCCTACAAGTACAATTATGAACAAAAATATTTTTTCTTCATTAAATGTATTCACGAAAAACAAATCTAAAAATTATGTCATGTTCAATTTTTCAAAAAGACCTATTTTTTTGCGACATTTTGTCAAAGGCAATTTTTATTTTCTTTTAAAACATTTTTTCTTAAACATGGCACAAAACTTTTTGATTAAATTTAGACCCTAGGTAGCGTAAAGGACGCTTAAGATAATAGGTGCATGTCTCATGTTCATTGAAATGCCTGGTTTTTCGAAAATTTAAAAAATTAAAATTTTTCGGCGTCTTCCTAAAACTACAATTGTGAAGATACAATTTTTTTCTCTTAATGAAATGTGTTAATTAAAAACAGGTCTTCAAATAATATCACGTTCAATTTTTGGAAAAATGAGAATTTTTTGTGTAATTTGGCGACAAACAGTTGTCCGCTTCGTGAACGTAATTCCAGGCAGTTGGAAGATTCGTAAATTAGAATTTGTATATTATTTCATATTTGTTCGTTACATTCGAGCTTTTGTTATATATTTTAAAATAATTAAAAACCTACTTGAAATATATGAAATAAAAATAGCTAGCCTTCAGAGAATATCAGATTGAAATGCAGCAATGACTAGGGAGCTAATTGCTGTGAAGTACGTATTATTGGGACATGATTTACCTGTATGAAAGCAGTTATCATTGTCAAATTTGTTTTGATATTTGCTTGAAAATATTTAGTTTTTTGCACCAAATATTCTACGATTTGTAATGAGTTTTACAAAAAAATGACAGCTGTGTTAATTCGGAGAGAAACTGTGGTATTAAAGGTATTACACAACTATTACTAAGGCGAGAAAGTAAGCACTGTTTTAGTTTTAACTTGAACTAGTGGTGCTAAGTTTTTAGTATGAAAGAAATTGTAATTTCTGCCATACTAAAACCAATTATATATTTCAATATTACGTAATTATTTCCAATAATGCGAGAAAGCACGTGCTGTTGCAGAACCTCTAAAACTTCATTTTTTTTTCGGCGAGTTCCTATAAGTGCAATACCGAATACATGGTGATTTTTTTCTTCATGAATCTGTTAAAAATCGGGTCTTTAAGTTCGTCAGATATGTTCTTTAACAACTTAGTAGTTTTCCTGTAATTTTGCACAGAATATTGGCAATTTTAAAAACAAGATTTTCTCAATAACTGCTCCAAACTTTCTTTAATTTTTTACTCGAGTAAAGTACGATTATAACACTAGGGAACACGATTTTACCTCCAGGAAGGTAGTGTGCGTAACATACTGAATTTTATACGTAGATTACGAATATCACAATAAAAACGTCATATCACGTCACAGTATTTAAATATGCCGTATCTTTATACCGCATCATACCGTATTTTGCTATTAATGCAAATACATTTAAATTGTTACTGTAAGATTAGTAGAATCAATACGTATAAAATCTATTTAAAAAGAAAATATTTGTTCAGCTTAACTATGCTACTTCCATGAGATATCAACAAAATTAGGCCGTCGTGGGTTTTATTACCTTCGTATTCGAAGATTGCTGTCTTTATTCTCGCGTCTGGTAGTCGCGCTCAGTTACGAATAGGACTTAGTGGTCTTAGTTTTGAAAACAAGCCACGGGCACCCTCATATTTCCTATTGCGCATCCGTCATCGAAAGGAATCATTTTAGCCCCTTAACTTATCGCAAGTACACAACTATCCAATTGTTGGGGTGGTAGATACCGAGTCATTGTCTTGAGGAACTGTAACCGCAGTGCGCGTGAAACTGTATCATTGTCTTGAGGAACTGTACCGCAGTGCGCGTGAACTGTAACCGCAGTGCCCGAAAAAACCTTATTTTTTCTAGCTTGTTTCGTTTTTTTCTCTACAGCTCTTTCACCTTACGTGTCTGGTTTGCGTGTGCATCAAATACATTAATCCATTTTATAAAGTAAAATTTGCCACATAATCAGTAGAATTGAATCTGTTCAATAAAATGCAAATCGTCATTTCACATTGAGTGTGTACGAATCAACCTGAAAACTGTTACGTTGTGGAAGATTTGCACCCAAACTTCAAAGGAAAAAATACATGAAATTACAAAACTTGCATATTCTTCATACTTTGGCTGTCATGTTTGTGGTCAGGTCAAACCATGGACTGCTCACCAGTGTTGTGTGACCTGTACAACGAACCTTCGGTTGTGGCTGTAGGGAAAATTCAAATCATCGTCGTTCGCTCTACCTATGTGGAGAATTTACCTGTAAACAACCTGTAAGTTTACCAACAAACCATTTTAATGTCTAAATATTATTGCACGAATATGCAGAATCCATTCTTAACATTTTCTTACCTCATATTAGACCAGTTGGTAGGTACTGAAAAAAGGGCTTTACCTGGAAGAAGGTCATAAAAACTTTTTTCTTTGACTATGTTATATGTACCCAGGCTCTAAATAAAACCCCCAAGTTTTCGACCTCCTAGACCCTGTACTAACTCCGGGAGGCCCGAAAAAACCTTATTTTTTCTAGCTTGTTTCGTTTTTTTTCTCTACAGCTCTTTCACCTTACGTCGTGTAGAAAAATTGTTTCAAAATGAATTTTAAAGAAAATACAATTTCCTAAAACTTTTGTATAAAATTTTTTTTTCAAAATCAATTACCAAGCGAGCTACAGATTTTCGAAAAATGCTATTTTTTTCGTTCTCAAAATTGTGTGCAAACATACACGTTTGTGAGATTATAATCAACCTATAATAATTATAATAGTTATTATATGTAATATTTATTTATCTCATCGCCGGTGTCAACATTGCCTCATAAATGTTCCCATTACCAAAAATATTAATATACCAAAAAAAATGATTGATGCGTATATGTGTATGTTCGTGTTTCAGCTTAACTCTTCAACGCGGGAACAATGCCATTTCAAAATATCTAGGTATAATGTATTACTGGGCAAATACAATGGGGAAAACGTGACGGGGGGGAAGACACTCCTAGAGGGGTGGGTGATAAGGGAGTGATATTTACAAACAATTATGCAACCAGCAATGCACATACCTCACATAATGAGCGTTGAGCGGGCACAGTGGCCGTGATGGGCATTGCTGATTGTCATAAATAAAAACACGCAATTTTTAAAGATAATAAAATTTCCTGCTTCTGTTTATTTTTTTTTTCTAAACATAACACTACCTAACGACCTACAACCTCAGAACAAAAAAGCTGTAGATTGGTGTGCGGGGGTGAAACTGCCCGGCCACCTGATTTTGTTATTTCAATTGTAGCGTTTTTGTACACTTTTTTTTTTAACATTTGTTGCCTTATGGAACGCGTCTCTAAAGCCCTAGGTCGGGCGTTGATCGCCGCGGAGTAATCCTCCATTATTGCTATCCGCGCTCTCTGTATTTAACAGGGCGCTCTATATTATTTATGTCTCGTCTCGTAGTCGTCAAGAGGGCCGCCAGGTAGCATCTCCGCGTACGCGCCTCACACCGCGCGCCCCTGCGTCACTACCCAGCGGCCAGAATTGGGAAGGAATAAGGAAGGGGGTAAGGTTTAGGGCACTTACAGGAGTTGGACTAGCCCTTGTGAAGCAGCTGAACTCGTTTTGTCGGAACAAATTTCACATGAGAATCAACGGGAATCGAACCCGGACCTCAGTGGTGAAAGGCGAGCGACCTTTGCTCTGAGCCACGAGACAGCATGACAGCTTAGTAAATGTTTTTTTATTCCAGATTTGTTGAAATACTTTCTCAGCAAAATGTTGAAAAAATTTCTTTAAATTTTCGGGGTTGCAATTAAGTGGGGCTTGGGGCAAGTTGCCGCAGTTGCTTTACCACCTGGGCGCCCCCCCCCCCCCCAGTCGTACATAGTCGCGATGTTTGGTGCTATAATATAACCTTCACCGAGGGAACAATGATTTAAGTACCATTAGAAATTACTAAAATGTGAGATTGTCTTTGAAAACAAAATTCCACACCGTAAAGATTCGAGCAATTTACTGCTGACAGTGTTTGTGAGAAAAGTTACGATAGTAAAACTGTAAAATACTGCCAAAGTCTGATAGTGATGAAGTTATCAAAGTACTAATGTTTCTAACATAATTAGCTTTCTTATCAATACATTTATTTCCATAATATGGGGCAGTTCTCTCATCAAAATCATTCAAATATGACCGAGAACATATGCTTTTCCCTTCATGCCTTTAGTTGAATGAGATACATTCCATACATACCCGGCCTAGACAACAGAAGGAAATATTCAGCGGTGGAAACAGTGGCTTGTCTGAAATATTCTGTGTAATCAGACAGAAACTACAACAGAACATATTGCTATAGCAGATGAAATCTTTTTGTCGATTTGTACGGTAAAGAGATGACGAACGAGAGCATTGGACTATCTTCGCTACCTAGTACTTTCAAAGACGCTGGTAAAACCTAAGTTTTATCTTGCAGCTCGCTAATATGTAAGTCACATCAAGTCACGTTTGTGGAGAAAAACTATTCCTTACGATTTGTGCTTTGTCAATTCCCCTGAAACTGACGAGGCTGGGAATAACATTTATCGTTCAAAATTGCGGCCAAGAGGAAGCTGCCGAAACTCCTTTTTATATTGAAGCAAGTAATTAATTTAATGTGACTCTTGAATAAGAAACATCAAGAACGTTTCCTACAACGGACTTTATCCCCTAATTTACCATAACGAAAGCATCAACCGGCTAATTCTGGAATTAGAATAATCGCACTTTATTAGCACTGCCACAGGCAATTCACACATTCGCCATTTACTTACATTTTATCCAGTGAAAATTCGGTGTTGTTCGGGTGTTTATTTATCACAACAATCTATTAAACAACCTTACCAGTCTCGTCAGTTATGCCTGCTCAGTGGGCATTACAGAAAGTGTGTATGTATTGTGGGTGGCATGAGGATTTTGTTGGATAATTTCACTCCTTACCCACTACCCCTCTAGGGGTGTCTTACCCGCGGTGTATTCTTTTTCGCATTTTCAGTGACCGAACAGTAATAACGAATACCAAGTTTTATTGAAAAGGCATCGTTGCCGCGTCAGCTGGAACGCAGCACGCACGCACACACCGATATATACACATCATACATCAATTTTTTTGATATTAATATTTTTTGGCAATGGATACATTTATGAGGCAATGTTTACGCTGGCAATGAGATAAATGATAGTATTACATATAATCATTATTAAATTTATTATAGATTGATTATATCACAAACAAGAGTATGCACAAATTTTGAGAATTGAAAAAAACAGTATTTTTTCGAAAATCTATAGCTTGCTTTGTAATTGGTTTCGAAAAGTTTTATACAAAGTTGTAGGAAATTTTATCCTCTTAAAATTCATTTTGAAACATTTTTCTGCACGACTTAAGGTTAAAGAGCTGTAGAGAGAAAACGAAACCGTCTGAAAAATACAAGTTTTTCGGATCTCCCGGAGTTAGCGCAGGGTCTGGAAGGTCGAAAAATCTTGGGGTTTTATTTAGAGCCTGTGTACATACAACATACTCAAAGAAGAGTTTTTACGACTTTTTTCCAGGTAAAATGTACATAACGACTGGACTAGACGAAGATGCTCATAAATTTTTGAAGTAATATAACAGGAATTACAATATGGAAATAGTTAGTAGGATTTTGTTTACTTCAAATACTAAATATGTTTATTATATTGAACCTTGCATAATAGATACTTTTTATAATGATTTTTTCGAAATCAGCGTGATCGTTTTCCTTTAAAATCGCCTACTTTCATCCTGGAGATATGAAAAAAAAATTTTTTTGTTCCCTGGTGTAATTAGACGAAGGGTCCATTGTTGTGAATCTCTCTCATTTTCAAAACTTGCAAAAATAAACATTGGAAAAATACACTGACGGAGGCTTTGTTACTTCATGAAATATGTTCTTTAAAATCTAATGCTTAAATAAGTCGTGTACTGCTTTGTTATTTTTTAAATAAGTAATTTTGCGTTAGTTTTGCATTCGCCAGAACTGCACAAATTAAATGCGGATTTCCCAGGATCATTTGCTAGTTTTTAACGAAGATATCAGATCGCAATACAAAGGCTACGCCGCGACCACGGCAGTTTGAAATTCTGAGAACAGTTGTGAACGAGGTTTATGCTGAATGAAACGCGAATTTGGCATTGGCGAATTTGTGTTGATGTATTACCTTTAAAATAATTAGTTTCGAACCTAATGCTCTACGATACGTAACGCTTTACAAGAGATGTGTTAATAAGGCAAATTGCGTTATTGTACTTATACGTAACAGTTACTAATGCGAGAAAGTATGTACTGTTGTAGCACCACCAGTTTTTAAATTATTGGATTTAACTGTCACCAAACCATTAATATTGCAATTTGAATATACTATAATCTCTTCTACAACTATCAATTTAGAAATTACTGCATCTGTTTATTGTACATAAGGAAGAAGGAAAAAAGAAAAAAAAATCAAGTTACAGAACAAGAAAACACCTCACTCAGTCTTAAATATATATTTTTACTTACAGTACTCAATAAATAATTGAAACAATTTAAATGTTCATTTACAAGTAAAATTTTCTTATAAGCAAAAAAATATTAGAACGTTGTGCAAGTCACCATAACATCGGTAAAAAGATTGCATCACAAAAATTACTTTTAAACTAAGGGAAAAAAACCAATACACAAAAATACTGGAGGGAAAAATAAAATAAAAGATAAAATGTTATGCATGAAATGAATTATTCAAACACATTTTGCAAAAATCAAAGGAATAATTTGACTTTTTTAATTAATTAATTAATTAATTAATGGCGCATCTCTACAATTTCTGACTCTTGCAAAACAAATCTCCTTTGGATGCACTTTTGAGCATAAAGTTTTTTGTTAAACAGATTTCTTACAATAATCATTTTCAGTGTCTTTGAATTAGCCAAAACAAATTAAGTCTTCAATTCTAGGCACTTGATTGACATTACAAAGCAGAAAATGTCAAATATCTTTTCTTTAAATTATAGAAGACAGATAAACATTAGTTCTCTCTAGTCTCTTCTTCTGTCATTTCTTGTGAATTGATACATTGGCTCCACCTGAAACAACACAAATAAATATCTAAAATACTTTTAAAATATTCTGGCCACTATCAAATGATACAAGATAGTAAAATTATTCAAAATTAAACAGCACATTAGTGTAGCTCACAAAAATACAAGCAATCCACAAATTTTTATTAAACAATTAAGATTTTACAAACCAGGCACTCAAATAACATAACTTTTGACAACATTAATTCAAGCAACTCAGCATGCATTAATATAGCACAATGATAACACATAAGTTTACTCAACAAGAAAACTTCATTAGTAACAGCTTCAAAGCAAATCAGGAGAAACAGGACATATCAGTTTCATGCAGTTTTCAAACATGTGCAAGTTCTAATTTGGATTAACATTTTAAAGAACAAAACACTAGTAATATTAGGATTTTCTCTAGAAACATAGCATTCACAATATCTCCATAAAAAAAATAAAGCAATTATACAGAAGACAATCATATATCAAAGCATATTCTCATAAGTTAACAGTGATATCAGAGAATGAAATTTTACGCAACAATTCAGTAATGTCAGACAGCCCAAACAGCAAATAAAGTAAGCATTACATGTCATGAATTGTAACCAAGTGTCATACCCACTCCACCCAATTTTTCCAATGCAATTCATATTTAGTTCCACAAGAAAAGAAACAGGAAGAGAATAGGAAACCTTTCATGAAAATTTTGTATTCAGATTACATTGAAATACAATTTCAAAACGATATACATAATGGGTTGAGAAAAAACTTAAATACATTACTTTCACAAATGAAGAGGGGATAAAGACGTTAATCTTACTCTTTTGTCAGGTAATTGACATTTTAAGTTTTGTGGTATAAAAATTATTATTAATTTTTTAGAGGGGGAAAGTATTTAAAAGGTTTGCACATCTGCTAGAAGAAATGTTCAGGCTCTGTTTGTATTTTTAGTTTGTACTTGTAAAAATCAAAATATAAATTGAAGAAAGAAAAAACTGAATCCTCACAACCAAAGCTAATCTAATGGCAGAAATAAGAGGTGTAGTGGTAACTGCACAGCTGGATATAAGAGTTGCAAGTTTGAAACCTGCATACAAGATGGGTGTGTCATGCTGACGATTGTGGCATATATGATGATGTAATGATGCATACGATGATGTAAAAAAAAATTTTTCACCTTCTGGGTGCTTAAATTGCAGTTTTTGATAAGAAAACAGGTTTTGTGAAATGATTTTTATCATGAGCGGGAGCACTGATTGCTCAAACATTGCATTTTTTTGGTACTTTTTTGACATGTGGGGCCTTGTAGAACACAATAGATGCATAGGAAATGTCGAATATTTTTTATGTTTGTCCCATATTCATACTGAACAACCTTTGTACAAATATATAATTTTCTGGATGACCTAAGTATTGTAAAAAAGGCTAAAAAAGTACCATTGTCCCCAATATTGATGATATTCTTGACCATTACATGTTTCTAATCGCACATTCTTCATGAAAATTCATACAGTAGAGTTTTTTTGGGCCTCTGAACACAAATCTGGATGTCAGATTTTAAAAATTTAAAATGCCCCAAATCCAATATGGCGGACAAAAAATTTGAAACTTTCATTATATAATAGATACATTTTTAAGTATCTCACAAGTTTGTTTAAGCTCCAACTATAATTAACTAAATTACAGAAGCTTTAAATTTATTAGGAATTTAGCAGATTGATGTTCATGGATAACAAGCCTACATGCCAACAGATTATGTGTATTTAACATGCAGTGGAATCCCAAACAATTCTTGAAAATTTAACTGTATTAGCAATGTCCAAATGTGGTGGCTTTGGTGAAAGCTGTTATTTAAAATTATAATAGTAGTCAAGCTAAAAAACAACTTAATAAAGTAAAAATCACAATTTATGTATTCTTTGCAGGATTTTCAAAAATAAGGGAGTGAACTGAACAGGTCTGAGCATGACGGTTAGATAAATAAAACAATGATAGTGAATATGGAGTGGGTGATTTTGGGGAGGATTGATAACCTTTGGGAACCTTAGGACCTCATTCTCCAGCCCCCCCCCATAAACCTTGGATACAACAAGGATGCTAAAAATCACTTAACAATATACTCCATGGGAATAAAGAAGTTAAACGAGATTCACCAGGAAAAAAAAAAAAATCTATAAAAGAGGAGTAGGCGACAGCCGCAATTGAAACTCTACAGACTTAAGTCGGAGGTCCTATACAAGCAAACTGAATATGTCAACTCTAATGTTTTACATTTTATACACATTAAAACATTCTACCCACATTCTTTCAATTATATTAATTTATTGTTTATTTCTTGTCTTTTCTAGGTCAAACTCAACAAACTCCCAGGCTTACTCTCTATAGGATTTAGAGGCGTTGAAATATGTAATAAATTGCATGAACAGAGATAATATTACAGGGAAGTCAGGTATACGTGTCAAATATCATATATGTTAGCATTTCATGCAATTCTTTATTTTCGTATAACACATACATGCATGCATACGTTCTTAAAAGTATTTTGCAAAACATTTGTAGAGACTTCCTATTTGAAATTTTTAACTTTCCTACACCCAAAACACTGAGAATAAAATACGATATTCTGCAAATAAAAATCTTCATCAAGTCTCACAAAAACAAGCTAATATTTTTTTGATAATTTTTGTGAGAAGTCCAATTTTTCGGGCTTTTACTCCTACATCCATTCCAGGTTATGAACAGAAACATGTCAATTCTAACTTCAGTCTTTCAACATTTTAAATTAGTTATGTACACTGGAAAATCACTTCTCAATTAAAAGGTCTTTGTTCCCCTGCACTAAGCCCTTTTTACCCTAAGAACTTCACATACTGAAATTCTTCATTTTCAATATCATTTGATGAAATAGAACTTTGGCAGTCATAATTCTATTATATTGCAATGGTGAGCTGGAAGAAAGATGACTGGAAAATAATGAAAAGACGTAATAAGAAAAAATCCAATACGAAAGACGATCATAAAAAAGAAAAAAAAAATTGTTTTTATAAAATTTGTAGTAATATAATAATATTTTGACTGTTCATAGAATCCCTGCAATCAAGAAGTAACCAAGGTCAAACCGAGCCATTCTAAGAGTTTAATTGCACATTTGATCTAGAATGTTTGTTTCTAGATTGTAGCATTGCTATAGATAAATTTAGTTTTAAACAATGCAAGACATGTGTCTAACTTCTAAAATGGGTATGGTTGTCAATAGTGTTTGTTTTGGAATGAAGTGCTTCACATTAAAGAAAACAACATGTATGTTTGCATTATTACACACAGCTGGAAAAAAGCATTAACAACCAAATATAAACAAAGTAGATAATAAAAAAGAAGAAAAGCGTAACGGATAAGGTGGAAAAGAGATTTCGATACCATTTTTTTTTTTAAGGAGCCAAAACAATAATTTTGGGGAAAAAATGGGCAGATTTCCATTCAAAAAATATTTCATCAATATAAATATGTTACTTTTTTTATATAAAACTAATATAAAAAATGAGGCAAAACTTACAATAATTTATGTTAGTGGCTACTAGATACCAATAGTATGTAGTTTAATTGATACCTGACAATGTAGTTTAATTAGTAGTATCATTTAATTTCTCACCCATTTGATTACAACTAAATTTTCCATATTTTTTCTATTTTCCGCTTTATCTACAACATCTTTATTTTACTTCTTGTTTCGAAATTTCTTAATCCTCAAGAACACCTGTGTGTGTGTGTGTGTGTGTGTGTATACAGCAATACAATGAAAAATTGCAAGAAACAAGAAATTCATACACATTATCCATGAAAATTTTCTTGGCAATTCAATGTTTTACAAATCAAAACTGAAGTCTAACATTTCCACAACTCCCATAGACTTCCTTTCAATTAGCCACCCACTCTTTGCACCTAATGCTTACAGTATTCGATTTCTTTCTGAAACCCAATAACACTACATAAAAAATTTAATTAAAAAATCAAATAAATATCACATAATAAATTCATCACTGACACCACATTGTAGAAACATTTAAAGACTCTCCAATGCTCTTACTGGTTCTTGAATTTCAAAATAAGAAAGAAATGAAAAACTCAAAAAAATAAAATTTCGTGGCTACAGTTCCAAAACCACTTTTAAAATAAGGAACTATACAAAATAACATGCACTGGATGCCTACAAAAAACAAGCACGAGTTATGAACTCTGTTCAATAAAAACCAAAGTAAGCAAATCCCAGAGGGTAATCCACATTTAATCCCCTGGACTTTTGCTAATTTGTCTGGAAATATAGATTAGTAATATATCCTCAATGATACTGAATATATTTATTTACCGAGAAAACTTAAAGGTCATTATGAAAACAACAGGAACTTGCAAGAACAAAGCACCAAATATGAATAAAAATACATGTATCTAAGACCTAAAATATTTGTCATTTAGAAAATCTGAGAACAGAGCAAAGACCAATACAACATCCTGAGCTTCATGTTCGGGTTTAAATAAATCTCAAATTAATCTTAATTACACGATAGAAGACTATACAAAACTGGCCTTGAATACAAGTGCATTTTAACATAAATGTCAAAGGAAACTATTTTTAAACAGTTGAACAAAATTAGTAACACTTACTTAATTTACAAGTTTTTAAATTTTAAGCCATAAGTTGTTTTTTTTAATACAAGTTAATGCATTGTTAGAAATAAAATCTATTTAAAAATTAAACACAGTTAAATTCTGAAGCCATTTATAAACGCACAACTTCCAAACATGCATCGTTATATATAAAAAGTCAATACATAAGCAAAAAACAGGAGTCAATGTACTTTAAGTAAAAAAATGTGTGTGTGCAAAGTGGGGTAGAAATTTCATATGCTTCATAAACTAATCTTTGAAAATTGAATTTTTCATTTCATTATAAATTAACATACAATGAAATTTGTTGTATCATTCTAAAAAAAAAATTGCTCTCCCCAAGCAAACAATCAAATTTAAAAACTAAAAGCTTGAATATCTTTATGATTAATCCACCTAACACGTAAATTTATTAAATCAATAAAATATAAAAACCAATTCACTACTTACCTAAGCTGTCATGGACTGGCAATTTACACCCCACAAAAAATTACTTTCACAGACAACCGATAACAAATGACACAAAACTAACTTGTGGCCAATTCACATAATCAATTTCATTAATACAAATTACCACATAAACAGGTGAATACACGGTCTCAAACGTCACTACTTCGGTTGGAGGAGAGCAAAACAAGAAAAAACAACACACAAACAACTCTTTTTCATTACCTAAAATAACTACAAAATCATACATGCAGGCAAAGCAATCTTTCCACTCACCAATTATGCTTTCAGACTTCACTCCAACCCCGAGAAAACAACAAAACAATTATAATTCAGCTTCGACACTACGAACCGACTTTCCACGAACACAAAACCTCAACCCAGCTGTAAGATTGGAATGCATTCCTCAAACAGGCAGAGAGCGTGCATCGGACAAAGTATGGAATAGTTCAGAAAATTCTTATCACGCACTCTGGTGTGTACTCGTATGCACGTCAGGTGTGAAAGTTAACAATAACGGAAAGCGGAAAGTAAGATGTAGACGAAAGTGAATTAACGAATCATCTAAAATAATTGATTTGAAACTAGCCTTCGTGCTATACCATGGATGTGGTGCTTCAACCTGGCCTTTTTGTCGATTGGTGGCTGGTGGGTAAGCACGATGTACGGAACAGGTACAGAATGAAACGAGTGAAACGGCGCAGAAACACAAAGTTTGCAAATAAAACGTTATCCCGGGGAACAAATCAAGATAACAAGAAACATCTTAATTATACTTGTAGAACACTAAGTTTAACAGTTATTCTTTCTAGCAACGATATCTATACTAACAATATTACCAATGTAATACACCTTTAATATTAACTTACTCGGTCATCTCAAGAACAAAATAAAATCGAATAAAATAAAATTTATTGTCAGTACGAGAAATAGTTCGATTTTTCATAAGTTACTAGCTCGAATTGTTTACGAGCATACATTATGACTTGGGTGACATTTGGTCCACAATAACGCGCACTACCTGCTCACGTGTGTCCGCAGGTGCATCTTCGCCCACACCTTTCTGAAGGTCGCCGCAAGTTCGGTGACTCACGCGCAGCTCACGCGCCTTCACCACGACCACCAACGATCTACTTTGCATACGGACGCACAATTACATTAGGACACTTTCGATTTGAAATGACATTACTCCACTTTATGGCAAAATCATGTTTACCAGGTATGCTGCGTATGAGCATTCAGTCGATACGCACAATGTGAGAATAAGCGGAATAGAACAACCAAATATTTGCATTTTCAATCAACGTCGAAAACGTTTCATTGTTTTGGGATTTTTCTCGAGTTGCTGGTTATCTAACAAACCTCAGACTCTTCTCACAGGGCTGGAGACAGCATAGCTTTCGTTCAATTTCTGCGCGCATTGAAAGTTAGTAATATAGATGACTGTGTTGCATTCAAACAGCTCAGTGACGACTCGAGAACAATGTTCATGGTAGTCCTCCTTGTCCCCCTATGTCATTCCGCGCACTGCGATTGTTATTTAAAACTGTTATCAAGCCCCCGTACCAACATCCCTTGCTACAGAACATCCAGAGTAATGATAATTCTTAACTTTTTTTCCTCCCCTTCCTGGGGTTTTTGTCACTTTAAGGGGATGCCGATTTCGGCTACCCACTATGGGGGCATATATTTACCTTTACACTGGACATACATACGGGCTCCTCGGTCTATGGTCCCCAGACTCACAAAGCCTTTCGCGACAACACATATGCATGAAAGACAAGGGACAAACAAACATACCCACGGAGGGGGGGGCGGAACCCGCGACCGTTCGGACCGAAGCGCTGAGTCGGCACACACCCTAGCCACCTCGATCATCCAGGTCGGCGACAATTTTTAACTCATGAAAGTATTAAATATTTATTTTGACTAACTAGAAATAAGAAAATAGTAGTTTATGCAATTAGTTAAGCTTTATTGCTTTCAGGGAGTATTATATAAAAGAGTATTGCATGCAGAGAGTACCGCATGAGTACATGTTTTGAAAACTAACCACGTTTTTTTATTTTATTTATTTATTTACGTCAAAAACAGTTAAAAACTGCGTATGACGAGCTATGGGGAGAAGTGAGCGTTAGGAGCGAGTTTTCAAAATTGTACTCATGCAATAAAGCAACATTATAAATGAGTTGCATACGCTATTCTTTGTATGACAGCATTATAAATTTATAAGAGAATCAAACTTAATTTTGCAAAACAACTTTCCTGTGATGTCTCGGGTATTTGACATCCGTGCGAGAAAACGGTGGTCGGCTGTTCCGTGTACCTCTACCTCCCTCCAATTGGCTGAATGCGTGATAACGCAATCATTCGTGCCGCAAATCTAATACGTCATCATTTGTGCCGTAAAACGCCCGATTATGAACGATTTCTCGCAACAGAAAAGGTCGTTTATAGTGCTGGAATACTTGTTAACTTCACACTAGTACAGGCGCCACGTTACTAATGACTGGAAATCGAAGTCTTCCGCGGGCAGGCAGTAGTACAATGAAACTTGTCCTAAGTGGTCACTAATGGTTCCGGCGAAAATTGACCGATAATAGAAATGGCCGTTTAATGAAGGTTACGAGATTACGGAAAGAACACGACAGATGAAAGTGTGTTAACTGATTTATCATGAAAATGTTTTCCGGAAAATAATTTTAATCGACTTAAACTTCAAACAATGTCGTTCACGCATGGATTTTAAAATTTTTGAAATAAAAATGTAACGCAGAATTCTTTTCTACCTGGTGAAATCCGACGCATACCTACACGGCAGCTTGCGGGGTGTTCTTCCTCCAGGTTTCGCCCACCAGTATTGTTCGGCGAAACCACGGAAAAACGCCGATCAGAACAGCCGGCCTCCAGAATTCTTCTCCAAACAACAGCTGAATTGGACCGAGCTATTGTCGAAAATTCTCCACCGTCGGAACTCGAACCCTAGGACTCCATATTCAGAGTCATATTCAGATATAGTAGCAAAGCTGGCTCCGAACTCAAAACAGACAGTGTACATACTGGAGATTTTTATGCTCTTAAACCGAATTAGAGCTGTCTAGGAACCATCCCCCGCAGGGGGGAGGGGGATCGTGGCAACGTAGGTGGGCACGATCTCTGGTGAAGAGTTGTAGACGAACACTCGTACCCTCAGTTTCACGGTTGAACTCACGCCGTTAGTCTCAAGAAGGAGGCAGCGAGTATGCGATGCTAAACTTCTGGTTGTCGGCTCAACGCGGCAACCCACTAGTTAGGCCCCTGGCGCGTCGACCTCAGGGCAGGATTGGTTGACCTCAGGGCAGGCACGGGGTGCTCTGGATTATACAAATAGAAGTCCGGCGGACAAACGACCAACCGCCAGGTTGCCTTGGTCACGGCCCAACCCAGGTCGGCAGCCTGAGGGGTAGGCAGTGGGGAGACGGGTTGGGGCCCCCGAGCTGCTCGGACTTCGGTCCGGGTAGCCCCCAGATGGGCACTTGGCTTCGGCGTGGCAGTGGCCCAATATTCGGGGCAAAAGAGGAGGGATTTGGTGTCTCGGCGCACGTGAGTGGCGAGTTGCCATACAGGCGACACTGACTCCGGTACTAGCCTGGAAAGTTAGAAGCTCTAAGCTAGCAGGGCGGCTCTACCCAATTATTGAATGCGGAGGTTGCCGTGAGGGCAAACTGGGTACCGGCCGGACCCGGTTACCTACCGGTCGGCGTCCTTGTACGCCGGCGAGAGGTGAGGATAAAGGCGAAAAGCCAAAGGACCCCACCTCGGGGACTTGTCCCCCAGGTAGAACAAGAACCAGTGGCGTAGTGAACCACGAGACGGCATACCTAGGAACGATCAGATGACAGAGGACTTTTTACCGCCTCAGAATTTCGTAAAACTCGCGATATCAGGAGAGGGAGTAGTGACGTGAGCTGTATAGCACAGCACAGTTCTCGATCCCTCTTTTCTAGCTGTTTGATTAAAACAGTTTTCTGACAGGCGTCTCTGCGCTCGCTTTCCTCACACCCCCAACACAGCATACACTGGCCGAAAGAGCACTCCTGAAGCCAAAAGTCTGCCCTCAACCACCAGATAGTTCTGCGTGTGCGCTGGTTACCTTCGAAAGAGTTTGGAAACAATCCACGATGCAATATAGACGTAACCTTTCCTCTATTTTGCCACCATTAAAACATTTTCCATGGTGGAGGAATAGGACCACTATACATCAGTTCTGGAACTATACAATTTTGGGCCCGAGGCAATGCTAAAACGTAGTCCCCCCCCGCGAAAAAATTAAAATGGTGAAAGTTGTATCAAGAAATTATGAGTTATTATGAAAATTAAAGTATATGGCCAATATGTATACGTACAATATGTATCTGTACAATATGTATAATTTTTCAAGAATGTGTTTAAATATTTCATATAGTTCTACCTTATACGTAATGACTACTACAATTATATATTTAAGGTAAAAATTAATAGAAAATGTTATGAAACCTCACATTACTGTATCGATCTGATTCGATAACGGTTTTCTCGAGTTCCAATTTCCTTTTCAATTTTTTACTAATTTTTCCCCATTACTCCCGTAATCGGACCCCTTGCCTTGCGGGGTCCCGGGCAATCGCCCGGTCTGCCCATGCATAGTGCCGGCACTGTTATATATACATATCAGAAAAACGAGTGGTGCTCCAAGAGCACATACTTTCTGGCATTATTTCTAACTTTTGCAATTTTCAAAAATTCAAAAAGTTCAAAGAAATTGACACTGAGGCATTTTTAACCCGTCCTTTTCTCTATCCGAAGGGGTAAATTAGTCTTTTTCAGAAAAATGTATTTTATAAATTAATATTACTATTATATTTATAAATATTATTTTATAAATTGCATTAGCGTCAAGCAGAAATTACGCAAAAACTACTCGCTTTTTTAAAACATTGTAAATGACATTTAATGAACTATATTTTATAACAAATATCATTCAAGAAAAATCTTTATCGTCAATATTGTACTACAGAAATGTTATTTTTTGTTGCAATTTTCGAAAATACACAAAGTTTGGCAAAAATGGAACCAACGCCAGTTTTTTATTGTCCGTTGCTACAAACAAGGAAAAAATGTTGAGCATTTTTTAGAACATAATTGAATTATCTACATTTCAAGCAAAATTACTAAAAATACTAAATTTTTCGAAAAATTGTACATGGTCTTATTTCAAGATCTCTCTTTGAAGAACAGATTCCATTCCGGAAAAATGCTCTTCTCTTCAATGTTGTAGTCGTAGGAAGAAGCCGAACAAACTTGAACATTTGCAATTTTATAAAATTCAGAGATTTCAACGAAAATGAGACATGCGCCATTTTTAGTGTCTTTTACACTATCGGAGGACGAAATTTAAACAAAAAAATTGGAGCTATTTTTTAGAAAATTGTGTTGAGATTTCATGTAAAGTATCATCAAAAGTAAAAATATCCATTTCAAACTCGCAGGGACTTTAGTACCTTTAAATTGACCGAGGAATATCAATTTTGTGGATAATCCCCTGAATGGTTTAGGCGGTAGCATCGGGCACAGACGGACGGGCAGAGAGACGACTTGCTGTGAATCGATTTTCCGATATCAAGGACCCACAAAACGTGAATTGTGACAACAATTTTCTATATGCTATATTAAAAAACATACACTTCCCACTTAAAGTCGTGGTAACTAAGTAATTCCTAGGCATTTTAGGATCCTCTGGGTTACCTAGACTTCACCGCGGGACCAAGACGTTCCTTTTCTTCATTTACTATACTTGGGTTTTTATTTTTTGACGCGTGCGGGCCTGTCATCATAATGGACTATCTCATGGCATATCGCGTCTTTGTCGGTCGTGTTGCTAGACCTCACATGATCGCCAGCATTGTTCGATACGGTCGCGATCATGCGAGATCTAGCGGCACGTCCGAGAAAGACGCGCAATGCCGTGAGATATTCCATCGTGAAGACAGTCCCTCACGCGCCAAGAAATAAAAATCCAAGTATACCATCAATGCTAAATTGCTCCATCATAATTTACAAATTATGTATAGAGCTCAATGGAGCTTCTGAGAGCAATTAACGATATAGTGGATCGAGACGTGATCCCCAACGACTTGAGGGCACTAACTGTGGCTCTTGGCATAGCCCCAGAGATTCCAACCACCACTGGCAGGATTCTGGTGTGGGGCACTCCATGCAGTTGGGGTGTCAGGGGAAAAATGGTTGGTATTTTACGACCTTTTCCTCTCCTGAGTTTAGAAGGCTAGACCTATCCTTGTGGCAGACAGTCACATCGACCACGTGGACCACTTCCCGGCTTTTTATTACCAGATCAGGTTTGAGTCTAACCCCTTCCGCAACAAAGTGGCTTCCGTGGACACCATTGTGTCCGATTTCCAGAGCATCTTCCACTCTATGAGATTTTTGATCTCGTCATGACGCTTTATTCTTGCTGGCTTCGTAAAAATACACTGACTGAGGATGTGATTCATGGTTTCTACCCCTGTATTGCACTTCCTGCAGTATACATCCTCCTTGGGCTTTCCTCTACTAAAAGTAGTTTTATTGGTAGCAGTATTTTATCTCAATTGGAGTGCAGTGATAAAAAGACCAGGTTTCAGAAGTCTGTAATCTTTCAAAAAGGTATTTCCAAATTTCAGAACGTCTGTCCGCTGCGCCAGGCGCCCTTTGTGCAAGTTGAAACAACAAACAGGCTACCTCGTCATCGGCGCATTTCTTCTTATAAGTCCTTAAATCTTGTTCAGTATAGGGCCAGTTTAGTCTCAGAGTTCTAGCGGTTTTTAATATCCGTTGGTAGAAACTCGGACAGGAGCTCAGCCATCTGCATATAGGATCTGCATTTTTTTCTAATCGTAATCCTAGGTTCAGCGCTACCCTAGGAACGTGTTGGGCGAGCCGCAGCAATCCCAGACCTCCATTTCTCTTGGCCAGGTAGAATAAGCCGTCTACAGCACTCATATGAAGAAAGAAATGTTTGACTGCCACTCTGATTTGACCGTCCGCTTCCCTGAGCATCGACATAGATGGCATCGATAAAACCAATTGGTAAAGGTAATGCGGCATTATATAAGTATGAAAAATGCCAACTTCTGAGTGGGCTTTAAATGCGCCTTTTGAAGCCTCGTCACTGCTTCCATCAAATTCAATATGGATGCTTTACATGGGAAGCCGTTCCAGATAGAGTAGTTCACTCCCAGTTAGGGTATGATCATTACTGACAAGACGAATTCTACCACAATATCAACAAATTCTTGAGCTCCTGGGGCATTTTTTGCCAAAAGCACCTGATCGTCAGCAAATGCTAACACGGACACACTTCCAATATCCTGACATGTTTTACAATTTCTCAATCAGGCACTCCATAATGCGATTAAAAAGGAGTGGGGACAAGGGATCCCCCTGTTTTACTCCCCTACGAATTGGCACCTCAATTCCTTTTGAGGGGTGATGACCGATGGTGAAAACGTTGGCGGAAGAATCCATTACCAAATTGGTAAAAGCGTCAGGGATCTCTTTCCTGGACAGGGCCCACCAAATCGTCGCGTGAGGAACAGTGAAAGCTTCGGACATATCTAGCACAGTGACGACACCACCCTTTGCTTTTTTCATGTCACAGACTGCTTCGTGAACGTTAGCGAAAAAGCCAGGTTCAGGGATAAACCCTTTCTGTCGTGGATTGAACTTCACCGCGGACCGAATGCGTTGGTCCATAATGCCCCAAAAGATTCTGTACAGCAGAGAACTAATTGTGATAGGGCGATAGTTAGTGACAAACGTATTATTCTTACCGTCTTTTAATATTAGGATGGTGCAATTGTCTTTCCACCCAGAAGGCACAAAGCCACTGTATAAAATTAGTGGGTACAATAGGGACAATATTTCAATTTTTGCTCCTGAAGATATGTCTCAGCTGTATCATATCTGGTCCTGGAACCGTGGCATTTTTCATCCCAACCAGACGACTTTTAATTTCGGCAACTTGTACCGAAAACACAATTCTGTCTGGGTCCATTTCAGGTGTCGACAATTTATCACTCTCTCTTAATTCGGAAAGCCGAATTGGGGGCATGTTACCCCAAATGGATTTGTACAGGTCATTAACCTCATCCGGGTTAAGGGGCTGTTGGTCAACACTAGTACAGTTCTGGAAACAAAAATTGATCGCGGCCGTCTGCGGCAAAGTTCAGCTTGTGCACGGCTTGGGCAGCCCTTGTCATGACGAAACGTTGCAGGCGGAGCCTCACAAATCTAGGCAGCCAATCTCAACACAGAGGGGAGTGTCCTAACGGAATTACGCCGTACAAAATGGCGGGCGTCTTTAGTTCCGATATGGAAATATTTTCAAATAAAAATACATGGAATTAAACACTTTTGTGAACATGAAAGTAAATTTATTCAAATATATATGAACACATACACTTAACCACTGTTAACACAATTCTTTTTGAAGAAATTACGTTGATGTGAGATAAAATAACACTAATTTTAGACCAATTACTTTCTTATACACATTTTAAGTTCAATATTGTCGTTCATACACCAATCCATGAACTTTAACACATGTCCAGTTTACTTATGATTTTTGTCATAACAAAAAATACTATAATTGCATATTTGCAATTGTTCATATG
Source organism: Acheta domesticus (assembly GCA_031308135.1). Lineage (NCBI taxonomy): Eukaryota > Metazoa > Arthropoda > Insecta > Orthoptera > Gryllidae > Acheta > Acheta domesticus. The sequence continues at coordinate 133,954,018 of JAHLJT010008446.1, forward strand.
ATTCTAAAATTTGCAAAAATTGCAAAATACTGTCTTCCTCAAATCGATAGAGGACTTCTATCACGATCACACGATCTATCAACTGTTTCAATAAAAGATAATAAAAATCCAAAGACCAAGTGTATATTTATTATTAAAGCAAACAATTAAACTAGATATTAAGCAATCAATTTGAAAATTGTGATTTTGTGATATTCGACTCAGGGACAATTTGAGCACACTCTCCCGCAGGAATAACGCACATTTCTAAATTGTTTATAACATTTTTAATTGTTGCAAAACTGTTAATTCGCAGTTTTCGGTTCTGGGTCATCAGGGAACTCTTCCCACTTTAGAATTGCAAAAATTGGAAATTGTTTATAAATTTACAAATTTTGCAATACTTCTTTATTCTCTCATTTTAATTGCCTTTCAACAAGTTGCGAAATTCCGCAATTCAATCGTCGCTATCGCCTTTCGTTTTGGAGATTCGCAATTGTTTGTAGGAAATTAACATCTGATGCCAACCCTCATTTGTTTTACAGACAATCCAGTCGCTCTCCCCCCCCCCCAATCAAGTATATGGTTCAGATCGTTTTGCAGTGTCTCGCTTTCCGCCGATTATATTATACAATATTAACGATTTATATGAATGAATTTACGGCAAAACGGTAGAAATTGTTGCTAAGGAACTATTGCTGTTTTCTAACATTGAAAATTTCCTTCATATTCTTAGTACATCGTTGAAACTTGAGTTTCATTATTTTCATTCGTCTGCATTACAAATAAATTTTGTTTCAAATTTCAAAACGCAGAAGCTAACTGTTGTCCTGCAAATGTGTAGGTTTCTTTATTATGTGCTTGGGTATCTTCTACTTACTGGTGCAAAGTGTCTGCCAATAGTTTACCGTCTAGCGAGGAAACTGATTATAAACAAATCATTTTATTACTAATAGAATTATGATATAAACAAATTAACTTTTAAAATTACATTTCGACGGAACGGTGGCACGGTAGATAATTTTAATATTTATTCCACGAGGCGAATGTTGTGCATCAGAGATAATCGTAATATTTTAAATTTTGTTGGAATGGTATCACATTTAATTTTTAAATGGAACTGGGTAGGTTTTTACCTGAAATGAATAGAAGGGAGATAGAATTATGCCTCATTTGGTAATAATTAGAGTAAAAATATATTTTTGACACGCGGCTTGAGCCATCCTCAACTCTATGGCAAGCAACGCTTATCATTGGCTATTCTAGCAATTCAAAGTAGCCTATCCTCCGAAGTTTTCCCCCTTTCTCCTCGCCTTAAAAGGCATAAAAGGAAAGGCCGGGTCTGAAGAATGCGGCACTAATCCAGTAATATCGGAGAATGCTTCGCTACGACCTCTTGGATAATTGTGACAAATAATTTAAATTCAATATAGAAACAAACAAAAGTTGTACTACTACAAATTGTAATTATACACATGTAAATAAATATGTGTAATTAGAGAAATTTCTAATGAATGGTATGGAAAATTAAGAACAAGTTCAGTTAATTTTAATGAGAGAGCAATTTTACAGGGAAAATGTTTTTTTAATGCATTTATTCCATATATATATATATATATATATATATATATATATATATATATATATATACTCTTGCATTCATTAACATCCAGTTTCGTTCCTCAGACTTCAGTATTTGGAAATGACCTTCAGAGGGGTTGGATGGTTGAGCTCGCGTGCTATTAAATCAAACTTTGAAACCTTGAGTTCTTACAGAATTTCCCGAAACTCATGAATGTCATCTCAGTCTTCAGTAGTCGCGCCCTACGCGCCGGATTGTGATCCCGCAGGTCGATTAAAAATAATAGTTCACCTGTCCAACATTTTTTTAAGTGTCGGAGACCCTGTGATTCGTAGGGCAAATAGTGTAGTAGACATAATATTTTGCTGAACCTAAATACGTGAGCTCGTACCCCAGCGTTGACAAAACTTTGGGGAATTGGAAACACTTCTGCGGGCGTTGTGTGGTATTTTAATATTGTTATTACTAGGTCCTGGATAATTATGTAATCACATATTTTCCTAAGGTAACTCTATCAAGTCGAATCAACGATATATTCACGTTTCACATCGGTTAGTGGCCAAACACGTTGAATTTTTAGAACATATATTTACATATTTTACCCGAAACTACATTTATTTACATATTTTACACAAATGAACATATTTTTACATATTACTGAATTTTTCCGTTATCCTACATTTAAAAAAATTAATTCTTTATTTTTCCTATATGGTTTTGATAAGGAATCATCCAAACAAACAATTTAGCAATTGTCAAATATTTTTTCTGTACTCTCCTTTCTAAAATGCCGCTATTATTACCCGCTTAAATGAGAGTATCCATGAATGCCAAGGGTATTACAAGTAAAAGGAGAAGGCGACGATGCAATCATAGCTTTTATTCTGTTAGTTTTCAGCGCGAGTCTTGCAGAAAACAGAAAGGAAGTTTGATTTGTGAAAATGATTTGTTTTGCAAGCGATATTGTGCACCCACTTCGCGTCTTTTAGAGGTCTCCTTTGATCTTGATACCCTTTACCAAAAATTACATGCACCAGCTCAAGAAGGGCCGTTGACATTTTTCTTTCCCTGATTTTTACATGCGAGCCTCTACCGTTGTTCGTTTAATTATCTCTTTGGACCGAAAATCTAAAGTAAAATCTCGCTGTCGAACTGATGTGCAAGGAAATCATATTGACAAGGTTGTGATAGATTGAATGCACGTTTAAAAATGGAAGTCTTATTTTGTTAGCTTGTGAAGTGTTACCCAAATGCAACCATCAAATAATTACAAAACTATTTAACGATACGTTTTTTTGTGGCCTAATGAAGTTAAACATAAAGTCTTCCTTCTGATACGAATGCAGCGCCGTACATGTGCAAGGCAGAAGAAGCCCTGCAGTTATTGTTCCAAAATTACTACTTCTAACCTATCTTGTGCATGCGTTGTGTTTGCAGAACTGATTAGATCTCAGTTTTATAAAACTGAAGCATTGATTTCCAATAAAAAAGGGAATTGACAATGTGGGTCACCTGGATCGACGCTATGAGCTACAATGCTCAAAATTTTGAATTTGTAGTAGAAGTTATACATCAATTTGATTCTGAAGCTGCAGCATCTATAGACTTACCGAAGCAATTGTTTGATATTCAAAAGCTGAATAACTATATTGCCCCATATTTCAGTAAGCACTACAACTAAATTTTTGGAAACATCTTCCCTGAAACTGTCTGGTAACTTTGAAATTACCTAATCAGCAGTAGCGTCTTTAAAAACTGTATATGTTTCACTCAAAGGTCAATAGAGGGATCTAATAAAGAAATAGAGATCTTCAGTTCTGGAGAAGAACCCAGGATTCGGTGAAAGAGTAAGCGAGAATTTTTTTTTATAAAAGCTTATTTTTTTCAAAGTAGAATCGATCTTTTAAGTGACTATCACAACTGATGATAAATTAATTTTAACTGGTAATCACTGGGTACCGCATCTGTTAATTATGTGCGTTCGTTTTTCCAAGCTTTGATTTTATTGGCATCAACTTTGAGAAGTGACACGCATTCATACAAACATAACATTTTCCATTGAGGGTTAAAACACTGTTCGCAAGTAGGAATGAAAGATAATTGATTAGCTTCCATGTCATTCACTTTATCACGCTCTGTAAGACGTTGCCTGTACGAAGCGTTCTTCGGCCGATTCCGCCAATCATCGGATCACCTCTTTGCTTAAAATGGCCTTAAAACTAAGACTTCTCGCATTAATGGTATCAATTAAAACTGAACTTGGCCATAAATGAAAACTGGTGGTGTTACAGAATACCACAAACTTTCCCGTATTAATTTTCTAGTGTTTTGGTCTCGGCTAGCTATACGGACTGGCCATATACTCTTGCCAGCTGCCATCTATCGCCGCCCAAAGTACATTTTTTATATTTTCTTAATTTTTCGGTTTCGTAATTATAGAACGGAAATACTATTTTACAAATATTAAAGAACAGCAAAACTTAGTCATCAATGGCAAGTTTCTTTAGAAACTTTGGAGACGTTTTTTAAGGAAATGGCGTGTAAGCGATAATCTAAATTCGAAATTTAAAGCTCTTTTTCACAGAAACTTTTGAGTTTTCGAAAAACTTTATTGAAAGTTATAAGAAGCACTTTACCTCACAATTACAATAGTGTTTACAAATTGCGGGAAATGTGACGTGGAAACAAGATTTTCTCTAAAACGGCTCAATTTTTTTCTTTAAACATTTGGTAAGGATAGTGCCTAATATACTCTTTAACATAACATAAACGCCATATTGCTCTATTCTTTTGTTTTCTCAAAAATTTCAAAAATGAAATTTTTTTGACCTGAATCTCTCGCGTCGTTATTTGTTCATATGATTATTAATTCATATGATTTATTTGTTCACATGATTTATCGATCGTTATTTGTTCATATGATTTATTTGTTCGCGTCGTTATTTGTTCATATGATTATATTTATGAGTAGATGTGCTTTGAATAATGCGAAATAAAGTTTCTCAAAAACAACCGTTTTCTGTGAAACCAATTTCCAGCAAATTGTAAACACTATTGTATTTGTAAGTTGATGTACTTCAAATGACTTCTGATGATGTTTTTCGAAAATTCAAAAATTGTCTCTCAAAAACAGCTTCAAATGTCGCATTTACAGTAGCGCTTAAACACCATTTTCTTAAAAACGGCTACAAATTTTTCGAAGAAAATTGTGAGTTAGGACGAGCTTTTAATGTTTCTTTAATATTCTTCAAATAATATTTCCGTTCTACTATTCAGAAATCGAAAAATGAAACTTTAAAAAACGTGTACGTTGGGCGACGATACATGGCAGCTGGCAAGAGTATGTGGGAAGTCCGAATAGCTAGCCGAGACCATAGGAAATAGAAAACTAATACGGGAAAGTCTGTCCCATTCTGTATCACCACTAGTTTTTTTAAAACTACGTTCTCTAGATCGAACTATGAAGATTACTTTCATTTTCTTGGAGAGCATATAAAATACTTTGACGTTTATCGGGAGCAAAATAGTAGTAGTACAGAGATAAAAGAAAAGTTTCCTGCCTACAAAACTCAATTGACATTAATTTTTGCAAACGTACTGTGTATTTCGAGTTTTTTTAAAAATGTGAAATGTGTTGTTATAATAAGAGTGTGAGAAGAGCCAATGAATGGCTCAGTGTCAAAGTGTTTCTCTATAACTCAGAGAGCAGCGGGTTCGAGTGCTAGTCTTCGTAACTTTTTTTTCATTCTACATTACAAAAAAATTCACTAAAATGCAAAATTATACATTTGTCTTGTCAAAGATATGTATAATGTAAGCAAAATTCGCGATTGCGAAAAAAGAATGCGAAACAGCAATTCTAAAATAATGGTAACAGGCTGTCTCGACATGCGGCATTGAGACCAAAATAATATGATTTTAAATTGCATCCTTCGCAGTGCTTCGCAGTACTTCCGTGTTTTCGACTCCCTGTCAAAATGAAATAAGGAGCTCTGCGACGTTGCCACTTGACAAGAAAGAAAAATCAATATTTTCACTCGTGGCTTAGCAAATTGAACTACTCCGTTTTCATTATTCGACATGGCTCACCATAGCCAAGCCTCACGAGAGCGAGTTATCGCATTAGTAAACCAGGAATTTTGGATTCGTTAATAATGTATTCCTTGTATTTCTTAGAATAAGAGATTTATGAATAAACAATTAATATAAAAAATTCTAATAGATAATTTGGAGAATAAAAATATATTTCATAGAAATATAAAAAGCCCTTTTCAGGGTCACCTTGTTTTAAAATCAAAATAATATATTTACGCTATGGAGACAGTTTTGTAATACAGTTAACTTGACAAAAACAAATCACGGATAAGCAAAACAACTCTGGGCAAGAACCGGGTTCGATCCTGCGATCTAGGGTTCTGGAAGAAAGGATTCTACCACTGAGCCAAACGAATACATCTTTCAATTCCTTACATAAACCTACGTATTGCTGGCGTAAGTTATTGTGCCAAATGTGGGACAACGTTTGAAATGTCTCCAATATATTTAGACAATTACAAATTTATCAAACGGAATTAAAACTGGAATTACTGAAATGCATCCCACTAACTAGTCCCACTTTAAGGGAATCCCACTAACTATTGACGATCCCCGTAATTCTAAACGGTTCCCTATATCGAAATACAGTTTTCGCTCAACAATGGACAATCATGGGGCACGAGAAAAGAGAAATGGTGTAGAGATATTGTTTGAAATATTTTTAGTTTTGGAGAAATTAAAGAATCTTTAGTTTTTCTAAAGAGAACCATACATTTTTTCTCACTAGCAACAGATAGATCATAAAAGAGGAATGCAATGATGTAACATACGCTAATATTTTATAGTATTTTGTGTATTAAATTATACATTCTAACATGAGATTTTAAACGAAACGTGCAGTTTTTCCTGTAGCAGTCGTCGCAATTATCGGGAAGGTGTCCTTCGTGGCCTCTCCCCGCAGAAGTGTCGATGCTGCGAAGGTAAACTTCCTCAAAAGCGGCAGATGCAAGGGTTGCTGCAGGAAATCTCGAGCAGTTAATTTAAAATCACATGTCAGAAAGTATATTTTTATACTCAAAATACTATCAAAATATCAATATATGTTACATCATTGCATTCGTCTATTTATGATCTCTCTATTGCTAGTGAGAAAAATACGTGGTTCCATTTAAAAACTCAAAGATGATAAAATTTCTCAAAAACAAAAAAATATTTCGACAATTATCTCTACGGCAAATTGCTTGCCCCATGATTCCCCATTGTTGACCGAAAACTGCAACTTAGAAGAAACGGGGGTGACCCTCAGTCGGTGCGACTCCCTGTATATTGCTTGCATATACACACAAAAACTGTTGAACAGATAATACAAAGAATATTGCAGTTTTATACATCCCCCGACAAAAAATAATAGTATATTTTGGTTTAAATTCTGAATATTTTGTTGTCCCACAACGACTGAACTTCTTCTGATGAGTGGGTAACTGTTCAACTTGGAAATGAATTCCAGTCGCTAGAATTTTTTCTTGATGCGTGATTCTCTTCCCGAGGTAACTTCTTGTTTGCATTTCTGTTGATGGTAATCTTTTTATTTTACGAGCGCATTTTCATGGTCGGTTTTGACGGACAAAAATAAAAATAATTTTATTTTTGTAAAAGTAAGAATAATAACGCAATACATTAAAATTATTTTTCTTTGCAATTTATCTATACATCGCGCACGCGGGCGGTGTTTGGGTCACCTTCTGAACATGTGTAATTATGGAGATCAACTTTTTACGGTTGTATCCCTTGATAAGACAAGGTTGTTAAGCCTTGAATTATGAATAATGAGGTAATAGGATGATAACGAGGAATGAAGAGACAATCACAAGTACGACCATGCCTACGCAGGACTCGAACCTGCAGCGTCCTTGGCGCAGCCACGGGGCCGACGTAGTTGTTATTATTATTATTATTATTATTATTATTATTATTATTATTATTATTATTATTATTATTATTATTATTTTAATTGGGTGTTCATATATCAAAGAAGTTGGCTTTACATTGTTGCAGAAATTTTATGTTTCCACGAGGATATATGACCCTAATGCTAGAACTCACTAGGAAGAACAAATTTTATTTGAAACAAAAATCTTCAATTTTGTAGTTGTGGGAAGACGCCGAGAAAAATTCACACTTTTGCAATTTTCGAAAATTCAGAGTTAACCGTGAAAATTGGACCTACGCTACTTTTATAAGTGTACTTTACTCTATTCTTAAAATAAATTTAAAGAAAAATTTGGAGACTTTTTGAGAAAATTTTGAAAATGTCCGGGGACTTCATGCAAAGTACCCCAAAGTTTGAACAAAGATTTTCAAAATCGCGGCGCCTCGAGTGGAAGATCGACCGAAGAATATCCATTTTGGAGGAAATCGTACTTATAGTTTAGATGCTAGTGTTGTTCACAGACGGACAGACGGACGGACGATTTGAAAACAACAACAATTTTTTCGGTATCAGTGGACCCAAAAACGTGTATTTTCGTTAAAATCTCGAAATCCATTTTCGGCAACATTACATAACTATCCCTATACTACATATATTACTCCGTATTTACGTATGTATACGGCAAAGTAAAAAATGGCCTAGTGTTTAATATTTAACATAATTAATACTACTACTAATAATAATATTATTAATAATAATAATAATTGTAATAATAAAATAACTAGGATAGTTTAGTTAACTGGGGGTGTAGTTTTAATGTAGAGTCATTTATCGAGTAACTTTTCTTCATTTGAAAAAAATTCAAATGTTCATTACTGGAACTAAAATTAACAATTTATACACCCATATTGCCTTTTGACATTAATTTGTCCATATTGCTCTTGGGTTTCCTGAATCCTTTTAAATTTGGCAATGTTGGAACGTGAGTTCGCTGGAACTTGAGACCTGGCGTCGTCCTTTCGGGGTTTTCCTCACCGCACTGTTTCGTGCTTTGTAGTAATATCACATACCTTCTGGAGTCGTAGGCACAGTCTCATTAAAAATGTTTTTTACTTTCATCATAAAAAATAATCAATTGCGAAATCTGGTGAATACGTAGGTTAATTTATCATACGTCCCTGCCCTAACAATTGATGTGAATTTGCTTTGTTCAAAATTCTTCTTGATAAATTAATATAAGTGCGGCGCAACAGTCGCGGTGAAAATATATTTCAGAAGAGAAGTTTTACAATTCACATTTTGTTTTCTTTTATAAATTTGTTACATTCATGAACAAAGGAGGAAGTGCATTAGCAGTAAAGAATATTAGAAACTTGCTGCCAATCTATGATCTGTTTAATTATCTCGAGATATTACTGTAAAACATCTTAACGTATTGACTCCCTTGCCTTCTACTTCAAATGTTTTAAAATTCAGGTTTGTTTCTGTCGCCTTTACAAATTAAGGTCAATGCTTGTTAGGTCTGAAAATGGCCTTTAATTTTTTTTCTTAAGCTGTCAGTTTCTTAGATCGTTCTTTTCGCTGATTGGCTTTTTTAACATTGATGTCCGTTTCTATGCACTCCCTGCCATGATCCTGATTACAGTATTCACGCATCCATCACATCACGCATCCAGCACATTGCATCATTATAGCCTAAAGGTCTGGGCACCGCGAAGGCCAAGTGAACCATAGGCGATCGCCGCATAGGCGTCTCAAGGTTAATACTTCCCGGACCAGTAACTGTTCATAAATTCAAATCAAGTTTAGGTAAAATACTTGTTGCTCTATATTTCTTATAAATTATTAACAACTAAGATATTGCTTTCTTCATTTCTAATTATTTCAGAAACACAATATATGTAGTTCTATTAGAAAAATAAAATATTATTCAATTTTTGCAAAATAAAAAAATATTTCAATGAATATCTCTGTTGCACAACACTTGCGTCGCGGATTAAATGTTAAAATGATCTCCATTCAAACTTCGCTAGATATTAAGAATTATTAACAAAAATCGAAAATAGGAAATACAAGCTCTAAATTGTATCACTAGGGTGTTTCAACATAATTCATAACATCCCACTGCGAATTTCGGCAGCAGTCTCGTATTACCGAGTAGTATATGCTGCGATTTTGACGGTGATAGTGAAATCGATGGAATTAAAACTTTCTAAGTATTGCAAATTGTTAGCTCAAACTGGAACTTCAAAAAATTCAAGAAAGCAATTCAATAGATAAACTTCTTGATACAAAATTTTTAATTAGTAATAATGTAGTATGTGCCACCGCACCGTCAAAATGCATTTTGCAAAATAATTTGTTTATAATATATTTCATCACTAGATGATAAAGGTATCGGCATGCAGTTTGCACTATTGACTAGAATATAAACAAACAAGTAGCAAACTTTTACGTTCACATTTGCAGGGCAACAATTTCGGCGTTTTGATAATTTATTTATTACTCAGACGAATTAAAATATCGAAACGACAGTTCTAACGAAGTATTAAGAATTAAAAGAAAATGTGGAAAGAAAAATAAGCAGTAGTTCATTAGCAACAATTTCGATCAATTTGCCGATAAGTCAGAAATCGTTAATACAGTATAATCGGCGGAATGCGAGACACTGCAAAACGATCTGAACCATATACTTGACTGTGAGGGAGAGCGACTGGAGTGTCTGTAAAACAAATGAGGGTTGGCATCAGATGTTAATTTCCTACAAACAATTGCGTATCTCCAAATCGAAAGGCGATAGCGGCGATTGAATTGCGGAATTTCGCCACTTGTTGAATGGCAATTAAAATGAGAGAATAAAGAAGTATTGCAAAATTTGTAAATGTATAAACAATTTCCAATTTTTGCAATTCTAAAGTGGGAAGAGTTCCCTGATGACCCAGAACCGAAAACTGCGAATTAACAATTTTGCAACAATTAAAAATGTTATAAACAATTTTCAAATGTGCGTTATTTCTGCGGGAGAGTGTGCTCAAATTGTCCCTGAGTCTAATATCGCAAAATCACAATTTTCACAAGAGATTCAAATTGGTTGCTTAATATCTAGTTTAATTGTTGCTTTAATAATAAATATACACTTGGTCTTTGAATTTTATTATCTTTTATAAAAACAGTTGATAGATCGTGTGATCGTGATAGAAGTCCTCTATCGATTTGAGAAAGACAGTATTTTGCAAATTTTAGAATCATATGAACAATTGCAAATATGCAATTATAATATTTTTTCTTATGAAAAAAATCTTAAGTAAACTGGACATGTGTTAAGTTCATGGATTGGTGTATGAACGACAATATTGAACTTAAAATGTGTATAAGAAAGTAATTGGTCTAAAATTAGTGTTATTTTATCTCACATCAACGTAATTTCTTCAAAAAGAATTGTGTTAACAGTGGTTAAGTGTACGTGTTCATATATATTTGAATAAATTTACTTTCATGTTCATAAAAGTGTTTAATTCCATGTATTTTTATTTGAAAATATTTCCATATCGGAACTAAAGACGCCCGCCATTTTGTACGGCGTAATTCTGTTAGGGCACTCCCCTCTGTGTTGAGATTGGCTGCCTAGATTTGTGAGGCTCCGCCTGCAACGTTTCGTCATGACAAGGGCTGCCCAAGCCATGCACAAGCTGAACTTAGCCGCAAACGGCCGCGATCAATTTTATTTCCAAACTGTACAATCAATGACCGTTCTAATGCACTTTGACAAAAGCGCTGGAACATTCTTAAAAAGGTCCTGCGCCCTAGCATAAGAGTAGTGCTTCCTAGCGCGTTTGCCTCCATGTCTATGGGGCCACTGGTGGTGGTGGGCACAGAGGAGCCGCTCAAAATCTCCACTAACTTGGCATAGGTCTGGTTCAATTGGTCCTGGATTTGAATATTTCTTTTGAGTTCATTTGCCACCTCAACGAGTTCGTGATCTGCATTAGCTTCAGAAGTACCCCAGGTTCCTATCCAAGTTGAAATGTTTTCTTTCCAATTAGGCTTGGCATCTGGTGTGGCCCTGTTGAAACAAGTTTCAGTAGTTACGTCTCCGGGTGTCATAGCAGTCGGGGACTCAATAAAAGTTTGGCTCGGTCCTAACCGACCAGTGGTGTCGTAACGGGCCGTGTCAATAGCAGAGAAAACAGAATCAGAGGACGGGCACAGCCGAAAGCTCCTGATTCATCTCTGAAATTGTAGGTGGCCTCCTCGTTAGGGGATTGCACTTTATCTGCTTCCGGGGAGGCTATGTCTACCATTGCAAGTTCCTCAGGGCCATTACCTGTGGGCCGAGTTTTTGGAAGGGAATGGGTGCAAGGCTGTTTGCTTATCTCTACCTTTAAAGACGTTTCCGCCCCCTTTAGACAAGTGTCGGAGCAAGAATCACCGACTTTCTTACTGCCTTAAGGTTAGGCCTTCGATACAGGGGAGAAGAAATCAGCAAAGGGATTTGACTCACTGGAGTCTTCGGAGGGCTAATGACCCTAGGAGGCGATGCACTAACAGCAGCACTAGTAGAAGGTCTAGCTGAATCATTGGATCTCTGACCATCAGATGGTGACGATGATTCTGCAGTCTTAGTAGATTCAGCTCCAATGGCTGCTAAATATCTTCGATATGTAGTGTATTTTCTTTTCTCACCCACCTGTCGGGCGGTGTTGCCCAGCAGAGCAGCCAAATTTTCGTTCGACTTCTCTGGTTACTCATTCTCCAATACAGCTATTTTCATAATATCCTCGGAAGAGAAGACTTTCCCTGCTCTAGGCACAGCAGTCACACCACTATGCTGCGCCTTCGCAGCTCGAGCTTTATTAGCTGCTTCTGGATGAGCATGGCGCAAATGTTGTGAGAGCCCTGATTTGGTTGCGACGTTAGCGGAGCATAACTCACATATCAGGCTCCTTGAGATGCTTTCGGACTCGGGCACTTAGGGAAATGACTCAAAACGGGTAGCTTACCTTTGTACTTCTTGTTGCATTTGGAGCGTAAAAAGATTAGGGGGACATCACTATGGATAGTATCGTGATACAGAATCATGTTATTCAACTCGGTGGCTATATAGTCACCACCCTCTTTTTGTGCACAATGTGCGCAGCGTGTCGCCTCGAAGGGAATCCTAATCGTGAACCGATCCAAGCTAGGGTCGTCATAAATGGTGGCCTGTTTTTCACGGGGCGCGCCACACACGCGCTCCCGCGTCCGAGGCTTCGTCCATAGTGTCCGCTGCCAGTCGCTCCGAAGAGCACGCATGGGTCGTAAGCTACAGACCCCCAACCACCAACCCCCTTCCCCCGTGACGTGGGGTCCCGGGATGGTTTTTCTGTCAGGAATTTCCCCCCTTACCTAAATGCTCCCGTTTTAAGGCGTCGGAGACTCGCCTTTCGCGCATCCCTCTTGGCTGCACCTCAAGTTGCCCCGAGATGCATTACCGGGGGTCACCGCGAGGAGGTGAGAGTGGACTTGTTGGCCATGCAACGGCAAACCCATTACAGGCGGCTATTGCGGCCATACGGTTGCGATCCCATTAGAGGAGGGCTTCTCGGTACTTACTGGTATGGGTTACTAGCATCGCCTACACCACCGAGACCCTGGGCGACATCCAACCCCCAAATTACACGAAGTAATTTACGTGTAGTAATAAGTTTTAACATCTGTTATCAATAGGACCTGAGTTATGAGTTTTTCTGTCGAAAAATCGTCGATTTCCGTCACATTACGTAGTAAGGCGGGAAAGTGATTAACATGTGATTCGCACAATCGACCGCTTTCGAAAGAAGGGACTGCTAGCCTCGTGACTGTCAGCTCGCTACACATTGTTCCGCACGTTTTGTTGATGTCACAGAAAATCTGGGTCCTTGAAGGTCGTCATGGAAGAATATCATCCAAGTTCATCCACGGTTGAGTGACGAGCAGGGCAGGAGCGCGAGGATGGAAGAAGTTGGAAGATCGATGTAAGCCCTTTCAAACCCAAAAGGCAAATTCGCCATTTAACGTGATATTGAGTGCTGGCTATGTGCGCCTGTGTTGCCATAAAGTGACCAAATGATCATTTATAATGTCCTGGATTTCCATTTTACTTTCTTACCTTTACTGCATTTACGCAGTAAAGAGAAAATGTGAAATTGCCGCGGAAATCGGCAATTTTTCGACAAAAAACTCTTATTGCCGGGCCGTGGTTACGAAAACATGGATAAATAGTTTCTAAATGCAGTAAATTACTTCCTCTAACACATTGTGTCATCAGAATCCTGGTTTTGTTAGCCATTGTACCGAAAACTTGATAGACGGCAAAACGCCTGTCTGTAATCAACTCTATCGCCTGAATCGTTCAGATGATTTTCTCCAAAATTGACATTCTCTTGTCTATCTGAATGAACTTGCGCGTCTGCAAGTTTGATATGGATTACAGTGCACTGTAATTGTATGTATTTTATGAAAACCTTGTTGCCAGTTGAGACCAGTAGGATGACCTATTTCCATGAAGGGTGAAGTGGTAGAATTTTTGAAAACCTTCATTGCATATTTCTCAAAACATACATTTGTGGACTTTATACAAACTGATTCTCAGCTGATGATGTACACAACTAGTGTACTATTGTTGTTTCATTGTTGCAGCTCCATTGCTTCTCCATCTTAAAAATTACGTCACTAAAAGAAAATTGTATATTGCTTTATATAGAATGTTCAAAAACAAATTATCCTGTTGTTATCATTTTCAAAACTACATTTCTATTTTTTTTCAAAGAGCATTAGAAAACCAATGCTTTAAAATGATTTTCAAAATTACGATATATATGAAATGAAAGTAACTTAATTACCAAAAATGAGCAATAGTTTTTCTTTCTTCTATAAAGCAGTTTGAAGTTATTGCAAATTCAAAGTATTAATGCACCCAAAAATCATAGTTTTGCTCAAGGAAAAATAAAAAACAAACAAACATAACTTCGAAATTAAATCCCCAACATCAAATCTAAAAAAATACTATACTAAACATGACTATATAAAATACTACTCAGTATTCAATATTCAGTAAAAAGAAGTTGGGGTATTTTCACTTGGAAACTAGTACAGAGAAGGTTGTCACTTCAGTTTCAATAACCTAAAAATGACCACCAATTAACTTAATGAATAATAATCAATACTCAGTTTCATGAAGCATAGTATTTTATTTTTTTTAAACATTTTTTATGAACAGATTCTATAAAAGTAAAATCTAATGAGTATATCAGCAGTGAATTAAAGCTCAAGTGTTATGTCGAGCAAATACAATGGCAGTTCTTGATGGCAGATATAACTGAAACAAGACAAAATAACATTTTTGTTAACAAAACCTTGTTTTGTGTATTGAAACAATGATTTTATGTATTGCAACATTGATTTTATGTATTGCAACATTGATTTTATGTATTGCAACATTGATTTTATGTATTGCAACATTGATTTTATGTATTGCAACATTGATTTTATGTATTGCAACATTGATTTTATGTATTGCAACATTGATTTTATGTATTGCAACATTGATTTTATGTATTGCAACATTGATTTTATGTATTGCAACATTGATTTTATGTATTGCAACATTTTTTTATGTATTGCAACATTTTTTTATGTATTGCAACATTGTTTTATGTATTGCAACATTGTTTTATGTATTGCAACATTGTTTTATGTATTGCAACATTGTTTTATGTATTGAAACAATGATCAAACACAAGCAAGATTTTATGGTTAATCAATCATTTACTATGGTTTATCAATCATTAAATTATATATTTTGTTAATGTGTCAAACATTGACACGACATAATTTTCAATTTAATGCTGTTACAATGTAACATGTTGGGAAGATTCTAAAATGCATACCATTACAGAGTTTCTTCGACCAGCAAATCCCTCAGGAAATGATAGATGACTAACAGAAGCATCAGTGCGTTTGAAGCCTCCAAATTGTTCATCATCAGAACTAAGAACAATTTTATAGTCTCCAGGCATCTCAACACCAACACGATAATCTGTGAAACTTTTTGAAGGATGAAAATTGAACACAAAGAGAAGCTCTGCCCTCTCAAATGCAATTACTTTGTCCTCTTCATGTTTCCAACTCACATATCCCTGAAGAAAAATGTGTTTATGAGGGAGATAAGTAAGAGAGAAAGGAAAAATATAATTTAAAAGTAATAAAAAATATGATCTCATATTTCACACTATGAAATGTATCAAGCAGCTTCATCCTTAGAAACTCACAGGATCCTTGTGAAGCCATCCATATTTTTCTTCAAGATTATTCATTGCTTCATCAAAGGCACCAAGGAATTTGTATTTCAGCAAGGGATCATCAACTAAATGCCACTGTCGACGAGCATAATGATAAGAATCATTATTGCCAGCTCTAGGGAAATCTAACCACTCAGGATGCCCAAATTCATTTCCTGAAGAGAAAAACCATTGCAAATAATTTCATAGGCAAATAAACTTGAGTTCGCTACCCTACAAAATCGTAACATGCATGCCCACCCTCACCCACCCACTCTTCAGAGGAAGGATACAAACAAATTGCAAAATTTTAACATTTCAGAACTACAAAGCTGAAGCTTCTAATTTTTTCTTTAAACAAAATCTGTTCTAAAAAATCTTAAAAAAAAGTTCATGTACAATTGTTTGAAGAAATGGGTAGTTTTTGCACGATTTGTGCTTGAAAATCTGGGAAAAAAAGAAGCATTTTTTCAAAAAATGCTGCAGATATTTTTCTTTAAATTTTGCCTTTGCATGTATCAATGAATGGTAAAAAACTGGCGACTTCCATTTTCAGCGAACTCTTCGCATTTTCGGAAATTGCAAAATGTTAACATTTCAAAACTACGAAATTGAAGATAGAGATTTTTGCCTTAAACGAAATCTATTCTAAAAAAATCAGCTCTTTAGAATGGGTCAAAGGGGACAAAATGGACAAGGGGCAACTGGGAAAATGGGACTAGGAGGGCAATGGGACAAAGGGGACAAGATGGACGTAAGGCACAAGGTGGACATAAATGACAAAATGGAATAAGGAGAACAAAATGAGAAATGGGGAAAGGGACAAAATGGGGCAATGGACGAAATGGGACAAAGGAAAAAGGAGGATTAAAGGGGGCGAACATTTCACAATCGATTTCTTGTAATACTAACAAAGATAAATGTAATGACTTCAAATGCATTACATTCAGTGGAATGTCAAAAAATTGTAACCAATACATCTGTATCAAAACAATTGTAAACATTTACATTTATTCCCAAAAATTCTGGCAACGATATATTTATCTCAAAATTTATGAGTACTAGTAAAATCTAAACCCGAAAGTCCGCCAAAATATTTTTGGACTCTCGAGCATTTTAACAGCTGTTGCTATTGACACTCTCTTAATTCGTAGTTTAGATGGTTAATTGCTAAGGAACTAAGTGCGTGTTTATCGACGTAAATAACAAAAAAAAAATATTATTTGTAATTATTATTATATCCAGCCCGTTTTATAGTGATCTCGTAAATTTTGAGCTGGATAAGACAACGAAATCTGCGAGCTTTTTATGCCATTATGAGTTTGAATTAGGATGTTTTGATCTGAAGCTTGTCTTTTCAACAAAGCCAAAATTTCATATATATTTGGAAAAAAAACTACAACTGGAAATATGTGTTCAAACGGTAGGTTATAACTGCCACAAAGCGACAATGAGTCGGCCCCGTGGCTGAGATCGCTGAGGCAATGATGCCGAAGTGATTTCGGACCGTGGGGTCGCGGGTTCGAATGCCGTCTCGGGCATGGTTGTAAGTGTTCGCCCTTTCAGCCTCATACCATAACATTAAATCTAGTTTAACGCTAATAACCTAGTAGTTGATGCGACCTTAAACAGCCAAAAAATGATAATGAATTGCATTCTACCAAGCTGTTGCACGTGCAGTGAATATTCGAAATTCTAATTATTTGGACATATTGTCATTTTTGATAACTATTTTTGTAACACAAATATACCATCCATGAAGGCTTCGTGTTCGCATTTCTTGCACCGCAACACCTGGTGCCACCTACACGTGACACCCTAAACACAAACAAACAAACAAGAAGCCAAATATTGGACTATATACTACTTGTGATTGTGATTGAAGTCACATTTAGATTGATTGTTAATTATTCCAGGCGCGTCAACTATAGAGGTCATTATTCCCATAAGTGTAGTGCATGTTTTTCATCGGGAGGTGGATGTGATCTTCCTCCGCTTGATGGCGAGATCCGGCGCCGACCTACCGTCAACTAGCGGGGTTTTCCCCAACCAGGTATCTCCCACCAGCAGGGCACCGTCCCAGCCGGGACAAACTCTAAGCCCCTGACCGGTCTCTCGATATGTGTGATAGCGTAATGCATGTTAGTGTCAGTGTGTATGCGTGCGCACATGTGTGTGTGTGTGTGTGTGTGTGTGTGTGTGCGCGCACCCTGATACTGATCGGAGAAACGATGAAAACTACCTAGCAGAGCAGCCGGCCACTAGAATTCTCCTCCAGACAGCAACTGAATTCAACCAAGTATCGAAAATCCTGCCGCCGTCGGGATTCGAACCTAGGACCTCCCGGTCAGGACCGGGCCGCAGTGACATCAGTTGATGCCCTGAACCACCTCTCCCGATCTCCGTTTAGAATTAAGTTAAATTAATAACCTTTTCTATCTAATGGAGCTTTCTCGCAATATTTCTAACTTTTGCAATTCTCGAAAATTTAGAGAGTTCAAAGAAAATTAGACCTGTGCCAATTTCTGAAGCGGCGGGGGAAAAAATTGAAGAAAAAATTTGAAGAGCTTTTTAGATTAAAAATATGACGTGCATTAATTTCAAGCAGACCATCTGCGAAACCTAATATTTTTTTCAAAAAATTGTACATAGCCTTATTTAAGATATAATTTTTTGAAACATTATGTAAGAAAAAATCTCTATCGTGAATATTTTGGCCTTTGTTATAACTAGAGACCGGAAAAATACGTAGTATAAAACGTCAAAATATGTACATAAATATGTAATGAAAATAGTAAGAATATGTAATAAATATGAAAAATCGGATATAATATGTAATATTAATTACAGATAATAATAGATTTATAAAAACTGCTCACTTCACATCATACAACTTTCTTATCAGTAATAAAAGCTTCATCTATTGTAATCCAAGACCGTAGTTTAGCAGCCGGACTAATCGCAATAGAAGCCATCGCACAAACTGGCGAGATCTACGACGAACATACACTGTAGCATCTTCATCGACGTGTTACGCGTCAGTGATCGCAAATTTTTCTCCGAAATTAAGGTTACAGATCACAAAACGCGGTGTTAATGATGATTTGGACACCGAGATTTCCCCAACAATGTAGGGAAAATGCTGATATTAAAAAAAACACATTTTCATAAAAAATATGGAATTAAATAGAAGAAAATTGATAAAATAAGAAAATATATTGTGAAAACAGCAAAATATGTAAAATAGTGCTAAATATGTAAAAATATGTAACGAAAAAATTCGATATTGTGTTAGGAGGGCTATGATTCGCCAAGATTACCGTTTTGAGAACGGTAAGTAGAAAGACAAAAAATATGTAATTACATAAATATCCGGTCTCTAGTTATAACAGATGTAAAAATTTAAAGAATAATTTAGGGACGGT
Organism: Acheta domesticus; assembly: GCA_031308135.1. NCBI lineage: Eukaryota > Metazoa > Arthropoda > Insecta > Orthoptera > Gryllidae > Acheta > Acheta domesticus. Next base: position 133,973,266 of record JAHLJT010008446.1, read on the forward strand.
TTTGAGAAAAACATGTTTAAAAATTGCCTACATTTCTCGCAAAATTACACGGAAAATACTCATATTTTCGAAAAGTTGTACTTATATCAAGTTTGCGACCTGCGATTGCTCTCTTCAGTTTCAAGTTTGGTGTTACTTGATATTCTGCGGGACAAAGAGCGTTTAGATACTGCAAAAGCATGATCGGCTGCAATATATTATTGTACCCCTAAGCCGTGAATAAATTCCCGGCTCTCCAAGGTTATTGAAGAGGGGAAATCTCCAGAGCGTTGAGTTCTTCAGAGTGACCGCAAGCATGCGACTGTCACAGCCTGGTGATACCCGCCGTGCCACGCGGAAAACCGGTCAGTTTCATTAGCCGCTTGCGCCATACCACTACCGAACGCATGTTGTATGTTATTAGGCGAGTAAAAGAACTTCGGAGAATGGCATGGTGTTCCTACGGTGCAAGAGACATTGAAGGCTGTCAAGACTGCATAACGAGACAGTAGACAATGCGGAATCAAGTATGGAGAGCACGAATTCTGGAGAAGGATATAGAGAAATTACTCTTGACAAATGTACGAAGCAAACAACCGACAGAAATTTAAATTTTTAAGAGCAAATAAAGATATTGAAATTTTCAGTTCGTGCTGTTAATGTACTTATCTGTATCTCTGTATTAACATTACTCTTTGTGGAGAAATTCTATTTAATTTTGACATCATCGGCTGTAGTGAACCTCTGATATAGTGAACTAAAAGTGTTAGTTCCCAGACGTTCACTACATTACATTAGTGTACATGTACATGTACACTACATAACATTAGTGTACTATATGTACTTGGCGCGACAGCCCGTTACGGGCCAAGGCCTACCAGCAGCATCCTGGCCTCGCGGCCATGAGTTAAGGGGTACGTGTGGTTAGCACATAGACAACCCTACGTCGTATTCTTCTCTTCTCAACCTGAGAAGAGAGTTTTCTCATTGTCACACAGCAACTTATACTGGGCCATTGCAAATAAAGCGCACATTATAATCTTGTCTGACTGGGAATCGTACCCGAGGTCGCGTCATGGAAAGCGAGCACGCTGGCCAATGAGCTATCCGCGAGGGCATCTTGACATTAACTGCATGCAATACACGTTCCATACATTGCTTTTTGCCGAAATACGAGGGCAAATCAATAAATAAGTTGCAAAACGGAATTGAGACAAAAATAATCAAAGTAACTTTCTGACATTTATTTCACTTTTCCGCATAATCACCCTGTACATTCAGGCACTTATCCTATCTTATTACAAGTCCTTGAAAGCCAGCAGCAAAGAAGTCCTTTGGTTGCTGTCGCAGCCAACGTGTACCCTCATAGATTACGGCATCATCTGTATAAAAAAAATGACGGCCACCCAAATGATTTTTTACGGGCCCAAACAGATGAAAACCACTGGGGGCTAAATCAGGTCTATACGGTGGATGTTCCAAGCGTTCCAATGAAATATCCCAAACAGCTCCTACGTTGGTCTTGTGTGAGGGCGGACATTCTCCTTCAGAAGAATCACACCCATTGACAGGAGTCCAGGTCGCTTGCGATGAATGGTCTGTCGGATGTATTTCCATGTTTTAAAAATAAACATAATTAATTTTACAGCTGTAAAACTAGGCTATACATGTATTTGAAAGCATGTAGTGTTATATGTAACGGAACATGCTGTGAAATAAAGTTATTATTAAAAAAAGTCTGTCTGTCTCTCTCAATCTATCTACCTGTCTGTCTCTCTCAATCTATCTACCTGTCTGTCTCTCTCAATCTATCTACCTGTCTGTCTCTCAGTCAATCTATCTACCTGTCTGTCTCTCAGTCAATCTATCTACCTGTCTGTCTCTCAGTCAATCTACCTGTCTGTCTCTCAGTCAGTCAATCTACCTGTCTGTCTCTCAGTCAGTCTATCTACCTGTCTGTCTCTCAGTCAGTCTATCTACCTGTCTGTCTCTCAGTCAGTCTATCTACCTGTCTGTCTCAGTCAGTCAGTCTCTGTCTGTCTCACTCAGTCCGTCTATCTGTCTCAGTCAGATTGTCAGTCCGACTCTCTCAGTCAGTCAGATTGTCAGTCCGTCACTCTCAGTCAGTCAGATTGTCAGTCCGTCACTCTCAGTCAGTCAGATTGTCAGTCCGTCACTCTCAGTCAGTCAGATTGTCAGTCCGTCACTCTCAGTCAGTCAGATTGTCAGTCCGTCTCTCGCACCGTAAGTCAGTGTCGGTCTCTCTGTGCCTGTCGGTCTCTCTGTGCCTGTCGGTCTCTCTGTGCCTGTCGGTCTCTCTGTGCCTGTCGGTCTCTCTGTGCCTGTCGGTCTCTCTGTGCCTGTCGGTCTCTCTGTGCCTGTCGGTCTCTCTGTGCCTGTCGGTCTCTCTGTGCCTGTCGGTCTCTCTGTGCCTGTCGGTCTCACTGTGCCTGTCGGTCTCACTGTGCCTGTCGGTCTCACTGTGCCTGTCGGTCTCACTCTCTCTCTCTGTGCCCCTCGGTCTCACTCTCTCTCTCTCTGTGCCTCTGGGTCTCACTCTCTCTGTGCCTCTGGGTCTCTGAGCCGCTCGGTCTCTCTCTGAGCCCCTCTGACTCTCGCTCTCTGAACCTCTCTCCCTGAACCTGACTGACTCTGTCTCTCTCTGAACCTCTCTGACTGACTCTGTCTCTCTCTCTCTGAACCTCTCTGACTGACTCTGTCTCTCTCTCTCTCTCTGAACCTCTCTGACTGTCTCTCTCTGAACCTCTCTGACTGACTGTCTCTCTCTCTCTGAACCTCTCTGACTGACTCTGTCTCTCTCTCTGAACCTCTCTGACTGACTCTGTCTCTCTCTCTGAACCTCTCTGACTGACTCTCTCTCTGAGCCCCTGACTCTCTCGCTGAACCTCTCTGGCTCTCTGATCCTGTCTCTGTCTCTCTCTGATCCTGTCCCTGGCTCTCTCTCTCTGATCCTGTCCCTCTCTCTGCGCCTTTCTGCCTCTTTGCTGCTCTGTCTCCCTCTCGATTAAAATAGAGATATACACGTGATAATTGGCTAAAATTATGAACACGTTGCCCCATCTAGGACAATAGCAATATTTATTTCATTAATTTATTTTCTTATTTCTATCAACAAAGCTCTGGACACAGATATAATTAAATTCGAACGTTTCAAAATTCCTGCACTTCCAGCCTCTTGTAGTCACGAAGTGAGGGTAAGGATATGCAATCACAAGATTGCAGAACTTTGTCAAAGAGGATAAGAATTTAAGAAAGAACACTCAAGGTCGAACGTGAGGGGTAGTAATTCCCAAGCAAAGAAGAAAATAGTACCGCTCGTGGCACTGAAGATACATAGAAAATACATGAAAATTTCTTATTTTTTTCCTAGTTTTGTAAAATCTGCAGAAAATATCGTTGTAATTTTGTTCGAATTATTTGTATGAGCAGTGCTTACCTTGCGTCCATGAAATACGCGTCGACTTTTTGAATGTAGAACTTGTAGGTAATGATTCTTGAAGTAGACGTTAACAATAATTCGAATCACTTTCTCAAAAGGCATGAAGTCCAGGTCACAAGGAAAGAAGGAATGGCCAGATGTCAATTAAGACATGTCGTAGTTCGTCAAATTTACCCTGGTGGATTAAAGACAAGTTGGCAAAAACTAAATTCAAATTATTTTCCCACTCAAAGCGGTTGTCTCTAAACATAATCACTTCTAGTATAATGTAATAATCTGACGAGAAGTCTCATGCAACTAGTGATTTCACATGATCCCATTACGTTGTCATTTCATATTTTACAAGCTCTTCTTTTAATGTTGTGAATAACGAAGTAACATGTCTATTTTTCGATTTAAATAGTGATTTCTCACAGATCATAAGCTGGGAACTGTTATACAATCGGGAGCTTCGTTACAACTTAAATTTTTTGCATTGAAGCTCCCGATTGGATAACCGCGTCAATATTTGTCAGAAGTCACTCCATTTTAATCGAAGTATACAGTTTCAGTCGAGTGAAACCGGATACGCTGGTCATTTTAGGGATAGGAATTGTCTGCTGCCGTCTGCAATAGCAAGAACGCATATACTGGAATAATATTTCAAAGGTTTGAAGAACATCTGAGATTTAGCTTTTATGAGATTGATTTTCTTATTGTTTGAGGATTTGATTTCAAGAAGATTTGCAAAGAGGTGGGGAGGGGTGGGCTGAGTCCGAGTAGAAGTTACGGGAGATTGAGTCAGCACCATCTCCTCTGGAAAGGGTGCTGGTTGAGTTCGCCCTTCGTATCGGAGGGTCCCGCTTCTTAGACTTTCGGGGAGCTAATTCCAGCACTAATTTTAGAAAGTCAGAAGTAGGGAAATAATTTCTGCCGTATCTACCTATTCACTAATTTCTGACAAACCACATAAAGAAAAGCATATTTTGCCCAACGTTGAGATTACCCTTTTAATTCGCAACGACACAAATGCTTCTGAAATATTAGTTTTTTGGATAATTCGTGGAAAATATAGAGCTAACGTGTACAATAATTCGTAACATACAATTTTACAGGAGCTTTTCAATCTCTCCCCTAAAATTTGAAAAAAACACTCTGCAATTATTTCCCAAAAATCCAATATATGTTAAATTAAACTAGCATTAGAGAGTTTTTGCAAGACGGGAAATCCAATGTCGTAGTTCGTAATCATTGTCGTCAATCAGAAATAATGTATCTCCAGAAAAATAAGTTTTTGCATGTCGTACAATCGAAAACATATGTAAAACTAGGAACTAGTTGGAACTGAAAACCTCTAACAGTACCTAAAAGCTTTTACTGAACATCAGTGAGTCTTCTGACTCCATTTATGTTTTTATGAGGAATACCAGATATAAATATGTATAATACACGAAATCTGATTGTTTCATAGGAATATGTAAAATACATGCCTTTATCTCCACAGTAGGCCTAAAGTATAGCTTCCTAAACCCGCAATTTGACTTCATATTTATATTGCTTGTATTCGTAATGGGAAATGGTTGCAATTATATCACCCAGTAGATAGACAACTATGTTTTCGTGACAATGTAGCCTCAATGTACACAAAACCTCCAAATTCTAAACTAATACGGTAGTTTATTCCTGACGTATATGAATTAACCTAAGTAACAATTAACCATGAAGTTCCTGCTGTGTTAGATGGGTACTAAGGATATCGTAATTTTCATTATTTCCATTCTTATTGTGTAATAGTGTCGAATTCGTGTTTAGTGGTGACGGCGAAAACTACGTAAAGTGTAAGCTACGAAGACATTTGTCGTAGACGACAAAATATGGAGAATGACGGGACCCGTCAATTGAAAGCCCTTCACTGGATGCTGGCGCATGCGCAGAACAACTCTCTCCGGAATTGTCGTGTTATGTCTTTCTAATTCACGACTTGCAAAAACTCTCTTTTATTACGCCCAGCCGCCGTCATTCCGCTGGGTCAGCCCTGCTACGACCTGGTTGTTCTCGTGCGGCAATCGCCCCCTCTACATCCCACGCCGTCCGCTCGTAGTCCTGCTCGACCCCGCCCCGATCACATGGCACCACCCAGCAACAATGAAGCCCAGGCAGATTGAGAATTGCATTTAACTGACACGTCATCTTAAGCTTCAGCGCCATCTAGCGGAGATTCAACAAAATAAATAGCATAAAAACCTTCAGCATAAAAACAACAACAACAACACACGTGGATGTGCTAACTTTCATGGAGATCGGTCAATCGGTGTCGGAGTTTATCGATCTCAAACAAACCAATATGCATTTATATATGATACTGGATTGAATTTCTCAATTGTTAAAAACACACACTATCATTTGAAATATTATGATGCCAGTCTTTACAAGAGAAGGTAAAAGATTAAAGGGTAATGCATGTGTTGTAACTATACAGACCTTAAATCAGAATTGTCACCCGGTTCAGTTGGTAATTCTGACCTTTTGATGTTGGCATATTTACTGATATCAGTAAATTGATACCAAAACCACCCTCAAATTGCTACCACCACACATGGGAGTTCATCTGAATATTTTGATGCATAGTTAAAATAATTATTCCTTTAGAAATTTCATCCAAATACAATTTGATGACTAGTTAAAATAATTATTCTTTTAAGAATTTCATTTGCTTACAGCAATTAAAAATGCAGGAACCTTTTGCAGCAACTAGAGAAACATTTCATTATACTAGTGTTTACCCATAAAATTGAGATATCCTTCGCCTCCTAGTCCATGTGTTAACAGGCGTATCATCTTGTGAAGTGCAATTCCACGATCAATGATAGGTGATGGATCTGATAATGTAGACATGTGTGTGTACATTTCTTTGTCCATGAGCCAAAATGCAATTGTCTTATCACCAACAAGGGCCTGTAGAAATATTCAGTGACAAACACTTTTCCAAGAAAAAGAAATTGAACTGAGTTATTAAAGAAACAGCACATTTCATTAAGAATTATTTTACCTGATCATGAGATTCAGCATATGCTATAGTTTTTTCCATCCATCTTCTATTTGTTAATGTGTGCACAATATTACCCATATTCCAATCATCATCTTTAAATTCTTTGAGCAATTCAATCCATTTATCAGGAATAGCCATTCCCAAGCGATAGTCAAAACCAGTTCCTCCTTCATCAACTGGTCTACAGGTGGCTGGCATTCCAGACACGTCCTTGAAAACATAATTGAAGAATACAATAAAGAATTTCATCAATCACTTAACAATACTATTTTCTGAATATCAACAATTCCATGTAATATCGGATGGACAGAAAGCCTCCGGTGTTAAAATTGGTAAATTTTATTAACATGAATTTACATGACATACTTTTATTTCCATTTATATGAAAAACAAAATCCAGAATTTTTTAGTTTGCGCGTCATTCTACTATCCCTTTGAAATTGAAATTATGGATTCGTTTTTCAATTTTGTTCAACAAAATTAAATTGCAAAAATAAGAGTCTGCAGGGGACTATCATTTTAGCAAGTCGTTAGTGTTAGTTGCTTGTACTTTAGGTAGCAGCATAAATAACAATAAATCGAGCATTCTAGAAGCTTTGTTAATTTCCATAAGCCTGGGATTGTGTTCCACGTTCATCGTTACGACGTTGCACACCTTGGTTAACATTTTGAACGAAACTATTTTAGTAAGTATATTAAACTGATTACAAGAATGGTACACATAAAATGCTTGATACTATTAAAATACTGTAATGTGTGGCACGCGATGATTTTCTCACACACGATTACTCGACAATTTCACCGATAACACGGGGGAAAATGGCAAATCCCAATGCCGTTGCAGACGCTGCATTGTTTGCGCATTAAGTTGGATGTGGCAGCTGGTTTGAATTGCGGGCCTGGAAGTGACATTTAAAGCCAATTTTCTCGATGACATTTTTTTTTTCGAAAAAAAAAAAAAAAATCTTTCGTTTGTCATGAAATTCAACATAGAATCCGGCGTACCACGTAATATTCCTCACGGTAACATCCGGACACACTATATTATGTATATGTACGGCGACTAATTTACGATGGTAAAAAATACACTATCGTCGTCCTCAAAATATTAGCAATACATAATTAATTTACCGTTTTGTTCCTAAGATGGACAGATTCCAGAAGAAAATGCTTTTTTGTATTTTTCTATTTCGTCGTTCGCCTGTGTAGCAACTCAACATTATGCTAATTTCCAAGGTGCGAAGCGCTATTGTAGGCTCGGGAGGTCATTCGCGTCGTTTGTGGACAGCTAGTGCACAGGAATTCTGACGGCCGACTGGGAGATGAGGTTCTCACGGCCTAAAATCGGGGCGTTACAGAACTGTCTTATTTCCAACCCCAATCCCGTCAATTCACAAATTTATGTTTTTCTTATGAACCCCAAGAAGTAGATTGCATGTAGTTTTGTGAAACATGATCAAGTGATGTACCTTGACCCTACTCAAAGTGTTGTACCTTGGACCGGGTCAAAGTAAAACACATCTGATAAAATTAAAATAACCAAATATGTTTTTCTTTATATACAATTATTAAATATTCTTATTTACACGAATAAAAAGTTCGTATGCACATGTGCCCAATAGACTCAAAACTACGCAACCGATTTAGCTGAAAATTTCACTTTCTTCTTAAATCTTAGCTCGTTGTATTTTGCGAATGTAAATTCCCGCCTGACATATAGCATCATTTTCTGGGAAAGATTACAGAAAAATTGTAAGAATAATAAGCCAATGCCATTCACGTGATGTATGCAAGCCTCTCTTCACTGAGCGTCGTACCTGACCACTGCATTTCCTATTTATTTACAAATCTGTTGCTCACTACAAGACATCCACGTATAATTCAAGTTCGATACTTTACAACACATTTTCAGATGACTTTAAACAATATACTCGATACACAAGTTTCAATACAAAGTCATTTTTTCTGCTACATATGTTTCTGTGGAATTAAATACTATACTGACCATCAAAATGAAAAATAAGATTTACTTCAACATTAATACAAAAGGCATTAGTTCATATTTGTATAGTATAATTTAAAAAATTAAATATGCCTGCAACAACACTAAATAATGCATTACTAAAACATGCCCGCAAAAAAACACTAAATATGCCTGCAACAAGTAACGTACTTCAGCTTCTGGGTCAATAACCCCATCCCGTTTGTTTTTTTTTTCGTCTAGATTTCTGATCCATTGAGCAAATGCTGAAATGGCCATTTGTTTTGCTTCCGGTCATACACTACGTGCACATTTTATTGAGTTTTTTTCTTTTGCTAGTTGCAGGAGTAGGTTGCTATTTCGTTAGCAATAGCAAAATATCAAATATGTAGCTCGTTTATCATACACATACGTTTTCTATAACTTCGATGCGAATATGCCTAGTTTTCAAATGTTGCTAACCACGCTCTGCTGGTATTCTTTTATTCATCATTAAGAAGGTGGGGAAGTGATTCCAGAGCTCAAGAAAACGAGCGTAGTTTTCAAATCAAATATTGATATCATCAGTGTTTAAAGATTGGTCTGAATAAAATCAAATAGAAGGGATATTTTTTAGAGTTAATTAATGGTTGGATTTATGCACATTTCGACCTCTGTAATCGGTTGCAGTTGTTCCGTAGCAACATACAGCAGCGTCGCTGACCGAGATTTCCTAGGGTTCCTGTTCCGTCCGTGGCGGATTTTTAACACTAGTTATGAAGGTACAAGGTACAACCTTCCCCTATTTTCTTAACACTGAATGACAATTTCTGGCATAAAAGCTGTATATAACAATTACAGAAGAAGGCAGGAATAGGCAGTTGAGTGGCGAGTTGGGATTGTTTGTGAATGTTAATGTTGCCAAAATGATGTGGTAGTATATTACGGGGATATCACGGAGCGTGAAAATAGTCGACAGTCGCTGTGCGATATTGCCGGTTTTGTAATTATCATTCTTCTCGCTCTTGCAGGAGATCGTTCAAATACTTTCAAATACCGAACAGAAGAGCATTTCTACGAGGTTTCTTTCGTCACAAAAACAAGACATTAAAAATTAGATATGTTATGTGAAATTAATTTTAATTATATAACTGAACCTTTACGTTAAGAAAAAAATGCGAATAGTTTGTTGTAAAGCTGAAATAAGAAAATTATGTAATTTATTTTTTCTAAGACGTTCAATACGCAGAATACAAGTATAAAAACCTGTACTACCTTAAGATACCCCATACTTTCCCAGCCCAGGGCTCCCGCATTTGTTAATCGGGCCTCGTATATGTATGAGTGCGTGTATGCATATGTATATCTGTATATGTGTATAGACACACACACACACACACACACAGTCGACTCTGGTTATAGTGAACCCTCAGTTATAGTGAACTTATATCACAGGTCCCGTTTCACTTACATTACAAATAAGCATAAGATTCTGTTATACTGAACCTGAACCTCGGCTATAGTGAACGTAGTATATACGTCCTGGAAATTAATTCCATACGGGAAAAGAATATAAATCGCCTCACTCCCTCAAATTCCAACACTAGGAAGTATACAAAATATCGTCGGCCAAAGGTCATAATCGACGAAGGCTCCCCAGAGGTGAAGGTAGCGGATCCGGAATGGGCATCTTACTGATGACCTTATGCCATTCAGTTTCATCGCGGAAACTAAGACCGTGTCCTGCGTGGGCTACAACAAGCGACGGCGACGCGCAATTCCTTGCTTCAGTTTCAATCTTGATGTCACTTGATATTCCGCGGGATATAGTGCATTGAGTTCTATGTAGGCGACATTTTTAGAGTAATGTATTTGCTAATATTATAAGCTATTACGCTTATTTTTTGCTTTCAAACGTGCTATTACAAGTATACAAAACTACGTGGGCGACCAGCTTTACGCTACAGTGATATTTAATGCTTTATAAAGTTTTATGATAAAGACGTATGATATTATGTCATAGATACATAAAAGTTTCACGTCTGAATGTTAGTTTTGCATATCATACTTTAAACAAATGAGTAAGTATTTCAATACATCTTCCACTCTACGTATTCAGACATATGAAAATGCAGAAAAGTGTGTAAAATTTCGAAGTATTTGAATTAGGCGCGTTTGCCCTCATCACGGCTGTCAGCGCATGTTTCAATTTGCAACGGGGAAGGACGGCCATTACCATAGGATTGCGGGGCCTTGGGCCGGCCTAACATCTCCGCGTGTCTCCGAGCCAGCCTACTCGACGCGCATGCGCGTTCACTTCCCCGCACCCCGTCCCGGATCGAGTGGCGTCTTCACGCGTTAAGGCCCATTCACAATAGCGAGTTTTTGCACGCCATAGAGAACAGCACTATCAATCTTCTGCGTATGCGCAGTTCAAGTTTCGCGTCACTTTTGTGCATCTGCGAGTGCATAGAAGATCGATAGTGCTGTCCGCTATGGCGTGCAAAAACTCTCTAATGCCTACGCATAAGCATAACACGTAAGACGTTAACTTACAAGCTTGCAAGCTTCTGTTCTTATGTTTACTTAAGAAATGAACCAATCACAGTACGTTTAACTCAAAACCGAGTATCAAAATAGAATTGAAGTTGATAGATCGAACAAGACTGATTTTCCATATTGCTTCGATGATTTTCGGCGGTTTTCTGCGTTGTTTTGTAGCGTACGATCTTTTTGTAGTTTAGTTTTATTGTAGTATTCATAGTCTCATTTAGTTTTAATTTTTATGGAAATTAAAATACCTAACCTAACCTAACTCAACCCATGGCCGCAAGGCCGGGATGCCGCTGGTAGGCCTTAGCTCGTAAAGAGCTGTTGTGCCACAGTACATACATACATGTTTATGTACGTTTATATAATATATCAATTCTCACAGCCAACCAATAATAACTAGAATGACCCATACAAAAGAAAATCTCTGCTTACGCTTACGTTGGACATTGTGAATACTTCAGTCTATCACTTACGTTAAAGTGTATGTCTATGCGTTATGCTTATGTTTACGTTTGTATTGTGAATGGGCATTTAGGCGGACGAGAGACAGCCTCGCCCGCCTCTGCGCGTGGCGAAAAAACACATCGCATGGAACATGAGCATGGAAAATACAGAAATAACTTGGTACGAGTACGTACGATATTATTTGTATAAAAAGTGACATTAGGAATGTACAATTTCCTTTTTAGTGAACAGATATTTCTCGCCTTCAAAATTCTTTGGGATAGCTCAGCTTACTCTGCCTACTCTGACGCTTCGCCACTGGTCAAGACTACATTACGATACTTGGACACAGAGGACAATGCAGAATCAAGTACGGAGATAGCACGAACGAGAATCTAGAGAAACTACTAATGAAAAAGTACGAAGCAAACAACTGGAAACAATTTATTTTCAGGACAAATAAGGATACTGACATTTTCAGTTCGTGCAGTTAATGTAGTTTGCTGTATCTCTATATTAATAAAATCAATCGTTACGGAGAAATTCTATTTAATTTTGAGGTCATCGGATATAATGAGCCAAAAATGTCAGTCCCCAGAGGTTTACTATAACCGGAGTCGACTGTGTATGTATGTATGTATTTATTTATAGTTTATTATGTTGTTTTTGTTTTAGTTCTGCATTGAGACAATGGCACCTTTGGAGGCACACACGCGCGCGCGCGCGCACACACACACACACACACGCACGTGTCTCCAAACGTGCCATTGTCTCAATGCAGAACTAAAACAAAATCTCGAGTGCCCACTTGAAATCAGAACCGTGTGTGCGGGAGGTGAACATGCCTGACAAAGCCTTAAATGCTATGTATGCTTGACGCGGACACTACGCCTAAAATTATGTACGCAATATTTGAATACAGATTTTTATTAAACTTAGTTTTAATTAATTTACATAACTTGCTCTTGTTTTATTATATATTCGTTTTCTGAATTTTGAAAATTATATTTCCGTCCCTCGACGGAGCTGCACCCCCCCGGTTTGTCGGGGCAACAATCGCCATATTTTGATAAGTAGTTATACTGCAAATATATTGATCTACATGCTTTCAGCTAGTAATTCTAGCACATTGAAATCATACCTCTGCAACAGTTATGACATCAGGGTAGAGTTCATGAAGCATGTAATTGGCCAACATCAAATATACCAATGCTTCAGTGTCTACATTTAATCCAAAATATTCATCATAATTCCCTGAAAAACCTTCTCCAATACCCCTTGAGTGGTATAGCATTGATGTTACACCATCAAATCTAAAAAATATAAAACCAAAGTAATCCATTACAGCAACAAATACTTATGTACAAGTATGTACTTGTATGTACAAGCCTCTTGGAAATATTTACAAAATTAAAAAAGGCTGATTTTTTCATAACAAGATTGTTTCTACAAAGAGTCTATAGGTAGGATGGTAAAAAAAAGTTTTTTTCTGAACACCTAAACACTCTTGACTTAGCACCTCTTTACTTATCCAGTAATGCCATTTAATTAGCCATGTTTAATTTTGAAACATATACAACCTGATATTAGATATTAGCATGATATTTCAAAATTGTACATTTGCTGTGTACTACCACTGCATTTTGTTAAATAAATATGAGTTTTTTATATTTTTTTTCTTTGAATATTCAACTACTTACGAAACATTTTTTAAATATCAATATCTGAAACTAAATTCTCTACATAATTTTCATATATCCAACGGCTATAACATTTCTTTAATTTATTATGAAAATATTTTCAAAACTAAGCTCGTGTTTTCAAATTTTATTTATATAAAATTTAGAATAATTGAAATAGTATTACACAGAAAATATGTTTTTAAATCAGAAATGTTTATTTTAAAAATTTAACGCACAATACTAAATTTGTTATAATGGTTATTTTTGTATTATACAGTAAAGAGTGTCATTAACTATCGGAATAGGTACTTGCAGGACTAAGAAGTTATTTCCCTTCAAGATCTGAACATTTTGATTCTGCCGCATCCTTGCAATGTTTGTGTCAGGGATTAAATCAATTAAGTGACATAATATAAATAAATCAGGGTTTCAAGATTTCAAATAGCATGTATGTTTCGGAACGGTTTTCCCATCCTTTATTAAAACACGTTATAATTTGCAAATTGTTTTACGAATATTGTAGCCACGTAAATGACTTACTTGGCACTTTGTGACAAACTCGCAAATTTACTAGCATCACAAACATCTTTTAAAAATGCTAGAAAATATTACTGGATGTATCCAAAATATATTTTGGAATCCAATATCTCTTTTTTGATTTATTAATACTGAAAATTAACGGGTCTGGTCCTACGGCTTGGGTCCGAATCATTGTGCAAAACATTTTACATAATTTTGCATGGGGGCAGATTTTACCATCCTACCAGTTCAATGATATTATTTTTGGATTTGGACCACTGATCAAAATAATTTACTTCACATTCCCTGATGGCAGATTTTACCATCCCATCCGCCTAGTCTCTTTGTGTACATTGGATACCTACTACACTTACCTAAAACCATCAAACCTGTACTCTTCCATGTACCATCTTAGATTAGACAGCAAAAATTTCAGTACTTCATATCTGGAAAAAGAAACGTAATATACATTTGTAACAGTTCATTACGTTACGCATTCAGGATTCTTGCAAATTCTGCCAGACTTCATGCAGCTCGTTGCGTTTATTTTGCAAATGTATTTCCGCCTGAGATATGGCACAATGTTCTGGAGAAGCTCGTTAGTTTGAAGTATCCAGACCTTCAAATTGCAAAAGAAAATTACTCGAATAATGAAAAAATGCCATCCACGTGATCCCTGCAAGCCTCTCTTCATTGAGCCACTGCCATACCACTGCCGTGCTTATTTATTAAAGAATCTGTAATTTTTGCCAAAACTGACTTACTTAACGGTGGAAACATATTTTCATGCAATGCTGATATTTATAATTCTATAAAATTAACAGTGAAAACACAATTACAACACACTCATAGAAATCACACTCGTCAAGTGTCAGTATCAACGGCTCACTACAGAAAATACACATATACATGTACTCCCACGAAAACATAAAATTTCGCGTCGAAAATGGCTTGGCCCGCAAGTTTGATGGCGATGGACATCCCTCATTGCCGAAAGCGACACCTAACGGTGGGTTTGAAAACTACGTTCTCTCGACCGAACTATGAAGATGAAATTCATTTGATTGGAGCGTATGAAATATTTTAACGTCCATCGAGAGCTAAAAAGTAGTACAGAAGTAAAAGACTTCCGTGATTCCTGCCCATGAAACTTAATTGACATTAATTTTTGTATACTTTGCGACTACCCGTCTGTCGGTTGGGCGCCGTAGACGTGGTAGCCGGTTCGCTCAGTCGGTAGAAAGGCTTGCCTAAATTGATGAAGATGAAGTTGGTGGCCGGTGTAAAATAAGAGACTTTTACTCATGTTAACAAACAGGTGGCTTTTATTTTTTTAAAAATTGCAAGATTTTACCACTCATGTCGGCGAGCATGCTCCCCTTTCCCAATTCCAAAATATGACATGCACACATAAAATAATAAAATAAATTGAAAAGTGAAAATTACTACAAAAAAAAGAACAGTATTTTTTTCTACGCTGATTCCCTCTTGACAGCCAAGCGCGGCAGGGAATCTTCTCTTCGTCGCCCGGTCAAAGGTAATTAAAAATTGTTCACCAAACTGTTTATGCCTTTCGACCACGGGCGCGCCAAAAGGACGAAAAAGATACCGCCTTAGCGGGGCAGCGTGCACAACAAACCAGAGTTGAACGACCTCGGGCCGCCAGCTGGCTGGCAGGGGCGGCGTGGGACGTCGTGGGACGCCGCACAAAGGGGCGCGCACGGCCGAGTCAGGTAGAAGACGGGGTTGCAGGGGTGTTGGCCCAACACACAGCGCCGCTCACTTACTGTCGCTAATGATCAGATAATGTCTGCTCAGTTGAATGACCTTGTCACTTTCGGTTCACCGCACGGTACTTTAGAGTTCGTAGCAAGTTCGTGAATGATCAAATAGTTCCACAATAATGTTCCAAACACGAACACAAGTCAGATACTTTTTCTGAACTATTAGAATGTCAATAAAACTTTTCACAATCCGCGGTCTACACTTATTTAAGAACCGCGCACAAATTCTCCTCGAAAACGCAACGTTTTCTTATAAGTCCAACTAAGAAACAAAACTTTATCTCTGACGCCGGGCGCCTCCACAATAACGTCTCGTCCCCCTGACCGCCTCTCACGTTCCCTCTGTGACGGCCTCACACCCTCTCTCTGTGATGGCCTCACACCTTCTCTCTGTGATGTCGCCTGCACGAAGTCCTTCGAGCCTCCCTTCCCCCACCAAATTCCCTCAGAATGTTCTAGAACATTCTAGAGCTTTGCTTACGTCCGGCGGCTATTGGCGAAAGGGTATTGCGTCGTAGAATAATTCCGCCCAATCATCGGAAGTTTTTGGGGCCGAGAAATGAGAGAGAAACCTGCACTCGTTCTCTCTCGCTTCAATTTTATGTCAAACAGGGGCAGAAATTAATGACTGGGGGGGGACGAAAATCTCAAGGGAGGATGGGGAGGGCGACGGGCGCCGCGGAAAAGTACTGCAGTGTCGCGTGCACGAGAAGACCCCCCAGGCCGCGGGACACTTGGGTGCGACGAATTTTTAGGGGGCGGGTCCGGCGGGTGGCCTGACAGAACCCTGGCGCCGCCGTCGACCCCTCTGTCGCGCGACGCGGAGCAATTCTCAGGCTCGCAGCCGTAATGGATTCGGTATCACTACAACTTAATGTTGCATTCAAGTTGCGTTAATTTAAAATGTGTTAATATAAGAAAGGTAAGCAAGCAGCGAAAGGATAGCTCAATGCCAAAGTGTTGTTCCCGAAGTGGGAAAGTGGCGGGTTCGATTCCGAGTCTAGGAAAATAATTTTATCCATTCTACATTGCCACAAGATCTAAATTAAAACATTCTACATTTGTCTTGTCAAAGTTATGCATAAAGCAGTCAAAATTCGCTTTCGCAAAGAAGGCAAATATTTGAATTCTGAAGAAATAAGAACATTGATCGCATGAATTTGAAATGAAAAATATGTATAATGTAGTGTGGAGATAATAATAAATTTTAACCTTCATCGCGCGCGCATTTTTTTTATAACGATTCTGCTCACCTGGCAGGGTTTGAACCACCCAGGGCTTTTGGGGATTTGTAAAAGATTTCAGCCAGCATGAGCAGGACCAAAAACCCAAAACATTACAAAAATAATTGTTTTTGTTTAAAAACGAAACAGAAAAATTCCATAACTGACGTGGAACAATCAACGCACGTAAAAATTAAATGTTAATGATAACACTTAACCCGCCTACTACTCGCGCGACTTTTCTTGAGGTCTGAGCTCCCTAGTGCACAACCCAGCACGACTCGGCACGGCCTGGTCAAAATCTTGGTCTCACATGGAACGCCACGGCAAGATTATCAGGGCTGCCTACCTCGTCTTTCGGATTCAAGCGATGATTCAAATTATTCATAAGATAAAAATGAAGTACAAACACTAATATCATATTTCATTAATAAGCAATATTATCATTAATTATTTTAATTTGTGGTTGCTATGAATTACATTATTATTTGCTCTATTTTTATCGTCTATAATATCCTGTTGTATTAAGAGCGAAAGAGGCGCGAATAGTATTAATAATGTTACAGTTGGCAACACCCGTCTGATGTGACGTAGGCAGTGACGTCCTCTCCCCGCACTGGGAGATGTCAAGAAAAGTTGCGCGACTAGTACACTCCCTATGTTAGCACAATACTGCATTTATCTCAGTAGTATTGACATTGAATGCACTTTGAGATTTCTTTCGTTTTATAAATATTTTTCTTATTTTAAACTACATCAAAACAAAATAATATAATTCTTCTTTTTATTCCAAAATTAACAGTGAAAACACAAATATTGACAATCACACATTTAACATTTGTGATAGCAAATCTTGACAGAAAGAGGTCACAACTTTAAGTTTTCATCTTCGGAATCACGGTTACTGGATAAATCATACGTAACTGCGCTAACTTGTGCATTTCCGCACACAATCTGGTGATAGGTATTACATGTAACGCCACCACACTCTTAAGCAACGTCATATATCCTCAGAATTCTTCAAAATACTTTGAAACTTGTAACAATGCCAATATAATGCCAATTTCTTAGAAAAAAATATCTCTAAATTAAAATAATAATAATAATAATAATAATAATAAACATAAAATACATTTGAAGAAATAAAAGTAGAAATGTAGGTGACATATAAGATTATACAGAAATGCTTACATCTTGCTTGTGCTGTAGGGTTCGTTTCACAAAGTGGGCGCGCGGCAGTGTTAAAAGGCCTCCTGCACGTCGTTCACACGTCAACGAAATCACACCACACACGAAATTTGAAGAACCCTTGGGAGCACTACACGATGATCAGGGAGCAAATTTCTATGATTTTGCATATTTTTGTCCGTTGCTTCAGTGCATAGCTACGGGAAATTTCTTGTCATTTGACTAGAATATGATGCTATATAGATTAATATGTTGGTGCATATTTCGGCAAATTTGGCCGATTTTTCCTGTTGGTGCAATCTCCTGTAATTAAAGGCGCATAGTTTGCATATTTCGTTAAAATAGAGACTTGTCTATACAATTGTTCTTTTCATAGACTCTATTTATTTGTGAGGGTTCATTGATTCGAAAGATCTAGTCACAGTTTGAGTTTTTTTTATAAAGATGATAAAATACTTGTGCAAATTTAGGATTTTCTTGATAACTTATTTTGTAAACCAGCCAGAAGAAATACAAGGCATATTGTGTTTCACTCAGGTGAATTTACTTCAATTATTTCTCTCGCGATGAACGCCAAATTATAATTATAGTTGCACAAAAATTGTATATCGTTTCGTTGCAAACATGTGTATTCTGATTTTTATCAAGAAAGGTTTACAGAGGAAATGAAATATTGTTAATTTTAATCGGATATTAAAGTGCATATTTCAGAATTTTTAGATCATAAATGCCCATTTTTATTAATAGTATATATTGAATTTTTTGTGCATGAAAGTCCTCTCCCTAATGATGAGTAAAAATGTCCCTAAGAAATATTTGGCCTCTCACTGGCTAAATTCAGTCTAAAGATTGTGCAGGGAAAAGTGTTCAGAATGCAATATAAACACCGTCCGCATGCGCGATGCAAAAGTAAATCGCGAGCAAAACTTTCATATTTTGCGCTGTTTTATTTACTTTCACGCGAATGTGCACCAGCAACGGGAAGACAACATAGGAGAAGATACCTCGAGAATGGGATCACTTAACAAGAAGAATTCTAGCAGCTCGAATATGAATTAATTTCCAAGATAACATGTCACCCATCACCCAATCGTCGTTTGTGAGAGAACAATATATTCATAATGTTGAACTAAAACAAACCTCTAAATTCCTCCCTCTATACTTTAATTCTATGTAGCAAAATACATGCCACTTATGAACGTTATTTGTAAATGTCTATACAGGTGTCCCACCAACTATGGACCACCCCCAGTTTTCGCTGGGGGTTTAAATTGGCGTAATTTTTGAAAAAAAAAAAAAAAATTAAAAAAACCACGCAAAATCACTTTGTCGTATTAAACAATACATTTTGCACTATCCGTAAAAAAGATTGAAGAAAGATTTTGGAGCCGGTTTTACGAAAATAGCGTTTGAGTGTTTCTGAAAATGCGGAATTTTGAGCTCGTTTTCAGAGAAAATTGTTGAAATTTCGAGAAACTTTACATGACATTATTTAAAACACATGTGCTCGTAAATGCAATAATATGAATAACGACAAGAGAGACAAGTAAAAGAAATAATATTTTTTTAATTTGGGAGAAAAAAAAACCATGAATAGAGAACACGGCGTTTATGACATCTTATAGAGTACATTTGTTCCCTACCAAATGTTTAAAGTAAAAAATTGGAGCCGTTTTCGAGAAATTCTTGTTTTTGATATTTTTTAATATTGAACGCAATATTGTGCGTAAACTACTAAAATTATCAAAAAAATTACACGATCTAAAGAAAGAACTACGTAACCAGAAAAAAATACTTGAAAAAATCTCCATCTTCAATTTTGTAGCTGTCGCCGAAAAAATTCAAACTTTTGCAATTTTGGAAAATTCAGAGTTAACCTGAAAAACGGACTTATGCCACCTTTATATGTGCATTTTACTATATTCTTACAAGAAATTTAAAGAAACAATTTCGAGCCATTTTTTAGAAAATTTTGAAAATGTTGCAAGGGCTTCGTGTAAAGTACCCCCAAAAATTAATGAATGTTTTTCAAAATCGCAGAGCATTGACAAAATATCAGAGTAAGAGCCAGATGGATAAGGGTCTCTTCAATTTGCAAAAAAATGCATATGGTTTAGGCGCTAGTGTTGTTCACCGCACACCAGGCAGTCGGACGTTTTAAAAACAACCCCTTTTTCGATATCAGGGGATCCCAAATTGTGTATTTCCATTGAAATCTCAAAATTGATTTTCCGCAGCATTACATAACTTTCTCTATACTACGTGTATTACTCCGTATATACGTACGTATAAGAAAAAGTAAAAAGGAACAAAAAGAAGAGTATATTTACATATCAGTAAATGTAGACATCGGTACATCTAGCAAGTTGTATTTTACGTCAATTCGCTGTAAATTACTATCCCCTAAAATCATTTGATCAAATATCTGTATTGATTTAAATCCCGTATTATTGGTCAAATTTTCAGTAATTCTCTTCTATCTAATGGAAGATATTACAACGGTTAAAAAAAATTCTGTACAGCGTTTTTATTCGCTGGCCTGTTTAATAAATCATTTAACTTTTGCAAAATTTTCGGTGTCCCACCAGTCAAATTTGTAGCAAAAACATAACTGTATAAAAACCTCAAGATTTTTTAAAATTTTTTTTATTCTCCGCACCCCATGTATCTGTTTTAAAGATTCTCCGAGTGAGGAAGTTAGCAACTTGGATGACAATTGAACTTCTGCAATTGAATTAAAAGTATTGTGCCCCTTATACTTACACGAATGTTCAAGAAAGAAACAATTCGAATCAGAATTTATCATGCCAGCACGCAACCGTCAGAGCTGTCACCATATGCTTTTTTTAATATGTCCTTTGGGTTTGTGCCCTAAGAATATTCTCTCTAAAGATAGCGAAAACTAAGCTATTTTGAAATTTACAGAGGAAAGTTTTCAAGTTCTAATTTGACGAACAGATTGCAATAAGAAATAAATCTCTAGCTTTTATATTGAGGGTGTAGATCAGGTTTGAAATAAATTGCACTTTGCCATGATATAATTCAAAATAACGTGAAATTATTAATATTTTTTAAAAATTCTAATGCCAGGATATAGAATGAATTAAGAAATAAATCTTGATTTTTTATTATGTAATTGAAAGAGGGGGCAAAAAACTAAACTTTTGCAATTTTCGAAATTTCGGACTTTTAATGAAAATTGCACCCTTGCCATATTTTAGGCAAGCGTTGCTCTACTCGAGCAAAAAATATAAAGCAAAAACTTTGATCTATTACGGAGGAAATCTGGATTACAGGACTTTTGCTTTCTCTTATCTACTTTTTGTAGTAAGAGAAAGTTACAATGATACAGGTTTTTTATCCTGTAATTCATTTTGCTCCAATATGCTTATAAAGATGTTGCAGTTACGATTTCCATTCAATCATACAAACTCAATGTACAACACTAATTGTCATGAAAGCATGACAACATTCATAGGGACATTTTTACAACTATAACAAACATTAAATTCAGATGAAATGTTGAATTAAAATATTACAAAACAATTTGTAGTAATCTGTCACAAAAATAAGTCATAGAACTGATTATTCAATACCAACACCAAAGTTAAAAGAAACTCTTGGAAATACGTCCTTTAGTTGTTATTTTGTAATACTGAACCATCTGATACCTAAACAAAGCACAAGACAAGTAAATAAACTTACTCCGAGTAGTTGAAAAGGCGGCTATCCCATAAAGAATGTTCACCTCTACTACCATCATGAAAGAATCCAGCATTTGTACCATCAAATTGATTCAAACCATCAAGTACGTTCTTTGATGCATGTGAATGAACAACATCCAGCAGAACCACCAAACCATGAGAATGAGCAACATCAATAAGTTGCTTCAATTGTTCAGGTGTTCCATATCGGCTGAAAAGGAATAGAAAATTCAAGAATTTTTCATTTACCAAGAAAATTATACAAATTTCTAAAAACATTCACTCTTGTGATGACTAATATGAATATAATGAAACAACAACGAATATTTTAATTTCATTAAACACTGGTTCCATAATTTGTTTCTAAATCTCATTTTTATAGACAAAAACACCAATCAAATTCGATGGTCACAGGGAAAAACTTGATAAGTCGAAATTTTGTGGAAAATCGGGTAAATATATTTAATGAAAGAGAATCATAATTATTATTTTGTGAACAAGTATGGAAGTCTCAATCTTAGGCCCTGAGGCGTAAATTGAATGTGAGTTTTTAGGTATCTTCGAATTATGTGAATCAATTTCGATAAGTAAACATGAACATTTTTGCACAAACAGTGGCATAATCAATATTGAACAAGTTTACTTATCCAGTTTGCGCATGCAAATATAAAAACAAGGCACTTCCTAATCACACATACACAGAGTTTCAAAAATAGGCAATTCATGAATCAAATAGGCAATTCATTATGAAATGTGCAAACGCATTAGTGAACAAACAGATTACAATGTTTTAATGAATATTGGGCTTTGGGAATTCGCGATAAAAGAGCAAAATATTCTCTGATTTCGATGAAACCTAAGAAAACTCATAAAATGAATTCATATGATGCTAGATCTCTCTCCTGTTATTACAAATTAGTAATAAAAAATCAGAATGTTTCCATTTGTAAGGGTTGTTTTATAAAATCACTAGGAGAAACTAATGGTTTTGATGATATAGTAGTAAGTAAAAAAAAAGTATCCTCGTCATGAGTCATTTCTCCGGACCGTCGAGATCTTGCCCCTCCTTCAAATAAGTAATCCCTTGCACAAATTCAAACTGTCAACGATCACATAGACTCATTTCCATTTTACGAAAGTCACTTCTGCCGTGTTCAGAGTTCTAAACAATATTAATTATTTGACTTAAATATTTCAAAGATGTATGCATTGTATAAAGAAATTCAATCCAATCCTGTTTCTTTTTCTCTTTATTCTCAATACTTTCATAAGAAAAACCTTTGTGTTAAGAAATCAGAAAAAGACACCTACCACAAGTAAATAAAATCAAAATACAAGCAACATCATGTGAAAATAAAAGTAAAGTGATTGCCGAAAGGGATTCCCATCATTTTCTGGCTGAGAAGGCTTATACTACAAAGAGAACCGATAAAGAAATCGCAAAAGTCAATCCACTGAAAAAAGTATTTGCGTTTGACCTTCAACAATGCTTATATACCCCATGCTTAAGTACTTCAGTTGCCTTTTATAAGTGTCAATTGTGGAGCTTTAACTTGACTATTCATAATTCAAGTAATGGTAAAGCTACCTGTTCTATGTGGGATGAGACAATTTCAGGGAGAGGTGCTAATCAAATAGCTTCATGCCTTTACAGACATTTAAAAACTTTGCCATCAGATGACAATGAGGTAACATACAATTCTGACCAATATGTTGGCCAGGACAAAAATAATATTGTTGCACTCATTATTTTTACATCCTAAATTACAATATCTCTGAAATCAATAAAATAAACCATTAATTCTTGATCAGTGGTTGCACTCGTACGGAATGTGACAGTGACCACGCAGTCATTGAGAGAGTAAAGAGAAATGCCCAAATGAAAATTAACCATCTAAATGACTGGATGTAGTTGATGAGGATATCAAGAACCATACACCCTTTTGAAGTAATTCAAATGGTAGCAAACAATTTTTATTTATTTCAGTTCCCTGGTAAAAGACGGAGGTCCTTTTCAGATTACAAAAAGTTGACGAGACTGGGCAAAAATTTCTTTGGGCGCAAATTCAGTGGCTCTAGTTTAGAAAATCAGATGGACGATTGTATTTTAAATATGATTTAGACAGTTGTGAACAATTTAGTAATGTTCATTTTAAAAGAAAGGGAAGACACTCAAATTTTAAAGAGTTGCCTTTTCTGAATGATGAATCTTTTGCATTAAGCGAAGCCAAAAAACGGATCTGATCGATTTACTTCCTCTTATTGACAGTTCCTTTCAAAATTTTTACAAATTATTAAAAACTTACACTTCAGAACCAACTGACCCAGATTTGAAGGAAATCGATCCAGATAAGGATAATTAAAATAAATTAATTTGTGACAACGTGAATATTTTCTGAAAGCATTTTTGAGTATTTTCAATTTTGTGTTTTCAAAAAAAATTATTTATTTTATAAAACTTCATATTTTTTCAATTTATTTAATTCCTTTAATTGTTAGTAGCAAATTGTATACTTAATAATAAAAATTCATTATCTGAAACATTCTATTTTATTTTTATTCCAAAATTACCTATCCTAATACATCAATAATGATAAGTAAACATGTGAAAAACTTGATAAGTCAATGGTACAAAATAAGGTAATTCGCATAACAATGCAAATATAAACAAATTTGATACATTGTGTGTGTCATTGTAAAATACGGTGGAAATTACAATTTTTGGCCAAGTAGAATGTGTTGTTTCATTAACCGATTTTTCAAGAACTGTTGAACTTTAAAAGTGCTCTCCTGAAAAATTCACTTTTCAAGACTTATCAAGTTTTTCCCTGTGACAATTGAATTTGTCATTTGAATTGCATATATCATAATTTGAAGTTGTACTCCGTCTCCAATGTTAAACAATATAAGAGACTGAAAGATATGTTCTTATTATTCTGAACACCGAAACTCACAAAAAGTATATTAAAATAAATACTGCATAGCAAATAGATATATCGTATTTCAAAGTAATTTCAACAAGAGCAATATGAAATATCAAGAAAAGCATGTGTACACGTTCAGGTTGTCTCAAGTAAAAGTACCTTCAACACAACCCGAATGATCTTAGCCGCAATCGTCTCCACACTTCAGGGGTGGTTTATCACGGCAGATCAGGGGGCGGGGCAGGATCGCTACCCTGCAATAGACAGCAAACCTTTGCCTACCCTGGAAACCGACACTGGACTCCTATAATCTAATAAAACAAAACAATATAACTAACAAAGTATACTATCTTATTGACATAAAGTGTTCCTGCATTATCTCTACTTGAAGAAATATTGCGTGTGAAGAATGCGAAAGACGTCTATATCGATTCGTGCTTCCACATCTATGACCCTCTAGGGCCGCGTATCAAGGCAATTCCAGCGAAGCTGGCGGACTAAGCACACAGGGCGGTACATTAGCTTCTGGGCGTAAGCCCTCTATATTAATAGCGGCTACTAACACTACACTTACTGAAGTCAGAAGTGCTGTGTGCCAGCTGACTAAAGTTGGCGCGCACGCCAGAGACGCCGCACGTTCTGCCTGTATATTGGAAGTGTACGGAGCAACGTGGCATTACACGTTCCACCGGACATCTAGCCACAAGAGTGTGTCTGGGGCAACGTCGCAACCAGTATATAATGGGCGACCTAGCGCCCGGAAAGGCAGAATAGTTAGTGACGGAGATTGAGTGCGCTTAGAGACTGTTGTGACCGCTACGCTGACCACAACGAGTGCTGTTGAATAATTGTTGATCGAGCTACGAACTGGTACATCTTCTGGTGATAAGGAATAGGGATATGAATTTGCTACTCTCTTTACCGACGAGTGGTAGATCTGGCACTGTTATTGTAGGTTGGATAGTGACTTTTCCATATTAACGCTTGAGAAGCACAATAATCTGTTTGTATAGAAACATGTCTCCCTACTTTTTCATACATTTCAAGAAGAGTGAGTTTTTGAAGTATCGTAAGATGGTGTTACTTCACACAAATATTTGATAATTTTTAGTTTTATCGGTGAGAATCACCTTGGTTCCTTTATTTTATTAATGTAGTCTTGCCCACCAGACTTAAGAACCTGTGAAGAGTGTGCCCCGAATCACTAATTTCCGGCACAACCTCTCACCACGCACAACGCAGTGGCCGACGGCCTTCACTGTCCGAGACCAGCGGCGTTTGCTTAGTTGTCAGTGCTTACAAACAATACCACGTGAAATTACAGCAGAAATCAATATGGGCGACGAACGTATCCGTTGTGACAATGCCGCAAAATGTGGCTTTAATGGGCTATGGCAGCAAAAGACGACTCGAGTGCCTTTGCTAAAAGCACGACATCGCCTGCAGCGTATCTTCTGGGCTCGTGACCATATCGAATGGGGCGTAGACGACTGGAAATCGTGACTTTGTCAGATGAGTTGGTTTCAGTTGGTAAAAGCTGATGGTAGGGTACGAGTGTGGCACAGACCCCATGAAGACGTGGACCCAAGTTGCCAATAAGGCACTGTGCAAGCTGGTGGTGGTTTCCATAACGGTGTGGACTCTTTTTACGTGGAATGGACTGGGTCGTCTGGTCCAAGTGAACCGATCATTGACTGGAAATGATTACGTTCATCTACTTGAGCACCGTTTGCAGCCATTCTGTGATATACCAAACTGTATTAAAATAAGTATTCACGACAAAGGTTAGATACGGACATATTGTATAGTAAAAATTTGACAGTTGAGAGTGATTGCCATGGAACTCGATAAACATTGGGTGTGAGATTCCAACAACAGGCACATGAACGCTGTAATCAGTGTGGAGTAGTGGGTTGGGTAACCTAAAGATTTTTGCATTGATATATGCTAAATAACCGGATGCAAAAAGGAACTGTGGGTAAAAACAATTGAAAGTTTTTCACCTGTAGAAAAGGAGGAAGAGCCTCGTTTTCTACATTTCGTTATGACATCGTGACCGGTGAGGAGCGGATAGGTAAGTATTACGTGTGACGGGCATCTTGAATTTTGAAATTGAACTTTAACGTTTCTTATAGAAGTTATCAGCATCGGACATTGAAATAATGTAGAAGATATTATCATTCATTATAACTTCTCGTGTGGAGAAGATTGTTTGAAATTATTGTAGAAAATTTGAACTTGAGAATTTTAGGAAATCGTGATATTGAACATTAAAACTATTGAAATATTAGTACTCTTATGGAATATTGTGCGAATGTCATGAACTTTGAGATTCGACAAATCTACGATTATTGGACTTGAAATCATTATATTTGAGATAGTAATTATTGAATTGGTTGCTGAACTTTTATTCAAAACTTTAATGAGTTTCGTGTGACATCGGTGGATAAGAAAGCGAAGACAGTAGTATTGCGATAATTGAAACAGTGTCGTTTAGATAGTTTAACTGAACTCGAGGCAATTATGTTCGTGGGCAGGTGCACATCCGATGCACGAAGTAGCAGTGCTCGCGAAAAGGAACTATTATTAGTGGATATCAGCGATCCGTGTTAGAAAGGATTTTGGTTGTAAGAAAGAAGAGCGAACGGCGTGGTGTCAGGAGGATCGTCATCGAAAGAGTTCTACGTGGCGACGTCCGAGAAATGAGCTCATGGTACCGTAATTGATTAGACATTTACGAAAGGGTCATGACCAAAAGCATTAATTTGCAAAAGTAAATTTTAAACGTTAAAGTAAATGAAGAATGATTTTATATTCATTGTTATTAATAGTTAAGAAACAAAGTTAAACTGAATAAATTAATTTGTTATTGTTTTAACGAATGGAATATCTCATAATTATTATGCAATCTTGCACAATCAGTAGCTAGCAATCTTTGCATAAAGAAAACTTTCAGATGTTTCTCGTCTTACGTATGGCGGGCGGATCGAATGACCCATGTTGAATATTGGTAAGCAAATGGTAGATAGTGGCAAAGTACGAATCCATTGAATCGTTGTTATTTGAATCTTGAGCTAGCTAGGGCAATCAAATTTAATAGATTAAAAGTAAGAAAGTTGATTAACAAGTTTATTAATTAGTGAGTTTAGTAGGTCATTTTAAAGACATATTACAATTCATGGTCTAGATGATCCCAAACAACGATGGAATTTTTATGGATGACAATGCGCCATGTCACCGGGACACAATTGTTCGCGATTCGTTTGAAGAAAACTCTCGATAATTCGATCGAATAACCTGGCCCCCAGACATGAAACAGATCGAACATTTATGAGATATAATTAAGAGGTGAGTTCCTGCACAAATCCTGCACCGGCAACACTTTACAGACAGCTTTGCTCAATATTTCTGCAGTGGATTTCAAACGACTTGTTGAGTTCATGACACGTCGCGTTGCTGCACTTCGTCGGGCAAAATGAAATCCAAATCGATATTAGGAGTATCCCATGACTTTTGAAGTCTTCCTGTGCCACTGTAAATGATAAATTTGAAGCCCTTTTACACAAACAAATTTTATGCCATATCGACGTGGCGTCTCAAACTGTATGGAGTACAGTTTGAGAGGCCACATCGGTATGGAATACAACTCCTTCACACTTTGGGTATCTAATGAACAATATACAACAAGAATTAGCTGTGTACTCATTCCCCACTGGCATAGTTTTGTGTAGGCACACAAACACCTACAGGCCGCCATAGTTGCATTTCCTTGTTAACATTGGCTAACTTCTCAATAAGTTTTAGCTTTGAGCTTATCATGCGTGGATTTTCTTGCTGGCTCCCGGTCTAAAGCCCGCAGCGCGACGGCATGACGCGGGCCATCGGACAGACGCGCGTTGTCAACTGAACAACTGATAGAATATTATACAGGTGTCGTACCTCCTGTAACTTTTGAACGGTTGAAGTTATTGCAATGCAGTTTTCATGGAAGTGAGTGAGGGAAAGGGAGTAATTGATACGTGCATTCATTTCTATTTAATTACTTCTATTTTACGAAACTTTTGAGGTAACTTTGTTTTTTCAAATTGAATTATACATTATTTTGAGTCTATCATGACGAGCATAAAAAGATGAATCCAATGATATACATGTTGTCATATGTTAGATAAGCATTTTTGAGTAATTTTGATTTTTGCGATTTTTCCGTTAAACACTAGTCGCAAAATAATTAAAATCACTGCGGCCTAAGCAGCTTGCAAATCCAACGGGCGACTGGTGGTGAGAGGGACGCGTTGAAGCGGCCCGAAGTCGTGTGGCGAGCCCGGCGATGCGAACACCTGCGGACGCGTGCATGAGCGACACCAGTTGAGTGGAGGAGGTCAACGCTCCAACCCTGGCAATATGTAAGGTCGCTCACGAGCGGATGACTACTTATTTTATATGATGTGGGAGAAGAGGGAACCACCGATTGATAAAAAGGGAATCAGGAGAAAATGAACAGGACCTAACTGGCCATCTGTTTCACGTTTTTGAAGGATAACTGTAGGGATTATGGATTGTACAAGTCAGATTTTTAAATTGATGTGATAATTTCAGTTAGGTTAAGCTATTGTAAAAAGGTCAACATTCATTGCAGAAGTGATAATAGAACAGTGGTTAGGAAATAAGTGAAACATTTGCTAATGCAGTAGGAGAAACAGAGTCAGTAGTTACGAAAAGGAGCTCGTATTAAGACTGAAGTGAACTGAAATGAACGATAATAGCAAGAATCGTTGCTCCACTCTTTTGTATTCCCAATTTGTTATTGATATTTCATGATCTTTTTAAAACATAAAAGATCAGTTACTACGTAGGTAGGCTGAAATGTAAAGCACACATGCTTGTAGAACACGAATAAAAAATAGTAGCAAGATCAGGTAAAAAGGATATTCAAGTACACTTCTTAAGCTTCAAAATCATATATTCATTTTTGTACATAGTCACCGTTAGGGCTAACATTTCTCCCAACGTGCAAGAAGTTTTTTCATTCCGTCACTGATTGTAGCTTTCTTGAATCCAGGACTTGACAGCTGCCTTCACGTCATCATCCGAGATGTAATGAATACCCTTGAGGACTCTCTTGAGTACACGAGAGTAATGAAAATCGCAAGGTGCGAGATCGGGGAGTCAGCAGTTAAAAATTCGATAACAGTATGCTGTTTCTGCTGTGTACAGCATTTGAAGCTGGCGCGCGGAGTCGCTGGAGAGAGCCTGCAGTCAGGAGAGGAAGCACACGCGGAGAGGCCGCGCCAGAGACGTGCGGAATACGACGCGACTACCAGCCGGGATGGCGCCAGCTTGGTGATGCATGGCGAGATGCGCGCTGGATATGCGCACGGCGGGGTCGCGTAGTCAGACGTGTGTTACAGAACTGGTGCTAAGTGACGCACTAGTGGGACACGGACTTTGGCGTTAATGCCGACCGACAAGGAAATAGCTCCTGGTATATTTTGTGGTATAATGTAAATATGTTGGTTAAAAGAATAAATAAATTGTTTGTTATGATAACGACTTTCGTTCATTTTGGGAACATAACAGTTTCACTGGCGTTGACGTAGCACTCGAACACGTCTCCACTCTTCCGATTCTCAAAAGGAAATGGAGCGCTTAACCAAACTGAAACCTGGGCAACTGCGACAGAGGAAATGGTTCTTCAACCTGACACGAGGCGAGTTGCTGCAGGTCATTCTGTCGCGATTTACTGGTATGTGTGCAAAACATTTCAGCCTGCCCTCGTACGTATTTCAGAAATGGGATTTTCAATGCTCTTGCAAACGCTATGAGCCCATTGTTAGCACATTTTCACGGCGCGCCCAATATACAGTAACTTTCGCCCAGCTGGGCGGTCTTAGTGGATCTTCCCGCCAGTTATGGAAGTTCCATGGTGCAGCAGTGTTACGGGGGCGCGAATATGAATTTCGCGCGTCCCACTTAAAAAAAAATTATTTTCCCGCTTTTACGCTTGACGTATCTGCGCTCAAGTTTACTGGCTCAAGAGGACCACGTCACAGCAGCCGCCGCCGCCCCCGCCGCCGCCCCCGCCACCCGCCCGCCCGCCCGCCCGCTCGCTCGCCTGCTCGCCCACCCATCCGCCCGCCCGCTCGCCTGGCTGCCCCTCCGCCGCCCGCCCAGAGACAGTTCATTTCACGACATGTGCGGACGGCGAAAGGTGTGAGCGGGGCATAGGGTGCTGAACGTGCGGCTCGGAGAACTGGGGAGTGAGTGCGTACGTGGTGCAGGCAGGCAGTGGACTGACATGATGTGAACCCATGTGCACGGATGTACAGTTTACGGCGAGATAACCATCTCGCAATTCGAGTGCATTTAGACCTCCCTACTGAATAGCTTAGCGTGAGATAAGAATTTTATTGAGAGAAGCCCTGTTTTGTCACGTCACGACATGTGATTACATTAAACATTCATTTTTGCCTCAAAGGCTCTAGAACACTCTGTAATGATTAAACCACTTCAACCTTCATTTTGTTATTGTATCAATCATGCAGCCTTGCCTAATTTAACGGGCATGTTCTAAACGTTCTACCACAGCATTGTAAGAGTTTTGTAAATTGGTAAAGGTTATTAGTTTTCTTTGACACCCATTTACAAGAAAGAATACCCGCCCTTGGACCCTCACCTCTCATCTATTAACTTTTTATTCTTTTGTGTAGTAGCCAACAAGCAGAAATATACATTATTTATTTTTTGACGAGGCGGTTCTCGCCGCATATACAGGATGAGTCACGTAACTTTAGCACCTTCTGTAACTTTTGAACGGTTGAAGTTATTGCAATGCAGTTTTCACGGAATTGCTTCAGGGAAAGGGGCTAATTGATATGTGCATTAATTTCTATTTTATCACTTGCATTTTACAAGATTTTTGAGGAAACTTTGTTTTTTTAAATGGAACTATACATATTTTTTCAATCCACCATGATGAGCGTAAAAAGACGAATCCAATGATATACATATTGTCATATGTTAGATAAGTATTGTTTTGAGTATTTTTTATTTTTTGCCAGTGGGATTTAACGGACATTTTGAATAGTCCACCACACAAGGTCACGCAGCGCTCCACCAGCAACGCGCGCCCGGGCAAGGGAAGGGAGATTTGAAGATACGAAACATATTCCAAATATTCACAAAACCATTACAGTTTTTTCCTAAACTGTGCTTTCCATCCTTCCGCATTTTCAGGTTTTTGTCTTTCTTTGATTGAAAGATGGAAAATAAGGTTTTGACATATGTATTTTAATATAATTGTTTATAACTTCAACTTCATTTAATGAGGTTTGATAAGATACGTATTAATGGGATCTTGAAACAAAGCACAATAAGAATAAATAATTAAGATTGTACAAAAATATTGCATATTTTGAGCAAACAATTTCAATGTTAATAAGCATATAATAATAACTTAGGGATAGACACAATCTTATTTCAATACACAGTACTTATGACAAATCCATATTTTCAATTCCTAGGAAACACAAAATATTTGAAAATGGGGCAGGATGGAAAGCAGTGTTCAGGAAAAAATGCAACAGTGTTGGGAATATTTGGAATATGTTTCGTATCCTCAAGTACTAAAATCCCTTTCCTTCCCCGAGACCGCGTTTGCTGGGGGAGCGCTGCGTGACCTTGTGGGGCTGACAGTTACAATGAAAATATCCGTTAAACACTAGTCGCAAAAAAATCAAAATTACTCAAAAAAATGCTTATCTAACATATGCTTATCTAAAAAATGCTTATCTAAAATACCTACTCACATCAGAATTGTAATTGAAAAGTTCTGGATTTCCAAGTATTGTTTAATCGTGTATGGAATAGAAGAAACTCCCTGAAAAAATCAGATGTATTACTGTAAAATGTCTCCTAAACTTTATTACTGTAGTTCAATATCATCTGCCGCCTGAGGTGGCTCAGTGCGTGCAGCAACTGTTGTCACCGCAATGCTTCTCATCCGGACATCCTAGAGTTTGAGTCCCGACGGTGGGACGATATTCGACACTAAATAGCTAGGTGGAATTCAGCAGCTGTGGGAGAAGAATTCTAGCGGTCGCCTTCTCTGTTCGGTAGTTTTCCGTAAATTCTCTGATCAATACCAAGCGAATGCCAAAGCAACACGGGCCGAACAAACCAAAGAAACGGGCAACGCACCGAGCGCGATCTTTCCAGGCCCTATTCTCACCCCCTTACTTACACTCACATTTACTTGCACTACACGGACCAGTCGGGAGTTAAGAGCTTGTCCCGGCTGGGGCAGTACTCCGCTGGTGGGAGTTAC
Source organism: Acheta domesticus (assembly GCA_031308135.1). NCBI lineage: Eukaryota > Metazoa > Arthropoda > Insecta > Orthoptera > Gryllidae > Acheta > Acheta domesticus. Next base: position 134,006,037 of record JAHLJT010008446.1, read on the forward strand.
CTAGATAGGGAATAACCCGCAAGCCGATGTGTAGATCGACGCCGGATCTTATCATTCAGCGGGGGAAGAATGTAGTCATTTTCCTTGATAATACATGCACCACACTTACGGGACTAACGAGCATAGCAGTCGGCGTGCCCGGAAACACGAAATAATAAAAATCATCTGTTCATAACAGTGTTATATCTGTCCACAAACACTTCTTAGATTAACAGAAAAATCCTTCACTCTAACTTGGAATTTGTACCGTGCTTTTTTTTTTATTACGAGACAATAAATATGAATTAATTCTGAAAAGGTAGGTATTGGCTATTATATTACTCGTATATCAAATATTATACCTTGAAGCTGCGAAGAAACTTGTGACTTGGTATCCAAAACTAGCATAATAGGCATGTTCCATTATAGCCATTAACTGAATAGCATTATAACCTGCGAAATTATGAAAAAAACATTAATGCAAATGGTAACAATCTTAAAGAGATGATGTTTCGCTTCATCCATCAATACTTGCTATCTACTCATCTACAAGGACCTGAACATATAATCTTCACATATAACTCACTTGTAATATAATGCGATTTTTATAACTTGGCCCCTTAAGGGCCGGTTTCACCAATGCTTGTTAACACGCTAACCGGATGTTAGGAGATTTTAACGGCCCGTTAGAGAAAATACGTGTTTCACCAAACTTTAACGCCTGTTAACTTTCCGTTAAAGTTAACGCGTGATCTCTGCTCCGTTAGCAGCAGTTAACGCTTGGTTAGTGGGCAGCGCATCGGAAATATTGGGTTTCGGTTTCATCGGGCATCGCAGTTTCAGGAAAATGGAAAGAGCTTTGCAGTATGTACTGGAAGACGACGACGAATTGGAAAGCCTGGAAATGCCGTCTGTGCGTCCACGTGTTTTCAGGGAAAGAAGAAGGGAAATTATAACCCACAAAACAACAAAACTTGTACAAGCACCACAATTGACCACAATAGAATGGCAGAGAATGTGTATACTAGTGTATACTGTGTTTTGTTTCTTTATTCTCTGTCTATTGAGAGCTCATTCTCCACAGAGTTTCCAATTCACGGCCTTCTAAAAGCAAATATCCATGCATTTTGTACACCCATTAAAGTTAACTGGCGATTAGTTAACAGAAGCCGTGGAAACGTTGGTGAAACGGAACAAATCTTAACGGGGAAGTTAACTTTAACGGCTCGTTTACTAACGTCACGTTAGGTGTATGTTGGTGAAACCGGCCCTAAGTCTTCGCGAGTCTTCGCGATGGAATACGTCACGTTATTTTACGTCTTAGTCGTGCCGCTAGATATCGCATGATCGTCACCGTATCAAGCAGTGCTTGCGATCATGCGACATTTATCGGCAAGACAGAAAGACGGGAAATGCCGTGTGATATGCCATCGTGGCCGCAGAGGCTTGAGGGGAAGCTGTGTAAAAATCGCAATATAGTCTATGGACCTTCATGAATATAACACACAGAACCATTCCAAAAGGAAATCAAGTCATGACATATCGTACAAAATGCATACAAACCTAACTTCTTGATGCGAGGAATGATATTTTGAGCAAATTCCAAGTATGTTCCAACTCTTGGTTCCGATGCTGCAATACCCACATGGCATTCATAAATTCTCAAACTTAGTGGTTTCTTGGGCCTTTCATGTCGGAAGACGTATTTCTGAATATAAGATCAAAAAATCAATTTATAGTGTCAATGTCTAAATTTTTCAAGTTATTCTCATTAAAATACTGATGATAGGGCAACACTTTTTCTTGCCATCAACATTTCATTAGTTTCTAACAGAGCAAAACGTATCATAGCACATGAGAACAAAGACATAACAGCTGCAGTATCAGGCGGAAGGGATACGTATAACTACTTGAATATGTTGGTAGTTGTTATAATAGCATACACTTTCTTGTATTATTGGTAATGGTTATGTAATATTATAATATTACAACTTCTAACCCACTAACACTTCAACTTTCACTTGAAAAACTCCTAAGCAAACGGAGTGCCGGAGACATTCCAAAATCATATTACTTAACCTTTACCAATAATACAAGAAAATATATGATGTAACATCACTATTTTTTCTTCACATGTTACAGATAAATTAGAAAAAAATAGTTATCGCATAAAAACACAAAATGTCTATTTCAAAGGGAATAAATGGTTCAACGTATTTGAACATCGGCAATAAATAACATGTTTGAAAGGTACCAAGACTTTTTAAATTTCTCGTTTACTACTATTCAGTATTTAATATAGATTACGTAGTATACTATACGTGAGTAAGTACGTGGTACACACTGTAATAGGCGGTAAACTACGTATTACATGGAAAGTAATTCAGCAGCAAAAAGTGCTCTTTTTCAATAGAAAAGCTCGTTTTGTGGGTCTCTGATAGCGATAGTCTCTGATGATTTTTTGCTATTTGTAGTAAACTTCTCTACCGGCACAAGAGCCTCTGACGGCGCGAAGACCTATCAGTGGCGTCCCGGCCTTACGGCTATGGGTTAAAGGGTACGTGTGGTTAGCACGTAGACATCCCTACGCCGCATTCTGGTCTTCTGAACCAGAAAAGTGATGTAGTAAACTACTATATGAAAAACGTAGAGTAGTCACGTTTTGTGGGCCCTGAGTCATGGGAACCTCTCGAAACGAGAGGAACAAGTGCGAGGCTTTGTACACTTCACAAATCGTACGTAAGTCAGCCAGCTTGGAAGGAAATTCAGGTAAGACTAGAAAAAACAAATTATTTAGGCCGAAGCGAACACACACACAAAATTCGAACAAGGAAACAAAATTCAGCTCTTGGGAAATTTTAATTTTGTAACAGAGCAATTAGAGACTGGAACAGTTTAACCGCAGCAACTTTCAAAGCCTTTCCTCTAAATGTCCGAAGTTTTAGAAATAAGCTACAACAACCTGAAAGTACCAGATGTTAAATGAGTAACTAAGTGCTGTGGAGTGTTGTGTAGTGTGGTGAAGTGCGGTGAAGTGCTGATCAGTGTAATTCAAAACAAAACAGTGTAGTGTAGTGCAGTGAAGTGTAGTAAACGCAATCAAGGCCTTCTTTTTTCAATCTAATTTAAACCAATATCTATCTAGCTTGTATCTTTTTTTAGTATCACCAACATAAAATCATTGTATTTCATGGTAGAGTTGAAATAATTGTTATAACACTTAATATCAGAGATAGTATGATTATTGCATCGGTTTGTATTGTACTTTTATTATTTTTGTTATTATTATTGTTGTTGTTATTGTTAATTGCCACCGGGTCGTACCCAATTGCAGTTTAAATAAATGTATGTATGTATGTATATTGAATTTAACATCATTTCGAGAAGAGTTAATGTTTACTTGTTACATCCGAAAAAAATTGATTCTACATAACGTGATGCATCATCTAATGGCACAATCATATTACCTATGGCAGGTTCATTTCAAAGACCATTCTATCAATAACATGTGGTAGCCACATGACCTACTAACAACTAAACCCGGCCGCCCCTTCTACTTATTTTGATTACTGGCAAATGAAGAATAAGAAAACGATGTAGGTACCTCTTCTTGTGGAGGGTTCCACATGCGTTGTTCATAGGTAAAGCCTTTTTCTTTTGGAGGTTGAACGACATAGACAGCCCAAGGCGATAATCTGTCGAGCAATTCACCATTGATTGTCTGAATAATTATCTGAAAAAAGTAAGTAGATATGAGTTACTAAAACATTAGAAAGACTTAAAAACTAAAACAGAAAACCAAGAAAGGAAAGAAAGCAAAGTTAGCTCGTGATACCACCAGATATTCAATAAATATGTAAAAATACCTTATCTTTTTAGACTCTTTAAAACAGTACCTATTAAAAATGTATGATTGTGTATTGTTTCTTCATTATATTGAAGGCAGCAACAACGTTTGACAACATGGGCTTGCTCTCATCTTCTGATCTTCAAATAATCTCGAGTTTTTTATGTTAATATACGGACATTGTTTTAGAGGATATTTACCGGAATATGTATGAGTTTTCAAGATCATGTTCTGCAAATATTTATTCAATAAATATGTAAAAATACCTTATCTTTTTAGACTCTTTAAAACAGTACCTATTAAAAATGTATGATTGTGTATTGTTTCTTCATTATATTGAAGGCAGCAACAACGTTTGACAACATGGGCTTGCTCTCATCTTCTGATCTTCAAATAATCTCGAGTTTTTTATGTTAATATACGGACATTGTTTTAGAGGATATTTACCGGAATATGTATGAGTTTTCAAGATCATGTTCTGCAAATATTTAGAGGAATGAGCAGTTACCTGCGTAGCAATTCAAGAAGATATACTAATGTTCGATGATTCTTGACCCGTAGTAATCATGATTGTGAGGTTCACGAGTTTGGGTCAACTTGGTAATAAGGCTTCTTACATTGCCTAAAAACTAAACATTGTTTTTTTTATATGTGCACTGTATGTATTTTGTACTTATATGTATGTATTTTTATTTTATGTAGCCCTGATGAAGGTCAAATATACGACCGAAACGTCGGCAATGTAAGACGCCTTATTACCAAGTTGACCCAAACTCGTGAACCTCACAATCAAGAAGATATACGTAAGCGAGGAGAAACTTTAAGAGAATCGTAAAATAAAATACGCAAACTACAACAACACGTACTTCCTCGTATGTATATATGTATGTATCCGTACATAAAACGCTCAAGAACTTTGAAGGTCTGAAAATGGGAGCAAACCCAGGTTACTGCAACGTTGTTGTTACTTTCAATAGTCAAGAAACAATAAACAAAGACAATGTGTTTTTAAACGAATCTAACAAACCAAGCTACATTACGTACGTGTATCTATGTACGTGTGTATGTATGCATCAGTGGCGTGGCGTGGGTGCCAGCCGCCCGGGGCGGAAGAAAATTTCGCAGACCCTTTATTTAACTATTTCAATTTAGAAGACCAAAATATACAGTAATTCTAAAGAAGAAGAATAAAATTACGAGTTGGATTCGTAAATGAAAATATCGTAGAACATTTCAAATTACTAATAAATTAAAAATATATAACTTACTTTATTGACTTTTACTGGTTCTGATTATTTTTATTTTAATGAATTACAGCTTGAAAAAACGTAGGAGATAGTCAAACATACAATTACATAAATAAAAACCAAAATAAAATATTTAATACAGTCGAATGCATACGTACACGAACAATACATTTTTTTTTAAACAAGTCCAATAATTTAACAATCGCTACACGTACTTATGAGCATTAAATCACAGTTTGGAAAGCGCATACATATATATTATTAAGTTAATGTGAATTGGACGATTGACGATCCATCAATGATCAATCTTTGAATTGTCAAAGCATTACTCATAGATTTCCCTGAAGAGATTTCTCCGTACTGTAATCTACGAGTAATTTGATGTTATTACACAATATTGAACATTATTCTTTGTAGAATGGTAGAAGTCGTTCTCGCTGAACATTAGTGATTAACAATCCAACCACAAAATAAAATACATGGAATTCCTTCAAATCAGTACAGACGGTGTTTCCAAACGCTAGAATGAGCAAGATGTCATTATTATGCATTCACTTATAAAAGTCGTCAACAATAAGTAATGAAATAATCCGTACTCATTTCAATCGGTCCGAATGGTAGGTGCCACAAAAATATGAAATTAAATTGTTCAAATTTTTACAAGATTTTTATTATTTATTGAGAAATTTTGCCGCCCCCTAAAAAGTGCCGTCCGGGGCGGGCCGCTCCTTCCGTCCCTACTACGCAACGCTACTGGTATGTATTCATGTATGTACTATATGTGTATGTATATGTATACTACGTATGTACTATAGGGTCATTTCATAAGTCATGGCAACTATTTTATATATTTCCAATAACCGCATTCGCGGATATTGCACTATATTCATTTGAAAATATGGTGTACACAGTACAGGATGCGATCACCATATGACGACTGAGTGCATTGGTGTCTAATAGAAAACACACACAAATATTAATATCCTAGAGAATGTGTTCAGTGGTGAATGTCACCAAAGTTGAAAAATTGCATTTCTGCGACGCAGAAATGCTCGTGTCATGCCGAGCTACGAGAAGCATTGGGTGATACGGCGTTGCCCTATCGAACTGTTGCACGTTGGGTGGAGGCCTCCAAAAGTGGACGCGTAGCGACTGTTGACCTCCCGCGCAGTGGACGACCAGCGTCTGCTCACACAAAGGTGCAAGAGGTTGTTATCAAACTGTGTAGCAGATGAAAAGGCGTTGGACCGTGGCGAAATTAGCCGCGTATACTGTTATGTCTGCATCGACAGTGTTCCGCATTTTACGGAATGACTTCAAGTGCGCAAGGTTTATGCAAAGTGGGTGCCACGTGCATTAACTGCGGTGAAAAAATGGACTCAATACGAGACTTGCCGTATCAATCTGGAGCGATTCCAACATGAAGGAAATGAGATTTTGAATCGCATTATTGCAATTCATGAAACGTGGGAACGAGCATATGAACCAGAACTAAAGAGGCAATCAAATGAATGGCGGCGGCGTGGTTCACCACAAAAACATAAGTTTCGACAGAATCCATCACCCGCGAAAGTCATGCTTATTTTGGGTTATGACAGCCAAGGTGTTCTCGTGTGTCATCCTGTTCCTGAGGGCCATACTGTCACTGCCACGTACTACAGATCATTCGCGCTGCACACTCTGCGTCGTACACTGCGGAGGAAACGTCCAGGGCTTCTCAACAACGCAATACTCCTCCTTGATAATGCAAAAAGCCCACTGCAGCCTGTGTCCAGAACCTTGTGCGGAGGGGGGTGGTGGTGGTAAATCTTGGAACATCTCCGTGCTCCCCTAATCTGAGTACGTGAGACTTTGATCTCATTCCAAAAATGAGGACAGCGCTGGGTGGGAAGCTTTTTTGCAAATAGGGAGGACATCCTAACAGCGCTTCGACGAGAAGTGGCATGCATCGACGCATCACATACAGCTAATGGTATTTAGCGCCTTCCTCATGGTGGCAAAAAAATGTGGTCGCCTTGGGGGATTATTTTGAAAGTTGTTAACACGTAAGAGTAGAATATTACGCGTATTCTTTTGTTTTGTGCACAAGTAATAGGAATAAAACAATGATCTCTATTTACACATCTTTCAATGTCCCTTTACCCATAGTGCCATGTACTCGGATCCCAATTTAGAACCAGCATTGCGAAGAACAATCCAGCGACATTCAATTATATATCCTGATTTTTGTTTCCTGCAGCTTTATTGACTAATAAAAAATAGTAGCCATGACTTCCGAAACGTTACTTGTATATTGTATGTACGTGTGTACGTATATATGTGTGTATATAATCCGAAGACAATGAAACCCTAGATTCGCCAGACATTTAACATACACTAAATAAGGCCACTTTAACTTACACTATTAACATCACAATTATAATTCCGAAACCTATGTGAAATACAAAGATGTGACTTGATTACACACGTCTTCAATTTAATGTCGAGAATTACATAAATGTTACTAGAGGCGCATATTACGACAGGAATAATACCTGTTGGCCTTGCCACCTCAATGAGTTGCAATATGGAATGCATTAAGCACAGTTTTGAGGCATTTAGGCTAGACATGAAACAAGCGGACGATCGAGATACTTCACATCCCAGCAGTGGTGGCTGCGCCGTTAGGATTCTTGGGCGGTGCAATCTCCACAAAAATCAATCAGGAATAAGTTGCAGAACGTATTTAAACTCCACTAAATCGAGTCGTTAAAATTGTGCATACCAGCAGCACAAAGTTTGAGGACGAATTTAATTTCGTGCGCCCGCGTAAGAGTGATCAATGTTTTTAGAATTGAATGCATCGCGGATTATCGCGTCGCCGTCTGTAGCTACAGTGCTTTTCATGTTGTGAAGGCACTATGTGACTTATGGAAAATACGCACGTTGTTCATTACACGACATTACAGCTCGCTTGTCCGCCAGCTCTCAATATATGCATCTACTGAAAAAAATGTTAATTCGCACACTGAGTATTATTATTATTATTATTATTATTATTATTATTATTCCTCTAAATCACCACTAAAGATGTTATCTGTCGGCTGAATATAAAATCTACTCCAGGTTGCAACCAGCTACCTAAGGAGTAGATCTAGGGACTGTCGGTGCCTCTACAATACTTTGCGCAATATGTAGGCTGTTCCAAATAAAGCGATTGCTTGCACTTCCCAGTCTTTTGAATCACCTGGGAGTTTAGGCAAGTTCTTACACAAATTTTGCGGAACTAATCCCAGAGCTCCGATAACTATCGGGACGACCTGTGCTTTTACGCCCCACATTCGGCTGATCTCGATTTCCAAACTCTTGTATTTAAGACGTTTCTCTGCCTCCTTGGTAACGACGTTTTGATCGCAAGGTACAGCAACATCGACAAGTAAACACGATTTGTTCTCCAAATCCCGGATGACTATATCTGGTTTGTTTGCCGCTATCGTGCGATCAGTTTGAATTTGTTGGTCGTACAATATCGTACACAATCCAACAGATGTCACCGGTTTCGGTGAGTGTTCGTACCACTTGGGGCATGTGTTCGGAACTTCGAGGGCGGTACAGATCTGCCAGTGGAGGTAGCTACACACCCTGTCGCGTCTTTTCAAGTATTCTGTCTTTGCTAGGATTGGACAAGCTGAGACAATATGATCAATGGTTTCTACGTGTTCTTGACAAATGCGGCATTTATCATCTTGAGAAATTTTGAGAACCGCTTTATCATAATGTCGTGTTCTCAAGGCCTGATCTTGGGCAGCTATTACAAGTGCTTCCGATTCTGGCTTCTCCCCCTTTCAAGCCACATAAATGATTGATCTTTATTGATCTGCACCTTGTCCATTCGTTTCAAATATTGTCCATGGAGTGGTTTGTCTCTCCACGATTTCTTTAACATTTTTTGTGTCTCAAATTTCATGTTAAGTAGCATCAGAAGTTCAGTGTCACTGTCATTCTGGGAGTCTTGCATAGTCTTGTTGGCAATGTTCCTTGCTACACTTACAATGCCTCTGTTTCCCATTCTTCGGTCAGATTTCATGGCCTGCCTCATTAGTGGGTCATCTTGATGGCTGACTACATACTTTCCCATCCCGGTTATTGCATTGTGCCAGAAGGCTTCAATTTGTCTGAGGCCTCTTCCTCCTTCCTTACGTGACACGTAAAGTCTATGTACATCAGCTCGGGGGTGGGCAACGTGATGCATTGTAAGCAGTTTTCTGGTTTTTTCGATCCATGATGCGAATTTCCTGCTCAGTCCAGACTACTAGTCCGAAACTGTATTCGGCTACAGGCACCGCCAAACTACCTATTGCTGATATTTTATTCCTTGAGTTTAGAGCGGACTGCAGGACAAGTCTCACTCTTCTATAATACTCCCTGTGAATTCTCTCTTTCATTGTGTCGTTCGAGATGATCTCACATTCTTCAATGCCCAGATATTTATAAGTTTTACCTGGCTCAAGATCTTGAATCACAGTGTCTATCAACTTCAATGCCCAGATATTTGTAAGTTTTACCTGGCTCAAGATCTTGAATCCCAGTGTGCATATTAACTTCAGTGCTCTCTGACGTCAGTTTGCCTTTTCTTAAATTGATTTTTGCACATTTATCAAGACCAAACTTCATGCAGATGTCATTGCTAAAGTCATTCACGACAGACAGCATTTGGGAGAGAATAGCTTCATTCTTAGCAAACACTTTAAGATCATCCATGTAAAACAAATGTGATACTGGCGTTTCATCCCCATGGAGCTTGTAACCAAAGTCAGCTTGCGACAACTGTCTAGATAGTGGGATCAAACTAATGCAAAACAGCAGAGGGGATAGTGAATCTCCTTGAAAAACACCCCTGTTGATCTGAATACTTCTGGTTTCTACTGCTTCCTTTCTGCTCTGTATTAGTAACCTGGTACTCCACGACTTCATGCTAGCCTTGCAAAATTCAATAAGTCTAGGACGAAATCGATAGATCTCCAGGGTCTTCAAAATCCAATCGTGTTGTACACTATCAAAGGCTTTTTGGTAGTCAATCCAAGCCATGCTCATATTTCGTTTTCGTTTCTTTACATCATTCCAGATGACTTTATTCAGTTGCAAGATTTCCTTACAGCCAGAAGAACCTTTACGACATCCTTTTAGTTCAGCTGGCATTAGATGATTCTTCTCTAGATGTCTGTACATTTTGTCAGTTATGGCTGAAGTTATAACTTCGTACAGTACTAGCAGACAATTGATTGGCCTGTAGTTCTTCACCAGAGACCTCTAGCGTCAAAACAGCTTATCAGAAATTTAAAGTTAAAATATGTATTTTGTAGGAAATTGTATCTGCTTTAATTTTGGAAATAACAGTTGTTTTGATAGAACGCATAGTTTTGAAGAAATAAGCGAGAAACTAAAAAACGGAGAAATTTTAAGTTTTTTTGTTGCATTTTTTCTCTGGGAAGCCAAAAACATGGAACCGTTGAGAAAAAAACTTCCGGAATTTTTTCTTGGGTCAGATACCAATTGAGTGGACTACTATGCCGAACATCAAAAAGGAAATTAATACACAAAATCCTCGTTGTCACGAACTCTCTCAACATGAAATTCGTCGTAAAACGAACACAATTTGGGTCCCGCCGAAGAAACGTAGTAATGAGGATATAAGGTAACAACGGGTTACGTTGCCATAGGTGAAACATTGCCACAACTTCAAAAAAATTCAGTAGCACAGTCTGTATCGTAAATTTATTTGCTGGCTGAGTTCCCATAGTTAGCTACCTCTCTTAGAACCATTATATACCATCGTTTATTGCATTAGGTTAGAGTTGTAACCTAAAATGTCCGTAAATATGTATGGTGTATTGTGATACAGCCAAATCTCGTAATCGAAACTTCGTTAATTTTGGATTAATTGAGTTGAAATAAAGGACACAGGTAAATATGTCATGTCCTAGGCATGTTATGTCTGACTTGATACGTATTAATTACAAACAAGATAGAATGTATTAATAGCATACACTACTTTCAGGGTAACATTGCCATACCGACCATATTGCCCCTACATTTATATCCTTTTAGAAGAAATTCTTACATTGAAACAATTGACATTTGTCATTTTCTGTATATAATTTCTAACGCATATCATTTATAAATTGAAAACACCCTTAATTTTGGAAATAACAGTTAATTTTGGAAATCTGACCCTTGAACTTATATTTGATACAAAATTACTTTTTTGTTGTCGCAATAATTGCACTGCAACTTTTCCACGTATACAAATAAAAATCTAATATCTGAGGTTTACAAACCTAGGATGCACTAAGCAATGGAAAAAGTAAATAGTGGAAAATTAAGTAGGAAAAGGCTACTGAACTGTATGGAATTAGCAAGTCTACTTTAAATGACGTGTGTTATGCCAAAATACGATATTATACGATATTATACGAGAATATATAAAATACGAGCTTTCCAGACTAAATATAAAAAAGGATAATGCATATTTTCCCCTATCGCATTTTATCACAATGTAAAACAGTTAATAAAATTTATTTTAGACGAAGTTCTAAAGTAGTATTTATCCCTGTTTAGAGTATTTAAAATGTCAACAACGAAAGACTAATAATGTTTTGACGCATATTTATGTGTTTCTGTTTCCTATCCAACTCTCACACATTTAAACTTTCCCAGAGACTTGGAAATAAATAGTGGTGGTAATGTTTGACCCTTGTGAGGAAACACTGCCACTTTGCTTGCTTTTAAAAAGTACTATAATCTTTGAAATCATGGAAACTGTGACTTCAATATTTTGAAGAAACATTGTACTTTTGTGAAGGATTGTAGTGTCAAAATTATTGTGAAGACTGATGCAACAAAGTAGAACTTTAAAAGAAACAAAGATGTGGCAATGTTATCCCACGTTCCTTATGTAAAAATCGGATAACACCAATTTTTATTACATGAACACCGATTATTTCAGTCTCTTGGAATTCATATTATCGAGGGGTGAATTCGAAACAACCTCTATCAAGTATTGTACCACTGCTTCTCAGTCAATGACCCTCATCTCGATCCCATTTTTCGTCCAGTTTCCCTGTTCCCGTTGGGAAATGCTGAGGTAGCTCCTCGTTTTGTTTCTGGACATATTTATGTCCAGTAGGACCAACTTCATTATCTGTGCACGTCTTCTAGAGTTCAGTGGGAAATATAGTTATCCAAGTTATCGTTCTCCACATTGTCGTGGCAAAAGTATATTTCTTCACGAAGGACATGATCAGAGATAAGATCCAAAATCAGTGGCTGATTTGCCTTTGAAAATAGATTTTTATTACATCGGAACGAATATTTGTTAACAATTCTTGTCAAAAACGTTCATTTCTTTTTGTATTCAGAATTCAACTTGCATATGGTTTAGGGAAGTAATCCCAGAATTAAGAAAAGTGCAGAGAATTCACTTCTCCCCGTAGCACGTCACACAGGTTTTAACTGTTTTAACGTAAAATAAATACGGTATGATTTACATCAATTCTTATAATATTTGTTTGGTGACAATATAGACAAATCACTCATGAAAACTATCTCTCACCTCTTTATGCATGATCTGTACTGACACTTTCAAGCATTAACCACTGGTGTTCGACACATGAGGCTGGAGGGAGAATACACTCTAGCTGGAGGATTCCTCCTTACTTAAACCCCAAAACCTTACTATACGTATTTACAAAAGCCTTATTTTAACTCAAGAACTACCAAGCTGAGTGAAAAGGGTATTAAAAATTCGAAATAGGGAGCCAATGACCTGTACGTTTGTATGCCCTCAATAATGACGCGTTTTCATTAATGTGCCGGATATCCCCTGGGCTCAAGTAGGAGGCCCACGCCCGCAAACGGCGTGGACCGCTGCTTGTCGAGAGATCCGGACCGCAAGGAAGAGAAGGTGCTGCTCGCATTGCTGTTAGAGGGGAAAGGAGGAGTAAGACACGATTGACACGATTCCTTTTGGCGAACTATTTCGGGGTTTTAGCGAACGCTAAACACCAACAGCACCCACTCCACAAGCGGATCTGCTCATTCGCTGAATAGCACCTATCATTGCCGTTGGAACGGTTCGCACGTGGCGGACTTCTAAATCCTACATTTCGTATGTGCGTGCCTTTCTTAATCCATTGCCGCCAACAGGGGGCGATGGTGGTGTCCGTACGACCGGTATGACGCGCAATACGGCAACAGGACCAACCAGTCTCCCGCACACCCACGATGTGGCCCCTCTCGAAAGCGTTGAACTAGACAACTGGCTGTCGAACACGTCCCCTAGGCATAGTGTACGTGCAGATGAAGCTCTGGCGGCGCTAGCCGACGTCGCATGTCTCACATGTATGTGTAGTTGCGGAATGCCTTGTGAGTTTGCTGTTCACAGACCGAGGAGCCCAAGTGTGTCTAGCGTAAAAACGTTCATGTGTCCCCCACGAGGGACATAGTGAGTTCCCAACGCGGATGGTCTTTTTTTAAACATCTGTGGCGTGTTTCTCTCTCTCTCTCTCTCTCTCTCTCTCTCTCGCGTGTTAGTCAAAATCGACATCCCATGAAGCTGGAAAAAGCCCCAAGAAGAAGATGAAGAATTCCTTAGGAAAAGGAATAAACTCTATAATACACCCGCCTTACCCTGTCCCATTTTACCCAATCCAACCGCCCTGCTCCACTTTCCTCATCAAGCCCTGCCTCGCCATGCTTGCTGTGATAATCGTTGTTACTACCAACGTTGCTTCGGGCAAGCATGGATTGTTGCACACTCCCAACATACATCCAGTAATAACTGTGTACATAACTTACAAAAAAGCAAATTGCATAACAGTTTGAATCAAAATACATTAATAAATGTTACTGGCTTTCAGATTTAATTCACTTTGGGGTCCAGACTTACCTGTATCAACTTGAAACCGCGAATTGAGACGACTACAGATAAGCACGTCATCAAATATTTTAAAGTTCAACAGGCTGGATTAGGATTTACACAATTTTTGGAATTGCATAAATCCGGCTTCCGCACAAACTGGCGTATATGCTATTGGTAAGAGGTCAACATCCGCCGCCTATTACACTTTACTGAAATCCGCCGCCTATTACTTGAAAACATTAAATCGTTGGAAAATTAGTAGTTGTTTTGTCGCTAGCTGCGCTCGAAGCAATGTTGGTTTTCTCTTTTGCTGTCATTTGTATTACCGTGCCAATAGCGGGACCTGGCAGTCACCAGAACAGTAAGCAACTGGATCTTCTGCAAGGTAGCGAAGATCGGCTGGGGGGCGACCACCCCTAAAAAAGTGCAGATAAGAATCGCGATAAGGGAGGAGACCGTGCCCGGCGCGGCATTGCAGGAATTGGCGTGAATCGCACCGCCGAATACAATAATACTATAATTGCACCCGAGCACGATCCAGTGGTGGATGCAGTGGCGTCCAGAAGGAGGGGATGGAGCAACTTGCCCCAGACCCCGACATAATTGGGGCCCCAATTTTTTTCCTTTCAAAAGAAATAAAACATTTTTATTTCTAATTCAAATTTAACACTAAGTTATTTCTGATGCACGGAGAAATGAATTATGTTAATTGGAGGAGACGGGAACTTTTTGTTTGAAATAAGGGGCCCCTTGGATCAAATGCGCCGGGCTCTTGGTCTAGGCCCTGCTTGCGCGCCCCTGGCCGAGAGAAGAATGTTTACACTAGTAAATCATGGAAGAAAATTGTGATTTTGGGGTTGCGATTAAGCTTTTACCCGAACATTATAAACATTATTACTTGTCATCTCATGGTGGGTGCATACGATGCGTTTTTTCAGTGCGTGTAAGTCTGGACCCCTGCATATAATTTAAATAAACATGATATTAACTAGTGGTGCTACAGAATGGCACAGAGTTTCCCGTATTAGTTTTCAATTACCTTGGGTCTGGGCTAGACGGACGGACGGACGTTTTGAAAATAACCACTTTTTCGGTATCAGGGGAGCCCACACCGTGTATTTCCATTAAAATCTCGAAATCGATTTTCCGCAGCATTACACAACTTTCCTTATACTACATATATTACTCCGTATATACGTACGTATACAGGAAAGTAAAAAAAGGCACCTTTTTTAATCACAAACATTCCATTTGTTATTATAGACAAACCCCTTATTTTAAGCAAAACGTATTTTAAACCGAAAAATTTGTATGAACCCCAAACGATTATTTAACTAAGAAACTTATTTTGAAAAAACAAAACAGAAACAAAACATCCTGGTTTAAACAAAACAACCTTCACTTGGTGTTTACTTTTAGAAAAGTTTTATCTTCTCTCTGTCTCTTAGTGTGTTGTCAAATAAGTGCAAGTATTATGTCTGAATTTCTTGTAGTGAACCGAATATACTGACACCTAATGACTATGATGTGCATTGTATTATATATGTGTATAAACAGTATGTTGGTATGTATATAAGAGCAAAACTCTAACACTGTTGGACCGATCTCCATGAATGTTGGCATTTCTATGAGTTTTTTCACTGAGAAGGTTTATGTATTGTTAATTCTGTTGTAACTCCACTACATGGTGCTACATATTCACTACATAGACAGGGACATGGTGAGGGGGGAGACGGGAGGGAGGGAGGGAGAGACCGTGAGAAACGGTGATGGGAGGGAGGGAGATGGGCAGAACAACGTCTCCGGGTTTTCCTAGTTATAGATATGTATTGAATGAAAATATGTTCCCATCCTCGAGTATGTAACAATTATGCCCCTGTGAAATTTTCTTGCAGTTGCTTTTTTCTTTGTTTAAGTTTAAAAAATCTTAAACATCCTACAATTGTCAACATTCGTAGAGGTATTTTCAAATCCAACTGACCATGAAGTATTTCAATTGGATTTCCTTAAAAGTTTGTCTTTAAGTAAGATGTGTTTTTAGCACTCGTAATATGTCAAGATATTCATGGAGAACATCAATCATAACTCTGATACTGGTGTAAAATCTGCTGATTCAGCACCAAGACAAGTTTGTACAAGCAATAATTCTAATTCTTTTAATAAGGCAATAGCTGACTCTTGCATTTCATTCCCAACTCCCAAACTTCTTACTATTTCTATACTGTTACTAAGTTGTTACTAATTTTCAATATAAAAATATCACTATAATAATGATGAACAAATTAATGTTATGGAAGAATCATAGGCAATACCTTAATTTCCGATAAATGATTGATAGGACATGATCCATCGCCATTAGGAGGAATGTGCAATTCCCATTTCCCAAATTCAAGTTTGTTATAGGGATGACTAGTTCTATTCCATTCATCTGAAAATAAAATGATAATAAAAGTACACAGATAATGAAGCATTACATGAAAAGAAGTATTCACAAAACATAAAACACCCTGATTAACACCAACAGTGAATAATTTGAAGAAATGTTTGTTCTCCTTTATTTACACCAAAGTTAAAACTGATTAATTTGAATTTGTGTAATTTTACAATGACTGGTATTAAATTTAAATCAAACAAATTTTAAAATCTATAAAACACTTAAACAGTTATTAAACGAATATCTTCAAGAGTGCAACCTCTAGATTATGAGCTTGAATTTTTGACAGAGACAAGAATATTACTTTGTTGGACAAATGGAAATTATTATATATCATATATCAATATTGCAGCTACTGTGCTTAGATGAACATCCCCCATCTCAATCAGATTTTTCGTCCAGTTTCCCTGATCCTTGAGCAAATGCTGAGATGGTCCCTTGTTTTGCTTCTGGACATAAATGTAACTTCATTATTTGTGCACGTCTTCTGAATTTCAGTGGGAAATATAGTTATTCAAAGTATCATTTCCCACATTATTGCGGCAAAAAGTATTATTCTTTCATGAAGAACATGAGGGTTCAGCGCAGGAATTGATAGCTAATTTACCTTTGAAAATATATTTTATTATATAGGAGCAAATATTTTGTCAACAAAAACTCGAAAAAAACCTCTCTTTTCTGTATTCAAAATTCGACTAGAATATGGTTTAGGATAGAGATCACAGAATTATGAAAACGTGCACAAAATTCACTTCTCCCCATAGCTCGTCACACACAGTTTTTAACTGTTTTTGACGTAAATAAATAAAAAAAACAACAACATTGAAATAAGGCACAATTCTAATAGTGAGTAGCCACTTGCAAGAGAGGATGTATTTTAAATGCTTTCCAGGAAGACAGATCCTGGTGACATTTACCAAAAAAGTACTATAGTTTAACTTGGAAGGAAATAAGACTAAATATTGAATTATCAACAGAACAAGCCATATGGACAAACAATTAAAAAATAATTTATTTTGTTTGTTTATTTACTTTGTGAATATTTCATTGGAGAAGCCAATAAAATATAAGTTGTGCATTATACTCATTTAAAATATTTATATGAATAATAATAATAATAATAATAATAATAATAATAATAATACAATATATATAAACAACAACAACACTTTAATGGAGTCATAGTTTTAAGTGACAAAATTGGAGCAATTTGGTATGCAGACTGGTTAGACTGGTTTTTGTATTCTTCTATGAACACAAGGCATTCACTCATAAGCACACGCAACCGAAAACACAAAGGGGGCTACCCAAGGGCTACCTGGGGCTACCTGGGGCCCCTTTTCCATTAAACTTTATTATTTACATATGAATATGTATTTTACTAGTAAACATATGCGTGTGCAGAGGAGGCCCAAGGAGGTCATATCCTCCCTGAAAACTTCTGAAGGGGCCGTGTATCCCTACATAATAAAATATTTTATTTCTGAAAATATGAACAATTCCCCATTTTCTCTTTTTTTTTTAGCTCACTTTCTGGAGAATAAATACATGGCATTTGAGGGCAAAGCTCTCCAAACCATCTGGCAATCCTGCATACAGTTGAACATGAAATCAATAGTATTTATTAATTGTATTAACAAAATTATAATTTCATTTTCCTAGTGGTATGTTTTATACCCTTACTACCAAACTATGTCATAAGTATTTACAAAATTAATAGAAAACAAGGCCCAGAAGGGCCAAAAAACATAATTGGTCCTCCTTCTTCAGGCTGTGGCTATCAGTCCAGTCGACAAGCACATATTACTTGGAAAAAAAGCCTTAAAAACTTTTTCTTTGGATATGTTGTGCCCAGGCACAAATTAAAACCCCAAGTTTTCGACCTCCCAGACCCTGTGCTAACTCTGAGAGGTCGGTAAAACCAGTATTTTCAGACTTTTTCTCCATAACTCTTTAAAAGAAGTCCTGTAGAAAATTACTGAAATCAATACTAAATAATATAAACTTAAAAATAATGCCATTTTGTAATTTCTCCAAAGTGTATGCAAAAATACACTTGTTTAGATTATAATCAACTTATAAAAAATATAAATATTAAAGCATGTAATATTATTGATCTCACTGTCAGATCTCACTGTCTTCACAAATGTACACAATGCCGAAAATATTAATATATAGAAAATGTATTATTAATATACGGATATGTGAGTGTTCTCCAACCTAACTCATCCACGCGGGAACAATGACATTTCAGCAAAACTTGATATACATTATTACTGGGGAATTACAATGGGGAAAAGAATATTGGGGAGGGGGGAGGCACCACAAGAGGGATGACATTTACAAACAAAATAATTATGCAATCTGCAATGCACATATCACATGCAATGTGCACTGAGTAGGCGAAGTGAGAGAGACGGACAGGACTGCATACTATATGACTGTGGTAAATAACCGGAAAATGCCACTATTCGCCAGATAAAATGTAAATAAATGGTGAGTATATTCACTTTTGTGTTTTTTGACGTCTCTGGCCCGTCTATTCCTGTAATATAGTTTTATTGGCTCTCGTGTACACGGTGGCCACTCGTTTCATGGAAAAAATGTCCCTGACTTTTCCCGGTTTAGTAGTGCATTTTAAAATATTTTTCCTGAAAAGATTTGTAATTTTACACTACTTAAAAAATATTAAAGCTACTGTGATACTAATAGGTCAGTTCTCTTATTTCGCCGTGACAAAGTCCGAATTAAAAATATTCCATCAATAAACGAAAACTGAGCAAAAATGATGTACTGTTTTAAAGGAATAATATCTCGTTTTATAAACCTCTCAAATTTTCCCTCACTTAACGATTCTTCAACAAATTCCTGATTTGTTCCTGACTTTTCCAGAGCAACAAATTTTCCTAACATTTCCCGGTTTTCCACGTTTTTCAGAAAGTGGCATGTAGCTAATGTTGGACCACACTAATATAGATAAAAGTTGTTTTATATTATTTAGTTATAATAATGTGATTGAAAATATTCCATAATGTTTCTTTGTCAATAGAAGTTTTGGCAAAAACATTTATTAAAATTCCGCTTAATGTTCAAAGAGTTTACCATAGTAGATTACTTACTGAAATCTCCAGAAAGGTAAACCTGCTTTGCACCAGGAGCCCATTCTCTGCAGGTTACTGAATTGTCGGCGTTTACATGAACTCCATAATATTCATAGCCTTTGGAGAAGTTATGTATTCCTTCATGTTCTGAAACTCGATCGACATAATCTTTGAAACATGCGTACCTAAAACAAAATATAAAAATGTATAAATCAACACAGTTCATATTAAATCAAGAACTATTAATTCTAATTCAAAACTTCATATAAAGTAACGTGGGGCAACATTGCCACATGTTCGTTTCTTCAACATTGCCACAAGTTCAACTTTGTTGCATTAGTCTTCACAATAATTATTTTGACACTTCAATCCTTCACAAAAGTTATTATGTTTCTTCAAATTGAAGTCACAGCTTCCATAATTTCGAAGATTTTATTACTGCAAAGCAAAGTGGGAATGTTACCCCACAGAGGTCAAACATTGCCACCTCTATTTATTTCCAAATCTCTGGGAAAGTTTAAATGTGTGAGAGTTGCATATGAAACTGAAACACATAAATATGCATCAAAACATTATTAGTCTTCGGTTTTTGACAGTTAAATACTCTAAAGAGGAATAAATACTGCTTTGAGAACTTAGTCTAAAATATGTTTATTATCTGTTTTACATTGTGATAAAATGCGATAGAGAAAAAGTGCTTTCTCCTTTTTATATTTAGTTTGAGAAGCTCAGCAACAATATGTATTTTGACACAACACACGTCATTTAAAGTAGACCTGATAATTCAATACAGTTCAGTAGACTTTTCCTAATTAATTTTCCACTATTTACTTTTTCTATTGCTTAGTGCATTTTAACTTCAATTTAATATCATAGGTTCGACAACCTTAGATATTGGATTTTTTATCTGTCTACATGGAAATGATATATATACACACTAGGTTCTCAAAGTATATATAAGTCACACATGTCAATTGTTTCAATGTAAGAATTTCTTCTAAAAGGATATAAATTGTAGAGGCAAGATGGTCGGTAAGGCAATGTTACCCTGAAAGTAGTATATGTTACTAATACATTTTATCTTGTTTATAATGAATAATTATTAAGTCAGACATAGCATGTCTAGGACATGACATATTTACCTATCTATGTCCTTTATTTCAACTCAATTAATCCACAATTAACAAAGTTTCGATTACGAGATTTGGCTGCATCACAATACATCATACATATTTACGGACATTTTAGGTAACAACTGTACCCAATGCAACAAACGACTGTATATAATGTTTCTAGAGAGGTAGCTAACGGGAACTCAGCCAACAAACAAATTTATGATACAGACTGTGCTACTTAAATTTTTAAAGTTGTGGCAATCTTTCACCCATGGCAATGTTACCCGTCGTTACCTTATTCCCTTAATTTTTATTCAATTCACGATTTCAGAACAAAAGTCTTAAGATTCTTGACATTTGGTTACAGTCTTAACTCAATGTTTTAAAGATTTTTTACTTCTCTCGCCTTACGAATACTTCGTAAGAAGAGAAAGTTATGTAATCGTGCGCCGGAAAGGGGAATTTTCGCCAGAAAAACTCTTATAGCAGGAGTCTGGTAACGAAAAAGTGGATAAAACCTGTTGCTAAATTTAGGAAAAAAATCATCTATCTCGTCGTGGAGTCAAAATCCACATTCTGTTTTTTCTTCATACTGCAAAATCGATTGACGGCAAAACGTCCGTCTGTCTGTTGAACTCTTCAGTTCGGAAGATGCCGGGTTCGATCCCCAGATGGGGATTTTAATTTGATGAATGTGATGTTGCAGGAAAAAACACTGAAGAGTGTAGAAACTTTATTGAAAATCATTTGAAGTACTTCTACTCACGAATAGAATCAATGCAGATAAATAGACAGGACTTGTCTGTGTTTTCCCAAATTGCATCTTTTAAACAATTTTTCAACTCTGTTATTCAATTTCTGAAGCGTATGACATGTCAAATCAATCGTTGTCTAGTGTATATCAGTATGAACCAATTTAAGTAAAATTATGAGTATTTTAACGTTAAATTGTAATACAATATAACCAGAACGCATGCGATGAACTTGCATATCCCAAACGGTTCCGAAGTTATTATTGCTTTCTCGCCTTACGAATACTTCGTAAGAAGAGAAAGTTATGTAATCGTGCGCCGGAAAAACGGGGAATTTTCGCCAGAAAAACTCTTATAGCAGGGGTCTGGTAACGAAAAAGTGGATAAAACCTGTTGCTAAAGTTAAAAAAAACTAGTGGTGCTATAGAATGTCACAGACTTTATCGGAGATCTTAGTTTTCTAATCTCTAAATTGAACTTGTTTTTCTGTTATAAATGATGATGTTCCCAGATGCCTTTCCTGAGCGCCTAAAGGACATTTTTTTACATTCTCTGGATATTTTCGTTTCCTAATGCGAGAAATGAAACCAACATACTCTATTACTATTTTATAAGTGTATTTAATGCTTATCCATTGTGGTCGCAGTCGTTAATCAGCGAGGATTGGTACAGACCTTCCGAGGGAAGCTTCGGCGGTTCGTGTCCTGGTCGGGGAATATTATTTGTCGAAATTCCTGTTATCACAGGAAATAATTGAGAATTCTATGAACTTTCTTTAAAACCATGTGAAACCATTTGATTCACAAATATTGATAATTACGATAAATGTACTGGAAGTGTCTGTATATATTTGTTCAAATTTTTAACTTTTAACAATTTTCACGTCCTTCTTGGATTTGTAAAGCATTTGTACCATCGTATCAATTGTTTCTTTATCAAGCATTTACCATTTTATAACACGCAGACACACATACACACGCAGACACACACACACACACGCAGACACACACGCAGACACACACATACACACACACATACGTGGTGAAAAATCAACGGAGGGATAATTTTGCCCCGAAATATCAACCAGCTGGATGGAAGGCAAAAACGTTTGACGAAAAAGTTTTCCGACCTTGTTTGGAGACAATAGTACTAACAGGTACCGCAGATGACAAAGCTGGGCAGGTTATGAAGTGGGTAACCAAAGCCTGTGATGTGGCTATGCCTAGACGAGGCGCAATCATTCGACGCTCGCCAGTTTACTGGTGGAATGAGGGAATCGCCCAATTATGCCGGAAGTGCCTTCGAGCCAGAAGACAGTACCAGAGAGCTCGTGGCAGAGACAACTTTCTTCAATTGCAAGAGCAATACACACTCGTTCGAAGCCAGTTGAAGATAGAAATCCGCAAACGCTTATGCGCCAAAAGCCTGTGTGACGAGGTGGAAAAGAACCCATGGGGTAGGCCGTACAAGACTGTCATGAGCAGGTTAAGACAGTGGCACCTGCGTTATCCAACTTACCCCAATATGTTGCTCACAATTGTTGCAACTATGTTGCTCACCTATTCCCGAACCACCCCGGTGAACCAGCGTTGTCTTAGCTAGAAATAATTCCTCCAGTCACGCAAGAAGAAATTCTGCACGCAATCAGCAGAATCGGCAACACGAAGGCTCCCGGACCGGATAACATTCCCAATATTGCCCTTAAGACTGCGATAATCGCCCACACCGACATCTTTGTGGATCTCTATTATTCTTGCTTGAGAGAAGGGGAGTATCCAGAAAGATGGAAAAAAAAGCGAGTGGTGCTCCTCCTTAAGGGGAAGAAACCTCCCGAAGAACCATCGTTTTACCGACCACTGTGTACGCTTGACTCAGCTGGCAAGGTTCAGGAGAGAATTATTAATACCAGATTGGAGAAAGCTGTAGAGGAAGGAGGAGACATTTCGGAAAATCAGTATGGTTTCCGCAAAGCCCACTCGACAGTTGACGCCGCCAGCTTGTCATTAACACCGCCCGGCAAGCAATTGGAGGAAGCAGATGGAAGGGCGGCCCAAAACAGTACTGTGCTGCCATTACGTTGGACATTAAGAAACTCATTCAACTCGGCCAGGTGGAGTAATATTCACCAAGCTCTCCGCCGATTTAAAGAGCCAACGTAATTGAGAAAGATTGTGGCTGAGTATCTAAGTAACCGAGCCCTGATTTACAATACAGATAATGGGTCGAGGGTACAATATGACACCGCTGGGGTCCCGCAAGAGTCGGTATTCGGGTGATATATGACGAGGTCCTTCGGCTTCCCCTCCCAGAAGGCACCAATATCATTGGTTTCGTATAAATGTCTCGAATTCCTTTTAAATGTCTTGAATTTCGTTGACTCCGCGTTATACATTTCCGTTCATTCCTTCTTATACTTTGTTTCCTTTTATTAATTTAAACTCCACCAACCATACTTATGTAATGTCTTATTTGGTTTAATTTCCCATTAAACATATTTAATCTCACAATCATTCTGACATAATTCACGGCTCTTCTCAACGACGCTCATATTGCGCATATAATACATGTAAATTTGACATGTCACAACAAACGCAAGAATATAACATTGAAAACAAAATAAAAATAAGATACGAAAAACATTGTGTTAGGATTCTCAGAAAAAATTATAGGAACGCAGCAAGCAACAAAGTAATTCTGTATTGCACCCATGTATTGTACTATTTTCCCTTTTTTAAAAATAAATTTTAGCCACTGAAAAATAAATATAGGGCTCATAATTCACACAATATACATTGCGATTTTAAACTACAATCATACTGATTCACTTGCATTACAACTAATTCACAGTTCAATTGAACTAAAAAAACGTTATTGACAATAAGTGCATAAAATAAAACAAAACAAATTACTATACCTTAACATGTATCTTCCTATTCTTCCGGTGATAATGAAATTTAAAAGGAAATTAAGAAATAAATTAAATTAACTCAAAAATGACTTGAACGAAACACACACAAAAAATAATTATAATCAGTTTGTTTTTCCAAAAACATCAAATAGATCTTAGTTTTGTAATTTAAAATATCTGTTCACAACTTTTAAAAGTCTTGAATTTCGTTGACTCCGCGTTATAAATTTCCGTTCATTCCTTCGTATACTTTGTCTCCTTTTATTGTTTTAAACTCCACCAACCATACTTATGTCATGTCTTATTTGGTTTAACTTCTCATTAAATTAAATTAAATTTAGTATGTCCTGCAAATGAGCTCGGTGGCAGGGTTTGTACAGATCATATAAAGATACAAATACAACTTAATAATACAAATACAACAAAATACATATTAAAGGAAAACTACAACTAAGTAAGGGAGAAATAAAACACACACAAATATTTTGCATCACACACAGTTCCCTAGACGATTCCGGAAGGAATGCACACTAGAGGGAAAAGTCGCTAGTGCTGCAGCAGGTAGACTGTTCCAGTCAGTTATTGTCCGGTTTGCAAAAGAGTATTTACCTACATTGTTTTTTTTGATTTCTATATTTAATTTTGTATGGATGGTCTCCCCTTCCGAAATACTGAGGGTGCCCTATCCTAGTTCGATTGTCCTTTAACGCTTTATATCCAGTGTACGTTTTGAAAAGATTGACTAGCCTATTGTGCATCCAAACATTTGATTGCAGTACGGCGCCTTATGGAGTATTGCCCTCTCTTTCTATCCAATACAATTTTACATAAGACTCTCTCTTTCTACCGCAAGCTGTGTTGCCGATTCAGGAGGCTTGGGGTTATTCGACACGTCCATTTTGTTTCACGCGCAAATACTTAACAAGTTCATTCAACGATAGCTTCAGTTGTGTTAATCTTAGACAATTGAGTTTTTTACCAGTTATTCCCAGAACTCTTATGAATGTGATGGTTATTTTGTAATTTAGTTTTATGGTTTAATTTCCATGAAATTAATTATAAATGATAGACAAATGCTTATTTCTACATTTTGACGTTCTTAAATTTTCACTATGCGAGAAACTTTTTTATTATTGCAGAAAAGCACAAACACCCAGCGGATGAAATGACAAGGGAAGTCCAAATTTTGATATGAGACCAACCACATTTCTATGAATCATGGTTCTTGAGTTAGACGGTAATAAAAACAATATTTCGTGCGCTCCGAACGAACATTTCATGTCGTTAAGTGATCTTAAATACTTCTCAGCGATTCTCAAGAGGCAAGAGGCAAGAGCAATTCTCAAGGAAAAATAGAGTATTTATTTTTGAATTTCACTTATTAAAAACAGTGAAATGCATTTAAACATATATAAAAATGAATTAGAAATTTTACTGTTAATAATATTAATGCCAAAGACATTCAACCAGTAGTTGTCGTAAAATGTGCTTTCAAATGCAAATAGGTGACGAATTATTAGCTGGGTGTTCGAAAAGAATATTACGCATTGTCCGCACAAACCCTTGCAGTATTTGATACCATCCATGTCATCTCACCTTTGTGAATGAATTTTCCCTTTATTTTACATAAAAAGGTGGATGTATTGGACGTATAAAATGACTTGGGACTAAAAATTAGCAATATTGACCTTGGTATCGATGTCATTCGCGCAAAACAATTCAAGCCTCGTCAGTATGTGATGAATTAACAATGTTCCAACTGGATTTGGACTTGTTTTGCTATTGATATTTCAGTTTTAACTCTCATTTAAAGGCCTGAATAATAATTCTAATAAAAGAAATACATCTTTTTTTATCAAAAAATCTTTAATTTCTAATATTAAGCAGTCTATTTAACATGTTTTGAAATTATTTCCGTTCAAGTGGTATTCAAGGTGCTGAACAAGCTGGCAAAATTTCATGTCAATCCAAGTATTCAGCACGGCGAGTGTTGCGTATAAGCACCGCTGAGAAGTGACAACGCTGTTCTCCATAAGCTCTGTACTGCAATCAAATGCTTGGACGCTCTATAGCTATCTGTCGACGTTTCCCTAAGTGTTCCCACATCTCAGTCTGATCATTGTTGTTACCTACAAGTTTTATCGCTCTCTTTTGGATACGATCTAACAAGTTTATCTGCCCAGCTCTATACGGGTCCCAACACGCGGAGCTATATTCCATTACTATATTACAAGAGAAGTATACGCTAAGCGCTTTGTGTTCGTGTTTCCTTTCCTCAATATCCGCATTACAAACTGGAGTGATTTCCAAGCTTTCCGCGCAACGTCATTGATGTGGTCGGACCAGTTTAGATCGCTTCGAATAGCAACCCCCAAATACTTGAAGCTACTAACCTCAGGCACAGGTTGATCTTCAAGTGTGTATTTTAGTGAAATTTTGCGTTTCCTACTGAAAGTTACAGCTTTGCATTTCTTGGCATTAATTTTCATTCATTTTCTTCCGCTCATTTCATAATTGTATCGAGATCCTTCTGCAAAATCTGCTGATCTCGAGCGTCTTGTATTCGTCGGTATAGTATGCAGTCATCTGCGAAGAGCCTAATCGTTGAATTAATAGAATCGGAAATATCATTAACGTAAGCTAGAAATAGAAGGGGGCCTAGCACGCTTCCTTGCGCAACGCCTGACGTCACTTGAATTTCATCAGAAATATAATCGTCTATCTTAACTCTTTGAGAGCGACCGCGAAGGAAAGATTCGATCCAAGTGATTACTCTTGTATCAATTCCTGTATTTCGAAGTTTATTAAGTAACCTCTCGCAAGGCACTAAGTCGAACGCTTTTGGGAAATCTATGACTACCGCGTCCATTGTTTCCCCTGCGTCTAAAGACTCGGAAATGTCTTGACCAACTGTTAAAAGTTGACTTTCGCATGAGTAGCCTTGTCTGAACCCACATTGTCCTGCGTACAACCATTCGCTGTTTTCCCAAACCGCTCTCATGTATTCTGCAACGAGTATTTCCATTTGTTTACCTACTACAGATGTTAGACTAATCGGACGATAGTTTTCAACGTCAGAGCGGTTTCCGCCCTTAAGAATTGGAACAACTATGGCCTTTTTCCAGTCATCAGGAGAGAGTTGTTAACGGATATTTCGAACAATCGCGTGATATAACGCACAATGATTTCGCCCCCAAGCTTCAGTATCTCTCCTGGCACACCATCGGGTCCTATCGATTTATTGCGACCTATTGCTGCAATATTTTTTCTGATAGTTTTAACATTAATTCTAAATAGCGAGTTACTTAGAGAGTTTTCTATCGGCATGCATTGACGGGCGTTTGTAAACACAGATGCATAGTAACGATTGAAAGCATTTGCTTTTTCTGTTGGATTTGTTATTAGCTGGTTACCGTAACCTTTCATTGCTGGTATTCTCGTATTCGTTTCTTTCCGCTTTTTGACATATTTGTAAAATTGCGGCCAACTATTCTTGTCTTGCAACAAGTTTGATAAAAACGTTTCCTGCGCGTGTTTTTTGGCATCTAATAAACATTAAATATTTGGCATTAAACATATTTAATCTCGAGATCATTCTGACATAATTCACGGCTGTTCTCAACTACGCTCATAATTTCTCATTTATGTCTAATCACCAAAACGCTCAGAGTGATTGAGGAGGAACTAATCAAAACTCATCTTGTCCACTGGTGGAAAAATTTCGTTTGATATGAAATCGTGTAGGTTTTAATGTGCTCTACACGGACCTGCTTTCAGACTTTTTCAAAACACATTTAATTTAAGTGTCAAAATGCGTTTTGATCAAATCTGAAAGCAGGAGCGTGTCGAGCATAATCAAAACTACACAATTTCATATCAAACTCAATTTTTTCCACTAGTGAAACACATGATGAGTTTTGATTAGTTGCTCGTCAATTCTTTCCTTACGTCCACTCACAACGACGTTCCGACAACTTCTGATTGTTGATTCCCTATTGCATGTCCAATATTTCCATCAGTTTGGAATCCGTCAATGCTTCCCATATACCTCTCCCCTTAGGCCTTGGTCATGTCCGATGATATGTTTATCATAATTAGTTTGTAGTAGGCTTCGGTCGAATACCCAGAAGCGTAGCGTGATACTTTCTGGCTAGGCTCCAACACAGATTTACGTATTATTAATTGGCATCAAAATGATACCCTGTTGCGATTTTGTTGACATATCCGAAGTCACAGAGTTCATTTATTATTAATTATTATTATTATTATTATTTCCGTATCGCAACTAATAAAATCATTGTTCCTTGCAATACACTGCTGGAAATAACATATTTTAAACGAGATTCTTGAAAGGAAAAAAGGGCGAGCGTTTTTAGATAATATATTTTGTTGTGAAACTGTCTGACTCGTCTTCCCTAAAACTTAACTTGTTTCGTCAAAAATCTAGCACAGAAATTAAGCTTAAGAATTTATCTGTATTGATCAAGTTTCTCTTTAATATGTTTTATAACAGTAATCCATACAGCTTCCGATATAGAATTATCATTTCTTGTTCTTAATTCAAAAATAATTCAATAATTCAACTTCAGCTTTTTAGCCGCTGTCAAGAATTTTTTTTAAACGTTCGTCCCCTACGCCTTCACCACACCAACCATAGCCATTACTTGAAAATAGGAGAAAATGGAATCAATTGTCTGCTTCTTTTTACAAGTAAGACATCCATGGATCCTTTAGTTCGAACTTCTAGAATAGCTACTAGACTAGCTTAAGGTAATATGTTCGTTCGATCGACCACGCTTAAATACCCCCACAAACTACTTTAAATAAAAGTAAAATCTCTGTTCTTCAGGATGGCACGTAAAAATTTGGGCCTTACCGGCCTAATTTTTTAATAAAATAAGTTTAAATTAGTACAAGCTCTTTTGGGAAAATCCGTCCGTGGACATAGGTTTTTCTAAGTTATTGAAGAAGCGATACGGTGAAGGTACCTTTTTATTTTATTCAATAGGTAATAAATTTTTTTAGGAATCAGGTGGTAATAAGTGTAACATATCTCAACGGGCATTCTCAGGAGTAACTGATAAAAAACTGATACGAAATTCATCACAACCGGAAGTACTGGCTGTCTGACTAGGAGTAATGCTGCACAAATAATGCTATTGCCAGCACTGTTTCACTTGGGGTATCGGTGGAAAGCGCCCTAAATTAAAATTTTGTACCACACACAACCACCGACTGTTCACTTTCGATGTAAACAATGTGGATTAATATTCAATGCAGAAAGAAAGAAAAGTACGGAAGCCGAAATCATCCTTACCTATCCCACTAACGCCCAGCGTCCTCATTTGAGGACGCACATTGCTGGGCAACTTAAATTTGCTTCTTTTGCAATAATTGGAGAATTTTATTTCTTCAATAGACGTAGACATCCCTAATGAAATATATATGCAATTTCTTTTCATTTCTGATTGCCAGATGTTGATTTAGCCGTGATCGCTAAAGCATGGTACACTCCAAGCCACGGTGTGTCACATTCATGACTTGTGACGGTTCGAATCTTCATCAAAACCTTGCTTAGCTGCTAAATGCCTGTGATTAAGTCGGAGGGAAATGCCAGTGTAAAGCAAACGGTGGTTGGTAACAGTTTGCGCTTTGAAACGCTCTAATAGCAATAATTTAGCAGCACAATTGGTTAGCACTATCTGTTGCAAAAATATGCTGGCAGAGGGCTCCAACAATGACTGCGCGCGCGACAATGGGAGAGTGCTATGTGCATAAAATTAATTTGGCCGTTAATGGGCTATATTAGGCAACGACAACTTACGAAAATGAAAAATTATGTGAGACCAAATTTAATAACACTGATCGACAAAATTTAAGTTTTTGCCCGTTAAATGGGAGAGAATGGGCTGTTTCTTATGGAATATGATGCTCTGATTTCAAATTTGTAAAGCATTTATTTATAATGGGCAAAGTTCTTTGTAATAGCCAATATATGCATATTGGCTATTAGCATATTCCGATTCCATTTTCCCTAACAACGTTTTTTCCCTTGTTCCATTGTCTTGGCGGAATCGCTGATCGTGTTCGTCGCTTACAGCGCCGATTTTCAGGAAAGAAATCTAAGAGTACATCCAGAAAATGTGTTTTGAGGATCATGTTACACATCCCGAGCTTCACAATTGAGAAAGAATTCGGACAGTAGTTCTTCACAGTTCTCAGCTTTCTTTTACCAAGGAATTCAATTACGAATTTTTTGAAACAACTTCATGTAGCCTTTTCAACACCATTCAAACTAATGATTATTCACAAGCTCCTGATTATTCACAAGCTCCTTTATTTGTGGTCCTACAAATATACCCTCCTTCAGTCGCGGCTCGTGGTTTTCTAAATGAGGAAGGCTGCAAATATTTAATTCCTTGGGGGGGAGTGTCCTTCAATTCGGAGGGCAGTACTAGGTTTTCATTTATAGGGACAGCAGGGGGACCTGTTCTTTGACACAGTTTTATCTAGATATTCCACGAGGACTTAGCTTTCAAATAGTATTGTATTTCTAAGCACTATTTCTTCCGATACATACGTAAGGGAGAAGCGCCCCTACCGCGATTTTGAATAATTAGTTGAAACTCACTGAGCTGCATAGTAATGCTATCTGGTGAGACTCCCTTCAGGCGCCAGGCCCCACGCTGTGCCCACGCTTGAAGGCTGCCAGCCTGCAGCCTTCGGTCGCCCATATGCCCGTGCAGAGAATGCATGACGTCACGCCTCCTCGTTTTACACAGGCCTTATGACGGAACGAAGTGGGAGCCTTAACGCTTCTCTCTTCCCTGTCAACAGCTTTAAATGCGTTACGGACGGCCGTTAACGAACCGACAAAGAACATTTTGATATGATTCTTATTTAAAATGACTCAGAAATCCATTATTAATAAATAAATTCATTTACAAATATATTTGTAAATTTCTTTTGGGCGGCGATTTTCATAAGGAAGGCTCCGCCTTACAGCCTTTAATGACGACCCGCGCCTGCCCTCCTTTATTTTCGCCACACTGATCCCCGAGAATTTGTTCATTAAGTACACTGGTTTCATTAAGTACCTGGTCCACTTCTATCATTGCCTTCATATTTTTTTATCAATCTGAGTTTGATGTGCAAGAATTTACAAGTGATTGCAAAGTAATATTTTTGTTCACGCTTCGGATGGTCGTTGAGCCGCTGAGGCCAGTGCTTCTTCACTAAATGATTTCTGCGAACTCTGCTAGCTCACTCGCGTAGAAAACAGCAAAATGTATAATATCCTCGTTGGAGACCTGTGCAATAATTTTCTAATTGATGCGTACATTCTACGAATGCTGTTGGTATTTTATCTTCGATAAAAAAGTTTCGTGATGACACACGTCTCTTTCATATGGGCAGGATCAAGGGAATAATATGCCGCCTTTGGCGATTCAAAGTTACCTCTTCATACATGTACAGAAACTGGATGGTTTACACACTTCCGCAGCATTGCAAGGAATATGTTCGATCAAAATTAACATTCGATCACTACGTGACGGTAAGTCGTGCCCTGTACAGTAATATCAACACTCACTCAACACGTAGGGCGCAAACAACGTGTAGTGACTCACGCACACAACGGAGAGAGTCGGCGTGTTCTGAACGTGGGTGACAGCACTTCGCTTCGCAATTCCCTAACTTGCTCAACTGATTTGATCGTCTGGCGTGTATTTGATATCTTTAGTGGAATTTACAATATCATACATTTTGGCGACTGCTGTCTTCTAATAAACCTTCAAGCAACTAGCGTTTCAGCATAAACGACTCATGGCTATCTGCGGAATGTACTATATCGTTTTAGTAGTGTATGTGCGATTGCACAAAAACTGAGCCCAGTGGACAAATTTTGTTAATGTATTCGGCTTTAGCGTAGAAATTACATAAGAAACAGCTACGTTAGCCATTTAACAAAATCACTGTCGACCAGTGTAATAAACATTGTTTATTTCCTAGAACAACTATTCAATTCACTTCTTTTAGATATTTATAAACAATTATTTAAATGCTTCTTTCACATTTATTTATTTATTTATTTACGTCAAAAACAGTTAAAAACTGCGTATGACGAGCTATGGGGAGAAGTGAATTTTGTGCACGTTTCATAATTCTGTGGTCTCTATCCTAAACCATATTCTAGTCGAATTTTGAATACAGAAAAGAGAGTTTTTTTCGAGTTTTGTTGACAAAATATTCGCTCCTATATAATAAAATATATTTTCAAAGGTAAATTAGCTATAAATTTCTGCCCTGAACCCTCATGTTCTTCATGAAAGAATAATACTTTTTGCCGCGATAATATGAAAAACGATAATTTGAATAACTATATTTCCCACTGAAATTCAGAAGACGTGCACAAATAATGAAGTTACATTTATGTCCAGAAGCAAAACAAGGGACCATCTCAGCATTTGCTCAAGGATCAGGGAAACTGGACGAAAAACCTGATCGAGATGGGCAAGATTCCAAGCATCTATCTATATAAACGGTTGAGAATTTGACTAGGGACTGGCATGAACATTCTACTTTCAATGACTAAAGTAGGTACGCTGGCGATTGCAATAAAATATTTGCGAGATTGCTGCCTTGTGATTAAGCGGTATTTCCTATAATAAACAAGAACTTATATTTCTAAGTTACTATTGAGTAAATACTAATTTGAGCCAAACACAATGAAGCAACATTAATTTCCCACCAGTTAGATCGAATCAGCAAAAAATTTCAGTTTTCGGGAGCTGGCTCGTACCACATACAGTAAGAACTATATTTCAGTGCGATCTCGCCAATACCAAGTAAGAGCTCATCTGAGCTCTCTCAGCTTGTGAACAAGTTGCTCGTAGTAGCAATCATCGTGGAAAAATCACAACCTGATCGGCGTGCCAGCTGAGTGGGCGACCACTGATAATCCGGGCAAGGACAAAGCTCTTAATGATGTTGAGAAAACATTTATTTTACTGCCTGGAAAAGGTTTATTTTAACAAATGGTAGAACGAGATGACTGAACAATAGATTTAGTGCGGCTACTAATTAATTTATATCGCACTCTCATCTTCATTTCACTCACGCGAGTCGTTTGAAGATATTTATGAGTAAAATTTTTTTACTAAGACAGTTATAAATAATTTATTTGTTTATAAGCAAAATCTAAGAATGAAATTCCACTCCTCCTTATAAGATATTGCTCCCCGACAGTGTCAGGTAACGAATTGTATTAACGGCACCGTCATTTTATCGCACTTCTAGCGGCCCAGTGTTTCTTGCCAATCCTACATGCGACTTAAGTTTCACCAAGAGGATGTGTGTGTCTGTGTCTGTGTGTGTGTCAGTCTGTCTGTGTCTGTGTGTGTGTGTGTCTGTCTGTCTGTGTGTGTCTGTCTGTGTGTGTGTCTGTCTGTGTGTGTGTGTGTCTGTCTGTGTGTGTGTGTGTGTCTGTCTGTCTGTCTGTGTGTGTGTGTCTGTCTGTCTGTGTGTGTCTGTCTGTCTGTGTGTGTCTGTCTGTCTGTGTGTGTCTGTCTGTGTGTGTGTGTCTGTCTGTGTGTGTGTGTCTGTCTGTGTGTGTGTGTCTGTCTGTGTGTGTGTGTCTGTCTGTGTGTGTGTGTCTGTCTGTGTGTGTGTGTCTGTCTGTGTGTGTGTGTCTGTCTGTGTGTGTGTGTCTGTCTGTGTGTGTGTCTGTCTGTGTGTGTGTGTCTGTCTGTGTGTGTGTGTCTGTCTGTGTGTGTGTCTGTGTGTCTGTCTGTGTGTGTGTCTGTCTGTGTGTGTGTCTGTGTGTGTGTCTGTCTGTGTGTGTCTGTCTGTGTGTGTGTCTGTCTGTGTGTGTGTCTGTCTGTGTGTGTGTCTGTCTGTGTGTGTGTCTGTCTGTGTGTGTGTCTGTCTGTGTGTGTGTCTGTCTGTGTGTGTGTCTGTCTGTGTGTGTGTGTCTGTCTGTGTGTGTGTCTGTCTGTGTGTGTGTCTGTCTGTGTGTGTGTCTGTCTGTGTGTGTGTGTCTGTCTGTGTGTGTGTGTCTGTCTGTGTGTGTGTCTGTCTGTCTGTGTCTGTCTGTGTGTGTCTGTCTGTCTGTGTGTGTGTCTGTCTGTCTGTGTTTCTGTCTGTCTGTGTGCGTCTCTGTCTGTCTGTGTGTGTCTCTGTCTGTCTGTGTGTGTCTCTGTCTGTCTGTGTGTGTCTCGTCTGTCTGTGTGTGTCTCGTCTGTCTGTGTGTGTCTCTGTCTGTCTGTGTGTGTCTCTGTCTGTGTGTGTGTGTCTCTGTGTCTGTGTGTCTGTGTGTGTGTGTGGGGTGCGTGCGTGCGTGTACCTCATCCGTCACAAGCCACGAATGAACTCTAGGATACCCGAGAGGTCAGCCGGTGTCAAATCACGCTGATTGTAGTAAGTCAGCATACTGCGTCTCGCGAGCACACGTACTGCGCATGTGTTGAAGGCTCCGACCGCCAGAGCCTTCCATGTCCTGTACCCAATTAAGCGGGAAGTTCAAGAGGCAAAACATACAAAAGCCAGACGACGACACGTAATTGGGAATTGGAAAATTATCAATAAGCACATTATGATGTAATGAAAACAGTTTTTGTTTTCTTGTTGTTGTTGTTGTTGTTGTTGTTAAATGTTTGGGCAGGCCTTACAACCTAACATGTAGCTTCGCATTTGGCATTCAAATTCAGCAATCGGATTTAAAGTGCAGTAAAGTGGCATTTGTTAGTGTAGTTACTAAAAGTGGCTCATGAAAATTAAATTATTATTACCTAAAAGGCTGCCAGGGTGATAAATTAATAGAATTACTAGAGAAGTTGCATTCAGAACTAAAGCAGAATAACAAACTACAGCGAAAGGTGAAATGAAACAGTATTGCGTAGCGTAAAGTGACGCTAATTTGCCAAGTATCCCAACATAAAATATTTATCAATGGACACTAAATACTGTTTTGATAATCTTTCAAGGAAATGTTTTACGCTTAACAGGTTTTCTCTTAAATGATTTAGTAAAATTAAATTCGGCGCGTTGTTCAAAGCTGGCCTATGTTGGTTGGATGCTGAAATGGTTTAGTTTTCGCCAGCAGAGTGCGACAGGGAATGTTGCATGCGCAACCAAAGAGTTGCCCCTCCCCGCCCAAAGCTCCTGCTTCAGGGAATACCACGTGGAAGAAATATATATAACACTGTGATGAATACGAACTTTCGTACGCTATACTCCGATTTAATTACAGTGTTTCCGACGTTTAATCAATTGGACGCGATTATCCAATCGTGTGCTTCGTTACGACTTAAGTTTTGGTATTTAAGCTTCCCATTGGAAAACCGCGTCCTAGTTGATCAAACATCTGAAGTTGTATGTCGTTAAATGTCATGCACTTAGTCCACACCTTGTCCTTTCATGTATATAATTCACATTTTCCATCAGTGCTCGTATTCTCATACAAAAGAAAGTTGCCATGACTCATGCCCCAACTCCCGTACAAGCAACGGCAAGCGAGATACAGATTTAATTTTAAGGTATTCCTGACGAAGTAACCACTTCCCTCGAATTAAAATACAGTGCGACTATTTTATTAGTGTGACGCGTCGTGGAAAATTCTGCTCGGCCGACGAGCCCTCGTAGGGGAACGAGGCGTTGAACTCCCTTGGGAACGCTGCTCAAGGTCTCGAACTGCTAAAGTCATGCTTTCCAGCAGGGGCGGCTCGTCCTAAGGGGCCACGGGGGCCGGGCCCCACCAATATTTAATAAAGTATAAAAATGTTTATTTATCTTTACAGCAATCTCTTTGTGATAATTGTAGTACTTTATTGGAATTCTTTATTCGTGAAGATCGAAAATTCATCCCAGAACTCATTCCAAGTCCCAATAACCAAGAATTGATGGTCATAGTTCCTTGCCGCACTCAAAGATAGCGTTAGTAGTGCTCAAGGGGCCCGGCCTGTATGGGCCCCAATGCGGTAACTGCACTCCGTTTACAAGGTCAGTGCCCTTTCGCACTGGGCACGTCCACTGCATGCTAATTTTAGTAGTCCGAGGGGCCCGCACCAGCGGGCCCTTCGCAGAGAAACGGCAGTCTGAGCGCGCCGTTTTCAAAGTGCACGTGAAGTTCTGCGCGCTGAAAGATGAATACAGTGGATTCATTACACTGTTTTCCGTTTTCTTCACTGGGACTTGAAGGAAAAAATGATATTAAACGGTTAGGAGCACATCAACCGTGTGACTTATCATTTACACAAGTTGATGGAAAGAAAAAAGGAACATTCTGTAATTCGAGGTTTCAAAAAAAATCATGGTTGACTGTGAGTGAAGAAAAATAAAGCTAATTTTACTTTTATTATTTATTATTTGGAGAGAGATTGTGGACGAGTAGGCTGTAAGGATATGAAACATTTGAGCGAAAAGATAAGTAACACGAAGAAAGTGCATTGTATTTAGAAAATGCTTACAAATTTTAAACTTTTGGAACTGTGAATATTGTTGTGCAGATTGATTCGGCGATCAAAACTTCAATCTAGAAAATGTGAACTAGTCGCAAAAAATAGAAATATTTTAGGTAGAGTGGTTGAGTGTTTAGTAAAATACTGTGGCACTCTTCATTCATGAACTAGCATGATGAATCTGAAGATTCAAAAGACCATGGCAATTTTGTAGGCTTATCGTTACTCGTAAATCTAGATAGTGTGTTAGATGATCATTTAAACAATTATTATATTTATAAATATAACTCAAACATGACAAAGAACGAGCTGCTAGATTGCATGTATAAGTGTATTTGGAGGAAGTGAAGAAAGACATAGATGTAGCTGATTTTATTTCTGTGCAGACCGATTAAACAACTGGTACAACAAGTCGAAGTCAATTTGTCTTAATTTTACGATATGTTGCCCTTTCGAAATCTCAGCATGTAAAAATCTTTTATATCCATTGACATACCAATATTTGGTTATACGAGTTAATAAAAATCCCTACTTTGTTTTTTTGTGGAAAACTTACAGATTTAAATGTTTGATTAACTGATAATTAATATAAATTAAACGATCGATTAAATGACGATTCTTTAATTAAATAAGTTAGTGATTCTGAGATGATATTCGTGCTTTTACACCTGGCCCCACCAGGAAAAAGTGTCACCAGCCGCCACTGCTTTCCAGCCTAGGTGAATAGTCGGTTTGTGATGGCTCGCTCGAAATTCACTGTCAAACAGAAAGTGTTTGGGCATGACACATACGTAAAATGTG
Source organism: Acheta domesticus (assembly GCA_031308135.1). NCBI lineage: Eukaryota > Metazoa > Arthropoda > Insecta > Orthoptera > Gryllidae > Acheta > Acheta domesticus. Next base: position 134,043,575 of record JAHLJT010008446.1, read on the forward strand.
TCAAACCGTTATGTGCATCGTATCCTGGAGCCTTTCTTCCAAACGTCGACAAATGAGCGTAATAACGGCCATTTTCAACAGGACTCAGAAACCGCACACACGCGTCAGATTCCTTAAGGATTTACATGCCGAGTGCCTGCTTGAGAAATTGGAAAATATGTCAGGATACACGCTATTGGAAAGGAGTGTGTCCGTGTTAGCATTTACTGACGATCTGGTGCTGTTAGCAAAAAATGCCCCAGGAGCTCAAGAATTGGTTAGTTTGTGGTAGAATATCTTGGGGTCCTCCGAATGACAGTGTCGCGAAGTGTTAATCATTTCAAATTACAACATTTGAAAGATACTGGTTCATTGAGAACCCCTGTCTGGAAAGGTTGGGGGGAGAGAATTCCTCTGGTAAGGAATGATCATACCCTACCTTGCCTGGGAGTGAACTACTCTATCTAGAACGGCTTCCCTTGTAAAGCATCTATATCGAATTTGATGGAAACAGTGACGAGGCTTCAGAAGGTGCATTTAAAGCCCACACAGAAGTTGGCATTACTTCATACTTATAAAATGTCACATTACCTTTACCAATTCGTTTTATCGATGCCATCTATGTCAATGCTCAGGGAAGCGGACACTCAAATCAGAGTGGCAGTCAAACAGTTCTTAAATCTTTATATGAGTACTGCAGATGGCTTATTCTACCTGGCCAAGAGAGATGGAGAACTGGGATTGATGCGGCTCGCCCAATACGATCCTAGGGTAGCGCTGAGCCAAGGATTACGATTAGAAAAATGTGCAGATCCTATTTGCAGATGGCTGAGCTCCTGTCCGAGTTTCTACCAACGGACATTAAAAACCGCCTGAACACTGAGATTCAACTAGCCCTATACTGAACAAGATTTAAGGGCTTATAAGAAATGCGCCGATGACGAGGTAGCCGTTTGGGAGAAGCTGGGATCCCAAGGGAGAGCAGTTGAGGCCCATATAAACGATCAGATTGGAAATGCCTTTTTGAAACATTATAGACTTTTGAAACCTGGTATTTTTATCACTGTATTCCAACTGAGATCAAATACCGCTGCCAATAAGACTACTCGTAGTACAGGAAGGCCCAAGAAGGATGTATACTGCAGGAGTTGCAATGCAGCGGTAGAAACCATGAGTCGCATCCTCGGCCAGCAAGAATAAAGCGTCATGACGAGATCAAGAAATTCATAGAGGAGAAGATGCTCCGGAAATCAGACACCGTGGTATCCACGGAAGCCACTTTCTCTGTTGTCGAAGGGGTTAGTCTCAAACTTGACCTGGTAATAAAAAGCCGGGAAGAGGTCCACGTGGTCGATGTGACTGTACGCCACGAGGATGGGTCTAACCTTCTAAAAGCAGGAGAGGAAAAAGTGGAAATATTCGAACCAGTCATTCCCCTGGCAGCCCAACTTCATGGAGTGCTCAACGCCAGAATCCTGTCAGTGGTGGTTGGAACCTCTGGGGCTATGCCAAGATCCACAGTCAGTGCCCTCAAGTTGTTGGGGATCACGTCTCGAGGCGATCTACTGATTATCTCGTTAATTACTCTCAGAAGCTCTATTAAGCTCTACACACAATTTGCAAATTATGATGGAGCAATTTAGCATTGCTGGTAGTAAATGCAGAAAAGGAACGTCTTGGTTCCGTGGGGAAGTCTAGGGAAACCAGGGGACCTTAAAATGCCTAGCAATTACTTAGTTACCACGACTTTAAGTGGGAAGTATATGTTATTTAATGTAGCATATAGAAAATTGTGTAGTCAGAATTCAAGTTTAAGGATCTTTCTAACCGAAAAAGTGGTTTGCGGCAAAACGTGTCCTTCGTATTCAACGCACCGCCTCTAATCCATTCCGACAACTTGATCTGGTCAAAGTTGAGGCACGTTTCATTAGGATATTTTAAATTTTCAAGGTACTATACATGAATCCTTAAAAATCAAAATATTTATCAAAAATGGCCCCAAAGTTTTCATTCAACCTTGAGCTTGGGTAGAACAAAGAATGCTTGAAATGCTCGTCTCATTTTCGTTCAACTCGTGAATATTCGAAAACTGCGGGCCGGAAGAGGTGGCTCAGGGCATCAACTGATGTCACTGCAATACCTCTGACCGGGAAGTCCTAGGTTCGAGTCCCGGCGGTAGCAGGATTTCGACACTAGCAACACATAACTAGGTCGAATTCAGCCACTGTCTGGAGGAGAATTCTAGCGGCTTGCTGCTCTGATCGGTAGTTTTCCGTGGTTTCACCAGCGAAGGTCGTAACAGTACCCTAACAAAAGGGCCACGGACCGCGCGAGATGTCCTTTCCCTTCCTTGTACTAACCTCACTCCTTACTTATGCATACATTTACATGCACTACACTACCACGCAAGCTGGGAGACCGGTCGGGAGCTTAGAGCTTGTCCCGGCTGGGATGGTGCCCTGCTGGTGGTTGATACCTGGTAGGGAACCTCGCTAGCCGACGGTAAGTCGGTGCCGGATCTCGCCATCCATCGGTGAAGACCACCGCCACCTCCGAGGAAAAAATGCTCTACACATACAGGCAGCATGCCCTTATATTAGCAGTTTACGCGTCACAATCAATCAATCAGTCGGAAACCGCAGAAGTTCAACATTTCTCAAGAATAAAATCTCTTCGTCTAAGATAGATCTTTAAATAGGTTCCTGTACAAATATTTCAAAAATATGAGTAGTTTCCGGATAATTTTTAGGAAATAGATGTAACTTTTAGAAAATTAGTTTATCAAAAACAGCAACAATTCTTGATTTTTCGGGCCTAATAAAAATGGCAGAGGTCCCATTTTCTGCAAACTCTTTGCATTTACGAAAATGGTATAAAATGGACATAGCTAAACAACTAAATAGATGATACGGATTTTGTTCCTCAATGAAATATTCTAAAAATTAGATATTTGTATTACGTACAATTTTTTTGAAAATAGGTTCAGTTGTCACGCAATATTTACTTGATGTAAAAGCAATTTGTTTTTTGTTTTTTTTTAATCACAAAAATTGCTCCAAATTTTGTCTTTCTTTTTTTCTCTCGAATTGAGCAAGGTAGGCTTATAAGATGTCGCAGATTCCATTTTCGTTTAACATTCTGAATTTTCGAAAATTGCAAAAGTTACAAATATTGCATGAAAGTACGTTTAGTTGTGACGATAGCCTGTTCATCTGCCTGTCTTTGCATCTGCCCGTCCCCCCTATCTGTCTGTTCGTCTGTCAGTCGGACGGACAGACGGGCGGGCAGACAGATGAACACCTATTTTGAAGAACACTTTTTTGGTACCAGGGACCCCCAAAACGTATATTCTTTTCAAAATGTCGACATCGACTGGCTCTTATCCCTTACCGTGCCCCCACGTGCAGCATTACTTATCTTCGCAACATTACCTTTATATTACGTTTACGTTGTGTACGTAAAACAGAGTTCATGGGCTATCACAATCGCCGCATGTCATATAAAACTCGAAAAAAGCTGATGCCCGTTGCACTGGAACTACTCCAGCAAAGTATCGACAACAGGCAATAGTGAAGATCGAAAAAAATCAATTTCAAGATTGAAACTCTCAGATAAATTAAGAGTGACCTACAGTAATAATCGTGATAATCAAGTATATTGTTGAAACGATGTTTTAAAGGTTAGAAAATACGTTTCCTGTTTTGAACGTCGAGATCGGAAATTTTAACTAGTTTCAATGATCATTATTTCACCTACCTTCTCCGAAATTCCCTTTCATACCCTCTAAGGTAAGGATCACGGTCCAAGAGCACATTCAATCTTGGAACTTCAACTTCCATAGGATCCAGGGCTGATAACTTTCCACCCATCTTCTTTCATGTGACACTCTCAGCGGTCATTTGAAGGTTTGCTCAAGGCACCACGCTATATGAACATGCAATCGTGTTGAAATGTCGACTTACCAACTGCATGCGAATATTTGACACGTTAACACGATCTTGTTATAATTTGATCGAGAATAAAGATGCTTTGTGATGCGAAGTGAAAAATAACAGAGATGAAGGTAAGTACTGTATTTGTAATTTATTATAAAGGTTTTGCTTAATTTGTTCTTTGACACTTGTAACAATGAATCTGTATTTATGTCTCGAATTTTGGTACCTACAGAATTTATGGTAAGAGATGGGCGACACGAACTAAATAGAAACTCTGAGACTTGCGTTCAGCCTGCGTTCATGTCAAGAAGAGGTATGACAGCTGATGAATATTTTGCCTCCCAAACCTGCCAGTAAACACCAGTGAATTCGAAGAGTTGGAGTGGAGAACTATTAAAGAAATCTTTATCATGGAATCAAACTAGAAAACAAAAAATCCTCGAAACTAAAATGGCAGAGAAGAATCAAGTAGCCCAACAACCCTTGGTGAGGATTGGACATTACACTTTAGGAGCTACACTTGGTGTTGGTACATTTGGTAAAGTGAAAAGTAAGTGCTTATTTTGATGTATTTCATAGGTACAGCAAAGTGAAACATCCCAAAATTTTCAAGGTCTTATTTCTTTCTGAAGAGTGACAATTAAATTAAATTAACCTAAAAAGAAGGAAATTCTGTAATCCAGTGATAATACTCTATGGTCAATAAATTTTAAAAGAGTTGTATATTACGGTGTGATATTTGAGTCATATTCATTATCATCTTCTCATTTATTATATTTTTAATTTTACGTATTATTTGAGAATGTTGCTAGCATTGATTTCCAATTGCATCTAATGTTTGTAAATTGGCTGTTTCAATAGGTTTAATTTTATTCAAATTGCAAAAGTAGTCTGTATGTTGGATTTGTGGAGAAGAGATACATGTATAAATAAATAATACAATACATTAATATTCATAATTACATGTATTGTAAGCTCCTTTTTATACTTTGTGATAATGATCCATTTTATTGTCAAAAATCTGTTAGTCTAATTACTTTAATTAGACATATATTAATTGATAGTCTAACGTGTAATTGTGTTACCTTGCTTAAATACAAAGTTTATTATATTTTACTATATTACAATTCTGTGGGCCTAGGTCTGCAATCGATATTTACCTCTTAATTTTTGTTATGCAGTTGGTGAACATCAACTTACTAAACATAAAGTGGCTGTCAAAATACTTAATAGGCAGAAAATCAAAAGTCTTGATGTGGTGGGTAAAATCCGTCGTGAAATTCAAAATCTCAAGCTGTTTCGCCATCCTCATATCATTAAATTGTAAGTATATACATCTATATATATACATATTTAAGTTGACAATACATATCTTTTCGCAGACAGTATAGGGCCCAATGAAGATTTTAGGTGTAAATCATTTGTTGGCTATATAATTGTGTTGAGTTAATTTAAATTGGAAAATTCTCTTGCAGAATAATTAACTATCCTAAAAACAATATTCTATTTTTTCGTTGTGTTATATTCTGATGGTTCAGTTGTATAAGATTATATGAATTAATTTTTGAGGTCTCTTCAAATAATTGAGAATTCTTCAGGGTCATTTTAGCCTGACCTTTTTTTGTCACATTTCATTTTGTCAATGTCGGTGATCTGTAATTAGCAACAGTCTTTTTGTGATATTGTTCCTTTGTAAAAGACCAGTGTGATCCTTTTTTTACTTTAATATATTTTACAACAGTGTTGTTTCGAATCTTTCCTCAGTGCTGCTCTGTATTAAAGATTTAGCCCATTAAGAACCAACTGTAGAAATAATAATATTTTTTTAATAATATTATGTATTTATTCTAATATTACATTAGAGAGAATAAAAAATTTATTTATAATTTTTTTTAACCAATAGTCAATGTACAACAAAATGTTATGTATTCGCAACTTTGGGACCTTAAAGTATATAAATTCATCTTGACAAGAGGCGACCGAAAACAGTTCGAATGGAGATAAACATCACAATTTTTTACATTAGTAAATTATAGTGTTTTTCCACAATCTGTGCCTCCTTCTGGCTTTGGTTTCTCCCTTTACAATCACATGCTCTACATCATGATTGATTGATTGACAGATGATTCCGGGTGCCTTAACTGCTATGTTCATTAGTCTCGTAAATATAGTGCGTGTTTTTTATGGTGGGAGGTGGTGGTGATTTTCCCCTGTTGAATGGTGAGATCCCACATCGACGTATATGTCGGATTTTGGGTTTTTTCCAAATGCAGGTATCTCCCACTAGCAGGGCACCGCCTCAGCCAGGACCAGCTCTGAGCCCCTGATCGGTCTCCCGGCAAGTGTGGTAGTGAAGTCCAAGTAAGCGTGGTGTGCAAGTAACAGATGAGGATAGGACAAGGATGAGGAAGGAATGATCGTGGTCCGTGGCCCGTTTGTTGGGATACTGTTCCTGATTTGCCTAGCATTGATTGGAGAAAACAAGGAAAATGACCGACCCCACTAATGTTTCTCCAGACGGCCGCTGAACTCAACCTAGTTAGAGTTGAAAATCCTGCCATTGTTAGGACTCTAACACTAGGATCCCACGGCCAAAGGCACTGCAGTGACAAATATATGCCCTGAGCCACCTCTCTGAGAATCCTTACATTATAATAACGTATTTCTTTACGTTAGGAATTGTTTGTGGGTCGACCAAAATAGAATTTTTTTAGTCTCCTGTGTATGCATTGACTCATTATTGCCTTCACTTTTTTGCACAGTCTTCAGATTTCATTAGAGTCATGGCTAAGTAAGAGCAAAATTATAGTTGTGACATCTTTTCTTCATTCGCAGTATATTATATATTTTCAAGGAGTTAACATCTCCACAGTCAATTAATTTTTCTTTTTCATCTCCTTTTTCTTCCAGAAGATCATCTATATTTTCATCTGTTATTTCGTCAGCATGAGGAGGAATGTGCACAGTATGAATCATATTTGCTGAAATAAAGTCATTTTCTCTAGAAATAAGTTCAACAATTGACAGATGCCTTTATTTTTTCTATCATGCTCAAAATAAGCAGAATTGTCGTAGAACATTAATAATTATGCTTGAAGCATTGTTTAGACAATGATGCAACAAGCTAGATAAGACTATCTCCGAGATGAGATATCAGGAATGGAAATATGAAACAGTAGCTATATGTCTATTACTCAATGATTACATTCCTATTGTATTTGTTCTATCATGTTCATACCATATACCCACTAATCCCAAATTTGCATAAATGCAACATTGTTGAAAATTACACAGGCCAACAAAAAAAAAAGGGTTTCAAAAACTTTTTAAATCTTAATAGCTGATTTTTATAGTTTTTTGGGTGCTGAATCTATATCTGAACTCTATTTCTTTCAATTACCCACAGTTTGGTCAGAATTTGAACTATTATGATATGGGAAAAATAAATGTCCTCTAAAATACCAAAAGAACTTTATTTAAACATAGAAGATGGCTTTATATTCTTCACATTACATTCTACAAAGTCTTTACATGTCCATTGACATATATTTTCTTTGTCTCTTTTCTTTAAAGCCCCTGAAATAGCTTCCTCCTCTACACCGTTTGCTGACTCTCTCGGTGAAGTGACCAACAGTAATCTCCCATCATATTGGTGTTCCTGCGTCCCTGATAACATTTTTTCATCACTTTCAGATCTTAATGAAAATGCTCACCTTGTTCTTCACTTACATCACCTAAATCGTTCGGAAAGAATTGTAAATGATTGTTTAAAAGTAAGCCTGGAGGCTCATTAAACATCTCAATTTCTTCAAATCTTTCAGCATATTGGCAACAATTGCTTGATAATCTTGGTCTTTTTTGTTGGCTAGGAACTTATTAACAATGTAATTAAAAACACTCTACACTTCATTTTCACTTTCTGTCAAATGTAGTTCAAATTGGGGATCAAACATCACGTTTCTAATATCAGTCTCAATGAAGGTATCCTCTTTTAATAATTTTGCTGCAAATTGCGTAAACTTTTCACAAAGGTACTTGAAACACTGTTCATCTTTGGGTAAGGCAACTGTTTAATGAGACCTAATTTTATGTGCAATGGAGGCAGGAGAATCTTGTGTTGATCCATCATATGTTCCCGTAGAATGTTCTTTTCCCCTGGGTTTAAAGAGTTTGTTACAGGCCAATTCTTCCTAGGCTGATGCTAATCTCATGCCCCACCATCCCATTACTGTTATATGTATGTATGTATGTATATATATATACTCGCTCAGGTAAATTGGAATTCATTTTGTAATATATATATATATTACAAAATGAATTCCAATTTACCTGAGCGAGTTTGTATTGAACAAAAATTCATATCTATATCTATATCTATATCTATATATATATATATATATCTATATATATCTATATCTATATCTATCTATATATCTATCTATATCTATATATATATCTATATCTATATCTATATATATCTATATCTATATATATATATATATATATATATATATATATATATATATATATATATATATATATATATATATATAGGGTGAATCACGTAACTTTAGCACCTCCTGTAACTTTTGAACGGTTGAAGATATTGCAATGCAGTTTTCACGGAAGTGAATGAGGGAATGGGGCTAATTGATATGTGTATTGATTTCTCTTTTATCACTTGTATTTTAAGAGATATTTGAGGTAACTTTGTTTTTTCAAATGGAACTATATATATTTTTTCAGTCCACCATGACGAGCGTAAAAAGACCAATCCAAAGATATAAATATTGTCATATGTTAGATAAGCACTTTTTTGAGTAATTGTGATTTTTTTGCGACTAGTGTTTAACGGATATTTTCATTGTAACTGTCAGCCCCACAAGGTCACGCAGCGCTCCCCCAGCAAACGCAAGATCGGGAAAGGGAAGGGATTTTAGTACTTGAGGATACGAAAAATATTCGCAAGACTGTTGCATTTTTTCCTGAACTCTCCTTTCCATCGTGATCCATTTTCAGATATTTTGTGTTTCTTAGGGATTAAAAATACGGATTTGTCTTAAGTAGTATTTATTGAAATAAGATCATTTCTATCCCTAAGTTAATATTATATTCTTATTAACATTGAAATTGTTTGCTCAAAATACACAATATTTTTGTACAGTTTTAATTATTTATTCTTATTGTGCTTTGTTTAAAGATCCCATTAATGTGTATCTTATGAAACCCCATTAAATGGAGTTGAAGTTATAAACAATTTTATTACGATACAAACTTATGACAAATCCTTATTTTCCTTCCTTTAATTCCTTCAATCAAAGAAGGTCGAAAATCTGAAAATGCGGAAGGATGGAAAGCACAGTTCAGGAAAAACTGCAATAGTTTTGTGAATATTTGGAATATGTTTCGTATCTTCAAATCTCCCTTCCCTTGCCCGGGCGCGCGTTGCTGGTGGAGCGCTGCGTGACCTTGTGTGGTGGACTATTCAAAATGTCTGTTAAACCCCAGTTGCAAAAATCAAGATTAATCAAAAAATTGCTTTTCTAACATATGACAATATGTACATCACTGGATTTGTCTTTTTACGCTCGTCATGGTGGACTGAAAAAATATGTATAGTTCCATTTGAAAAAACAAAGTTACCTAAAAAATCTCGTAAAATACAAGTGATAAAATAGAAATTAATGCACGTATCTATTATATATATATACGTGTGTGTGTATATATATATATATATATATATATATATATATATATATATATATATAACAGTAATGAATTTTTGTTGAATACAAACTTGCCCAGGTAAATTGGAATTCATTTTGTAAAGGGTCTATAAAAATAATTATTATGGAGTGAAATGAACATGTTTACTGCAGTAGCAGAGACAGAACTGAAAGTGTTAGTGGCAACAACAGATAACAAACTCAATATTATGCGAGCAAATCTGATGTTTATTGAATTCGGGAAATTCCAATATTTTTGTGTAGGTAATAGCATCACACTACACACCACTCACGGGCTCACCACTCTTTCAACAACTAATTTATACGCTTCTGTATTCCATTTTTAAATGGATTATTTTGTTGTTGTTTTTGAAAATTGCCTGGTTTAACCAGGACTTTTATAATTGACTTTGCTGTACTATTTTGTAGCCCGGAAATTATTTATTTCGTGGGGAATTTTCCCTTCTCACATTGTGGTTAAATCAAAATTGTGATCATGTAACAATTAGTGAAATATATGGTTTTCTCAGAAACAAAGCAAAAAAATAGTTTTAAAAAAATTGAAAAATTTAACCCAGTTACTATCTTCTACACATATAGAAAATGGCCACCTCAATTAACTGATCATCTCTATAAATAGTTTTTCATGTAATAAATTTTCCCATAAAACACGTGTTAATATTCCCTCTTTTAAGTAGTCACCCAGCCCTGTGGTCAGCAGTGAGGCACATTTCTTAGATAAACATGTTCTAGACTGACAATTTCCTGACATTTTGCAGTTTTGATCCATAATGCTATAAAATATGGAAGACAAATATATGGTACTATTCAGAATCTTAATGCATTGGTATGCAATGTCAGATATCTGAGAGAGTGTTGCTTATTTTGCAAAGTGATTAATTTGTTTCGGATATCAATTAATGATTTTTATGCAGGCTCTAAAATTACCATTGGGTAAGAACTGCAACTTTATGTCTAGTTGGGAATCAAAAGTTGTTAACACACGATGGATACAAACGTCATTGGAAAGAGTAAAATCTAACCAGAGACACCCTTACCATATTCTCATAAACTCCATTAAGCAGCCATCTGAACTAATAGCCACTTTTCTTCAGAACTTTGTGTGTTTGTGTTTCACTGTTATGTTTTTAAAGTACACCTTAGCATTTAATGTACTTTTCAGTGGAACCTTTCTCATGCTTCATTCTCCATAATTTTTATGGAGTGTTCAGGCTGAATGGTAAAAACATTTCTGTTAAGGGTGCTTCTCATTAATTATTTGTTACTTCATTCATTCAGCAATTAAAATTCTGTGTAAAAGTTTAAAATTTATTGGAATAAAAAATAATTGAATTTATATGTACATTTTACTCTCAAAAGTTTAGCTTTTATACTTTCTCTAGAAGTTTTATCAATCATTTTTACTGTCATCAAAACCCCTTCACAACAAATAATGTTTTCCAATTGACATAATTTTAGCCATTTGTCTGTGTTAATGCAGACTTATAAATCCCATTTTACCATATATTTTTCAAACTTGGTTACAGTTAGTGATTAAAGCTTTTACCATTTTTATTATTTTTTTCGACATGCAAGTGCAATTAATAATTGAATTGATTAATTTTTATTTTATGAAAAATCTTAATTTCTTCGGAAGTTTTATTACTAATACATTGGTAAATATTGAATTAAAAAGTTTGAAGTTCTGAACGAGTGTACTAGCTTTGTTACAAAACTACATGATGTTTTGTAAAAAAAATCAGGAAAGAAACTTTATGTGGACTGAAATGTATTTGGTATAGAAATTCTTAGTGAGATATTTAACATTATACCTGAATATTAATGGGAATAATTACTATATATGGTTTACATATTTGGTGTGTGCATGGAGATCCAAATAATTAACTACTAATTTAAGTAATTAAACAGTACAGTACTTTATTTGTAAGAAATAAAATTAAACAGAAAAATTTGTTCTAGATATCAAGTAATCAGTACTCCAACTGATATCTTCATGATAATGGAATATGTGTCTGGAGGTGAACTCTTTGATTACATAGTAAAACGAGGCAAGGTAAAAGATATAATGCTTTCATTGTGTACTATTGTTTGTAGAATTGTTCAAATAAGATTCTGGCATATCTATTTTAACTGTATTTTACTATTTACCCTTTGTAATACTTCCATTTATACACTTTTGAGTGTAATATCAATTTGAGACCTGATTTTTTTTTGTTAAGAAATGATACTTTTAGTAATTTTTAATTGTTATCTGTGAGGTTTGATTTTCTATAAATTTTCTACTAAGTTACCGAGATTGATCTATGTTTTTTGTGTCTTTTTATTTCAGTTCTTTGATGATATTTTACCAATCAATACACTAAGACCATTTTTGTTTGAAACTAGTTTTATGTTGGATCTGAAAGTATAAGGATACCCTATGAGAATTTTACTGGTATTTGATGCTTGTTTATGGGAATATTAAAAATATATTTACATTTTGTCTTTGTGTTATGTAGCTCTTTAGACTATATTGCTGCATTGTTTCATTTTAAAAGAAAGTAAAATTGTCATCCGTTTAGGCTTTGATCACTTTACTCCAGACATGTCATTCTGCTTTTTCTTTGAGCAATAATTGTGATCATTTTAAAAATTACATGTAAATACAAAGGTCATCATATTCAAAGTTGTCCTTAGCCATCAAGAATGGAAAGATGTCCCAAAGACTTGTGTCTAAAAACAGATGTTCCAAACACTGATATATGTTCAGTAGATCTCCATTTATTCAAGCTAACCAGGGACTCGCTCAGTTTACAAATGTGGAAATTGGTTGATTGGATAAAATTCAGAAATTAGGGGGGGGGGGACAGACAAAGTTAAATTTATGAAATGAAATTAAACAAACACGCAGTATAAAGAACTGTTAACACTGAGATTTACATACAAAAGAAACCACAAATTACACCATGTTTTGTAGGACAGGATTCCTGTTTTTAAACATCATTGCCATATTAATTGTTGCTTCAGTAGTGCATTAATGATACTTTAACTACATGACAATTTTTAAAAATTTGGTCACTATCATAAATTATTTTTAAATTTGATACACAGAGCATATTTGAATTTCTTTTCTTTACAGTTGCGGGAACATGAAGCTAGACGCTTTTTTTCAACAGATTATATCTGGTGTGGATTATTGTCATCGTCATATGATTGTGCATCGTGATTTGAAACCTGAAAACCTTCTTCTTGATCATAATTTACATGTGAAGATAGCTGATTTTGGTAAGCATGTTGAAGCACTATTCTGCACAAAGATAGAATTTATGATCTCGAGTGTTAAAATACCAAAACAAATATAAATTGAAGTTAACATTATTTGACCTCATTGTAGCCTGTGACATCTAACATATTTATTTTCTAGCCTGGCTGTAATTGAAATCTCAGCTACTAAATGAAATGTAAGAGAAACAATTAAAATTCTTTATTAACATTTTTTTTGGAATCTCGCAAATCGTTGGTGTCACTTGCAACAATGATGACTTCATTCTTCTCATTTCATAGTTTTTCTCCTTTACAATCCAAGATAGTAGTCTGTAGAGAGTTGCTTTTGAGATGATCAGGCCTCTTCTAATCTCTGTGAACCCATTTCATGTTCTTCATTCTTAAAACAATGAAGTTTGTTTTCTTTTGACTCTTCAATAGATATAGCCGACAAACAAGATTTAAAATTTTGCAAACATGTCAACTCTTTATTCCATGATTGCCAGATACTGTAAAGTATCAATTTTCTTTTTGGTGATTTTATATATACAAGCCTAACTATTAGAGCTTGTGAGGGCCCTTTTGTGAGGAACTACTAATGAAACTTCACATTGTAATCTTGCTCTTATTTCTGAACTCCAGCTACAGTTAGGTCAAATATGATACTTTATAGGTTTCTGAAGTTGTACAATTTAGATTGCTCATTTTATTTCATGCGAGGAAAATAATTTCTGCAAAAAGACAATAAAAATTTGCACTTAGAGAACTATTTTCTGGTTTTTTATTTTTTGTATCCATTTTTTGTTTTCCCTCTCTCTTTTTTCTTTCTCCACATTTCTTAGTAATTCCATTCTTTAATCTTTCTTATGGTCATTGGAGGATTGTTTTTGGATTCATTTTTTCTCATTTTATGCTGATGTATATTTGTAGGTTTATCAAATATGATGATGGATGGTGAATTCTTGCGAACAAGTTGTGGTTCACCTAATTATGCAGCTCCTGAGGTTATTTCTGGCAAATTATATGCTGGTCCAGAAGTTGATATTTGGTCATGTGGTGTTATATTATATGCACTCCTTTGTGGTACATTACCATTTGATGATGAGCATGTTCCTACATTGTTTAAAAAAATTAAATGTAAGATTCTTTTTTCTATTCATTTGTGAAGAAATATTGTTAATCAATTATATTTTGAAATTTATTTCAATTTTGTGTAATTGCAGCTGGAATTTTCCCCATACCTGAATATTTAAACAAGAGTGTTGTCAGTATGCTGTGTCACATGTTACAAATAGATCCAATGAAGAGAGCTACTATTGAAGATATAAAGTGAGTTCAAAGGCTTTTTTAACCTTGGAGTATTCATGTGGGCAACACATTGTGGCATCGTAGTAGTGAAATGACAGCACAGACACAAGCTCTATGTACAAATCTGTTTATTTACAATATTTACACATGTACTGTTCGCCAGTACTCCTTGACTCCCATGTGCATGCTCCCCGTCCCTTAGGCTTGTGCATCCCTCACCTTGCCTCTTTACCATGCTGGTGGCCCGACACTGTGTTACGCACACACCGTGTCTTTCAGAATGCACGTCTGTCTCGGGTGAGCATATGCGTCTACTCACGAGGTGCTCTCAATACGAACTGCCTTCTGCTCGTGCCCTGCTAAGTTATTTTGGCGGTCATGTGATCGCCTTCAGCCCTGTAAAGATGAGGGGGCCCAGGGCCACATGTGCGCCCACAATGGGTCCGGTGCCCCTGCCCACTCACGTTGTGTCATGGGGGCACGGCATATTCCAGTGCTTTTGTCTGTCCCATGTGTCTGGCAGCCTGCATGCCCAGCTGTTTGAAGATCTTGTGCCATGTCCCGGCGTTACAACATATGGCTCAGCCATTTTACTTTTCCTGGGACGCAACCTCTATTGAGTTTAGTTTGAAGAGATGGCTGTTGTATTAGCAGCTTCAGATGTTACTTTTTGTGTTCAGTCTTCTTTCAAGCTTTTCATAGCAAGCCCATGTTTGTGAGATATTTTGAAAGTTGGTTGGGCTACAATTGTAGCCTGCATGAGTACTATTGTTTTGGATAATAAAAAGTAATATTGTTATGTAGGAAATATGAAAGACTATGCATTATTGTGAAATGTATTATGTCATTGTATATGTAATTGTACAAGCACTGTTTACTTAACAGCATATTCCCTTCCTGTTGTTGTATTGGGTATTAGCAGCATTTCTTTATATCTGTTTAAGAAAATGATTGTGAACAAACATTCATATACAATTGTGTGGATGCAATTGGAGAGAAAAATTTATAAAAATGCAATCGTTAAAATCTGAAATTATAAACCTTTTTACTTTCTTGGATACTACTTATGTAGTATAGAGAAAGTATTGTAATGCTGTGTCAAAAAAATTGTGGTTTTTTTCGACAGAAAAACTTTTATTGTGGAGCTCTGTTACCGAAAAGGTGGATAATTCTTGTTCAGAAATATGGTAGATTACTTCCTCTAAAATGTTATGTATTCAGAATCCACATTTTGTGAGTCTTTGATACCGAAAAATTAGTAGACTGCAAAACATCCATCAGTGATCAATGCTAGCACCTAAACTGTTCAGACGTTTTTCTCCAAAAGTGATATTCCTCAATCGATCTGGCTGAACTCAAGGCCCTGTGAATTGAAGGAGATCTTTTGAATTTTGGGGTTTCTTACATAAAGTGTTAACATTTTAAAACTTTTCTTCAAAATGGTACTAATTTTTTTTTATTAACACTTTAATGGAGCATGGATTCATGTGTCACTATTGGAGCTATCCGGTCTGACAGACCGGGTGGTTAGATTTTATTTTACAAACATTAAGCGTTGGCAACTTATATGTAATAGAAACTGTAAATCGACACTAAATAAACGTTTTCCGGCATTTTTTATTATTACAAAGTTACAGTTTCACTTAATGAATCTAAAGCTCTTAAAATATTACTAAATTTTCATCAAAATAATGTTGTATAATTTTATGAAACTAAAAATAAAATCAACTTCTTTACAGTTATTTTCTGTGCATTTTATAAAAAGAAATGTAATTCTCCTTCTACCACAAAATCAGACACAATCAGGAGCACAATCCGTACAGACTTTTCAAATGCACTCAAGGCAGATAGGTTTTGAACATCTGATACATTGGTATTGTGTCTTTCTTTCTTTGAGAGAGGGGCACTTGCTGCATGTCTTTCGTTTCTTCATCTTGTCACTTGGGATTTCTTGTGGATTAACTGGAGGATCACCACTGAGTGCCAGGGCATTTTTGTCTGGGTGATTTTCCAGGGCTCTGGCTTGACCGCTGAGACCAGGTAATCCTCCCCTAACAATATTGTGAGCTGGAACCTTTACGTTTTGCCTAGGCTCAGAACTATTCCAATTCAGACTCGCTCTTTTTAGGTTTCCCATAGTAGTATTCAGGCTCTACATTGTTTTGTATCTCACCTCTATGAAGTTCTTCATTCAGAAGATAATCACTTTCCACACTGGAGTCCGTCAAATCAGTCTTCTTCATTTGAAATAAAAAAATTGGGATCTTCATCGGAATCATCGATTTCTGAATCTGAACAACATTCATCACCAGACGCTTCCTCTAACATCACTTGAATTCATCGCCCACGTCATCAATATGCAGTAGGCGGCTAGTGGATGGGTTATCTGTTAAACTTTAGATTCAACCAAACCCTTCTTGGAGTAATCCGGTATGACACACCTGATTCAGTTCATACGCTTCTGGTGCTATCTGGTATGAGAGACCAGTAGGGTTTCCAGAACAGACACAATGCTCATAAACGATCAAATGAAACTGATTAACAACAATTGGAATGTAGAGGGGAGGTTTGGGGGGGGAAGCTATTGGGCCGGAGAATCATTGCTGCCTAACAGGTTTGCCAGTATAAACAAACAAAAATATTGCCCGGTCTCAGAGACCAGTAGCTCCATTAAAGTGTTAAACTTTCCTTGAGTAAGATCAAAAGAAGCTTAAAAATTGCACAGGTCTCATTTTCATTGAATTCTCTGAATCTTTGAGAATTGCGAAAGTTCAAAAATGTTTGTGGCACCTTCTACAACAACAACAATGAAACCAGAGATTTTTCTCATAACCCAACAGTAGAAACTTTGGGTCTATCTGACCCAGCAACATCTAAGCAGCATTCTATTCAGTGAATGAAATTAGTTCTTCATGTATTCATCAAATTCATCAATCATTCATTTCATCAATTCATTCATTTCAATCATTCAATTCATCAAAAACCTTCAAATAGTATCTTCCTGAAGAGATGACGACCGTTAGTTTGAGTTTATCCCCAAAATGCGGTGTTATTCCTGCTCAAAGTTGATGGGTTGATCTGACCAACATTCCTGTTTATGAAACACTTGTACATCATGGCCGGCTTCTCTAAAAGTTATTTTAATGCATTAGAATAGAAAGATGTAGAATTAATTAACAAGCTTTTAGAAAATGATGATTGTTTATAAAGTAATGATGAAGTTGGAGATCCATCATTTGAACTAGAAAGTTTATGTAGTACAGATTCTAAACAAGAAATTGAAGACATTGAACTAGAGAATTGAACCTGAACCTCTCATAAGTAATATATTTATTTGCAGTCTTAAGTTTTATAAAGGCAATGTTTTAAGGTTACGAAATGCAAGTTATTAAAAATTTTGTAGGCCACGAAACACTCGGGAAGGATAGAAAAACAAAATGGTTGTAAAAAAATATTGTAATTGCAAAAAATACTTACATAAAACAAATTATGAAACATTATTGTTAAAAAATGCTTCCATTATGTTTAAGTCATGCAGATATATTTTGATGATTAACTTATGGTACATTTTCTTTTCTTCATTTGTCCTTCATTCACTTTTTTTGTTCACTAGTCTGAACCATTTAAAAAAATTGTGATATATTTTTTGCTATATATTATATCAATTTATTAGCATATATTACTTTGTAATAAAATATTTGTGTATTTAATTAGTGCTTTAAATAGCCTTTAATAACTAATGGGTCAATTTGACCCAATGATCCTACTGACGACAAGATTTTTCACATTCCCAATGACGGGTTAATAAAATCTGTTCTAAATTACATTTGTAACTAAAATTGTGTACTTTTTTTGCAAATATGAGTAATTTTGCATAATTTTTGCTGATATTTAATATAATATTTGCCAGTTTGATAGAAATTTAACTATGAGCATGTGTGAACGCGGAGGTGGTGAATTGATTGTTATTCACCATAAATTTGATAGTGCTGTAATCGCTCTTGATAGTTGTATTATTAAATTACTTTTGTTCTTTTAAAATTCAATTCTACTGTATATACTGTTAGTATCATTTACTTCCTTCCAAGATCACCAATTGTTAATTATATTAATTATATCAAAACTCTAAAGTGCATTTTTGAAATGTATCCCACTGCAAAAGTTTTAATAACAGGTTATTCAACATCCCAAGTCTTGCGTAGTCGTACTATTGATTGTGTTTCTCTGACAAATTCAAATTATAATCTTCAAGTTGGCACCATATTTCAAAAACCTTTTAAGTATTTAAATGTTATTCAAATTAATACTGTTATGAATTGTAATGATAAAGTATTAGATTTAGTTTTTACAAATGATGCGTAAAAAATTTTTGAATCTGATTTTCCACTTGTGCTATGTGATGGGTATCACCCTGCACTGGAGATGTTTTTGACTTCTAATAATAATACAGCCTCACTGAATTGTCAGGAAATAATATATGATTTTAAATTTGTTGATTTCCCTGCTATAAATGATGCACTAATCAATTTCAATTGGTTTCCTTTTTTTAAAAATAAATACTTTGAGAATTCAACCAACATTTTTTATGATAAATTTAATCAGATTATCGAAACTAATGTCCACAAAAAAATGCATACAGTATCATCATTATTGTCATCATCATATCTTGATTGATACTCCACTGAGTTGAAAAATATGCTGAACTTGAAAGTGACTACACAAGCAAAATACAAAATACCTCTTGTTGATAGTGATTGCCTTTTATTTTATGATTACGAAAAAAGTGTAAATGTAAGCAAATGGAAAATTATTCCAGATATATGATTGAAATTGAATCTTTCATTGGTAATGATATCAACTTTTTCTGGAAATATGCGAACGTGAAAAGAAAAGTACTCAGACTTCCTAATGAAATGTTTCTTAGAAATGATAGTGGCAGCTCATCACATCAAAATGCTGATTAGTTTGCTAGTTATTTTGCTGAGGTTGTGTCCTTGCTAATGATATTTATATAAGTAGACATTGGAACGATTGATATTGATTATGTGGCAATTCTCAAATAAATACTTGTGGCAAATACTCAAACGAATATTTATAATGCCAAAAAGAATCGGAAAACAACTTGTATTCCTTCTTGAATGGTTGGACAGATAGAAAACAAAATGTGATGGATAAATCTTGCATTTCTAAAAATATTAGTCTCACTTCCAGTGTTCATCAAGGCTCCCACCTGGGGCCCTTACTTTTTATAATTTTTGTTAATGACCTTAAGCTATTTCTCCAATAATATTATGTACAGCAATCATTACTGATGCAAGAAAGTACATGTATCACAACTACGTGTGTTTTGTAGCTTACGTATCATAGTGGCGTTATATTTTGGTGATTGTTCACTCTTACCCCACATTGTGATTAGAATATACTAAAGTTAAGGGTACAAACCTTCACAAAGATTTTTAATTCTGTTCTGATTTTCGTAACAATGTTTTCTAACCATTTACGGGCGTCAAACATGGAGTAATGCTCAGTCAAGCTAGTCAGTCATTGCCTTCTATCACATTAGCCAGGGGCTCAGGATTGTTAAATACCCTAGGGTCCCAGACAGTCACCCATCCAGGAACCATGTTGCCTCGAGTTGTTTAACATCCGTGACTTCAGGGAGCATGGTTCAGCAATTCGGCTAGCAAACTCCAGCCGTTAATTCATATTTTTCATATATAAATAATAATTTTTTATTGTTGGTGAAATTTACTATGGTTTTGAAGAAAATTTGAATCAGAAACATTGCTTATTACAAGATTATTATCCACTTACGTGGAGAATTGTATTAATCTGTTCAGAGACTCTGTGGTGCCATTTAATCTTCTTTTCCTATTCCTGTTTATCTCTGGATGTTACCAAACCTGTTTCTTTCTTCTAGTATCCAATTTGAAGTTTACTTTTCTTGATTTTTTAAAAATTAAAGGAACTCAAAAGAATGTCTTATATCTTTTAATTTGTTTTAGGAACATGAATGGTTCAAAAGAGCTTCCTGCATATTTATTTCCATCTCCTGTGAACAAGATGCATCAGTCATTGATACAGATGCTGTAATGGAAGTTTGTGAGGTACTAGGCACATTCATTATTTTGACTTGACTTATTCGTAAACTTTATTTTAATAATCAGATCTCAGTTGAAATGTATGCATTGTAAATCCCCCTTTTGCAATATTTTAACTTCAATGGGTGTTTATTATTGGTTTGCTGGTAGCTCAATGGATATATTCATATACAATTTTTCTTTTGTGTAGAAATTTGGTGTCAAAGAAACGAAGTTCATTGTGCCTTACTAAGTGGAGATCCTCATGATCAATTGGCAATTGCATACCATTTGATTATAGACAATAAACGCATTGCAGATGAAGCAGCCAAAGCTGAACTTAAGGATTTTTATGTTGCTAGTAGCCCTCCACCGGTTTGCTTTCAGTCCAAATGAATTAGCACCCAGTCCAATTAGGCCTCATCCTGAAAGAATAGCACGTATGTATAAATATATAATCATAATCATTGCAGTACAGAAGTTTCCAATAAATATTAATTTTGCAGTTTTTTTTATTCCTATTCACATTACCATACACTGCATTTACCCGAAAAATAAGGTGACTCTCTAATGTTAAAGTGACGTCTTGAGAATTTTTTAAGTTTTAACTAGTTCTATTAATTAATTAATTACTATTAATATATACAGGGTGAGTCACATAACTTTAACACCTCCTGTAACTTTTGAACGGTTGCGGTTTTCATGGAAGTGCATGAGGGAATGGGACTATTTGATATGTGAATTCATTTCTATTGTATCACTTGTATTTTACAAGCTATTTGAGGTCATTTTGTTGTGTTTTTTTCAAATGGAGCTCTACTTATTTTCAGTCTGTCATGATGAGCGTAAAAAGACGAATCCAATGATGTAAATTTGTCATATGTTACGTAAACATTCTTTTGAGCGATTTTAATTTTTTTGCGGCTAGTGTTTAATGTATATTTTTAATGAAACTGTCCATCATGCAAAATCACGCAGCAATCCACCAGCAAACGTGTGCTTGGATAAGGGAAGCGAACTTAGTATTTGAAGATACAAAACATATTCCAAATATTTACAAAATTGTTGCAGTTTTTTCCTGAACTCTGCTTTCCATCCTTCCGCACATTCAGATTTTTGATTTTTTGTCTGTCTGATAGAAGCAGTTGAAGGATTCAAAATAAGGATTTGTCATAAGTAGTATGTATTGTAATAAAATTGTTTATTACTTCAACTCCATTTAATTAGGTTTTATATCGCAGGAATTAATGGATCTGGAAACAAAGCACAATGAGAATAAATAATTAAAACTTCTTAAAGAATATTGCAAATTTTGAGCAAACAATGTCAATGTTAATAAGCATATAATAATATCTCAGGGATAGAAACAATCTTATTTCAATACCTACTGCTTATGACAAATCTGTATTTTCAATCCATAAGTAATACAAAAAAATCTGAAAATGCTGAAGGATGGAGAGCAGAGTTCAGGAAAAATATGCCACAATTTTGGGATTATTGGGAATGTTTCATATCTTCAAATATTATGATCCCTTCCCTTCCCTTCCCCGAGCGTGCGTTCACTGGTGACTCGCTGCGTGACCTTGTCTGGTGGACGGTTTCATTCAAAATATCCGTTAAACACTAGCTGCAAAAAAATCAAAATTACTCGAAAGAATGCTAACTTAACATATGACAATATGTATATCATTGGATTCATCTTTTCGCGCTCAGCATGATAACTGAAAAAATATGTATAGTTCCATTTGAAAAAACAAAGTGACCTTAAATATGTTGTAAAATACTAGTGATAAAATAGAAATGAATACATGTATCAATTAGCTCCATTCCCTCCTGCACTTCCGTGAAAACTGCATTGCAATAACTTCAACTGTTCAAAAGTTACAGGAGGTGCTAAAGTTATGCGACTCATCCTGTATAATATAAAATGGCAAATTGGCTATTATATATGACTAGAAAATTGTCTGTTGATGAGAATGTTAAAACATATTGCCTGAGCTGTCATTATTTTCTTGTTCAATGTCATCATACTTAATGGATTTTGTCACTACCCTCTTCATCTTCACAAGTATCATTGTTTCTTTTGTTTTAGTCCTCCTCCAATATTGTCATCCCCTGACCCCTTCTGAAAGTTTTGCATGATAAAATTTGCATTCTTAGTCCTTTCATCTAATGCCACCTAAAAACATTCTCACTCCCCAAGT
Source organism: Acheta domesticus (assembly GCA_031308135.1). Classification (NCBI taxonomy): domain Eukaryota; kingdom Metazoa; phylum Arthropoda; class Insecta; order Orthoptera; family Gryllidae; genus Acheta; species Acheta domesticus. The sequence goes on from JAHLJT010008446.1 coordinate 134,066,071, forward strand.
GTGTCACCATATTTTCTTCCTGACTGGTTCTTGTTTGTGGCCTCTGATTCTTTAACAGTTATTTTTCAGAATAGACTTGAAATCACATTGTTTAATTCATGTGATTGAGTTGTGAACTGTAAACTCATAAACCTCTGTTCCTCAATTTTTGTAAGTAATGTGGGAGAGAGCTGCATGTTTCCAAGTTTGGGAAGTTTTTGCTTAGAAAATTTTCTTTATTATTCTTTACTGTGGTTGGATGTAGAATGCCTACTTCTATCAATACAAAGTTTTTCATTTCCACCTCTTGCAAACCACAGATTTGCTCTCACCAGACATTGACCTGAGAGTTCGCACAACCCTCGACAACTAGTGCATCATATAACAAATCTTGGCCGCAATTTTTATTCATTTTCACATTGCATTTCACTTGATACAATGCCTTTCATTCAAGAGTCGCTCTCTCTTGGCACATTCAAAAATATCAGTCTGAATCACCCAGCAAATTTGCAGTAGATGCTGAGAATACATCCGTGTATTCAATTAGTAAAGCCCAGAAATTCTGGCATTTATTTTACTGCAAATAGACAAAAAGGCTTTGTTTTTAACAAATAGGCATGCAAAAGGAATTTATTTTGGCTAAAATGTGCTAAAGAGGTACAAAAGGCGTGTAAGCAATAAAAAATACTTTGAAAGAAATTATTGTAAAAATTTCACAGTGATTAAAATTATTAAAATTTTTAACCTTACTAGAAAATTTACATAAGCACTTAATTGGAAGGACACTGTCTTTTCTTTGTAATCTTCATTGTATATGACTACCAAATTCTTTTTTGTACACTCCCTCTATCAAAGATTATTTTTTCAGTTTCACTGCTGAAAATTATTGTCTAGTGGCTTGCTAAATTTCATTATGATAACTACAGATTTGTTTCCCTCGTGAAGCCATCTCTACAAAATGCTACTGTGGATGCTTTTGAATCCTGGAATGGCATAACTAAAAAAGCTATTTTTGTTTTCAACCACATGACACACTTGTAACAAAACAACTTTAACATTTGCATCTTGTGTTAGTATGACAAATGCAACTGTTTTGCATTTTCCCATTGTCTTCTTACACTATGGCGTGTTCACCCTAAGAAGAGGACTGGCTGGATACTGACCCTTTCATAGGACAAACACGGCATGCTTGCTATCTCAAAACATCTGGGACAATTGAGAAAAACAAGACCAATATGCATCTTATATGTTTTTGTCAGGACCATTCAGTGAAGTAAAGGATGATCCTACAAACACATCTGGTCCCCCTATGTTAATACATAATTTTACCATTTCTTTCTTTCTTTTCTTTTTTTTTTCTAGCAGCTCTTCGAGATCGTGTTATGGGTTCAACTGTTGTGGGAACAGACAGACCCTCTCGAGGGACTCCAGTTAAGAGGGCAAAATGGCATTTGGGTATGATATGATTCTGTTAATTACAATAAGATATTGATAAGTAAAACTTACTTCAATGAATGCAATAAAAACTATTACTTAAAGTCATAAAGCATGGGTTGCCACATTTATGTGGCCTTGCTGATCTGTAGACAGCAGAAGTTTAGGCACTTAATATAGGCTCTATAACTATTGTATTTATGCCATAAGATGATTACGATCTTGTCTTACACATCAACAAATTCGTGTCTGTTCAGCAATACAGTATCAGTATCAGAGATTTGCAGGTGGCTGTGAAACACTAGTTATCTCAGGCAGCAGACATCCATGACATGAATATGAATGTTGATATCACAGTATGACAAATGGCTTGGTTCTCATGGTGAATATGTTAAAAAATAGTTCAACATACTGCATCTGCTTCAGTGGAGTTATTCCATAAGTTTATTATATAAATACATACACACACACGCACTCGCACTCTTCTCTCACTCTCACTCATACACACATTAGGAATTCCTAATGTTAATCTCTTGTTTTATTGTTATCTCTTGCTTTTAATTGTTTAATTAATTGTTTGCTATTTTCTTGTACTAGAAAACTGATGATGATGGCTAAGCCATCGAAAGCTGCTCTTAAAATAAATAACATTGTTGGCAATGACAACACCTGTGATCATTTAATCAAAATTGGCAGTTTTAGGGATTATAAAATCCGCTTATTAATGCATAAATATTACTAAAATAAAAAGACTCACACTTGTATACGATACGAAATAAAATGAGCTTGTACTTAAAATCTACTGTCTACCGATCAGGGTAAGAAATCATTTTTCATTACACAAAACAATTATACTACACAGCAATACATTAAAAATAAGGCTTTCTTGAATACTTCAGCGAAAAGCAAAATTTTGTTCTTTACATCATATTATTTTTCAATTTTTTGAAAAAGACTTTGATATGAAGAGTTAAATACTCATTATTAATTTAATTATAATACTCATTTAATTGTGATGACTTCATGTATTGTAATTGCTTGTAAGAGTTTATGTATACAAAGTAAAATAATTTTGTTTGTAGTATACCTTCATACAAACTAGTTTGTTTCGTTTTTTCCTATTTATTCCTACCTATTTTTAGAATGTAATAGAATTAATGTAAATAATGTGGTAATTTCTGTTGTGTTTTATACATAAAATATTAATAAATAAATATAACATTTTCCCAAGTGAATATTAGCAGGGGAGTGCTGTGTGACCTTGTGCAGCTACAATAATTTTGAGCACACTTTAGAAATTGCTTGATTAAATAGAAATAGTTCCTAGAAATGGTATAATGTGTGATATGAATTCATCCAATTGTCTTCGCTGTTTTCTTAAAATTTTACATATTGCTTAATTTTCTTTTAAATAGGAATACGATCTCAAAGTAAGCCAAATGACATCATGAATGAAGTCTACAGAGCAATGAAAGCATTGAACTTCGTAAGTTTTTTTGAAGTATTGTTTTAGTAGGTAAAAGTTATTGTAATTAATTTTGATATTGAAGAGCTCAATTTTAAATTTGTTTTTGTTTGTTTTAGGAATGGAAAGTTATAAATCCATATCATGTTCGAGTAAGACATAAAAATGGTATAAATGAGAAATATGTAAAAATGTCCCTTCAGTTGTATCAAGTGGATTATAAGAGTTATTTGTTGGACTTCAAGAGTCTAAGCAGTGAAAGCAGTGAAGAAATTGAAGCTTCTGGTGCATTAGGAGATCTCAAATATGGTAAAAAGTTTTTCAAATCTTGAATCGTATAATAATTTCAATTTCAATTAACTAATTATAAGTAGTTATATAATATTGTAATAATTATAACTTGATTTGCTGTGTTTCTTGTAGATCCTTCTACTCCATATCAGCAAAGCACAGGCCATCATACTATGGAATTCTTTGAGATGTGTGCGGCTCTTATTACACAACTGGCTCGCTAATATCTGTCTTGGAACAATAAAGGTAGATTTATAATATAATCAGCAATTAAAAATTTGTCTTCCAAAAAGTGTGCAGTAGTTAATCTATCATATTAAAATCAAAATATTTGCCCTTATCTGATCATGTTGACATTTTGAATAGGTATTACTTTTGTGGTACAGAACTTGATTAAGAATTGCAAATCTACTAGTAACCTAAATCTTTCATATGTTGACTCTTTCATTCGGAGAACTTTGATATTATTGAAAGTGAAATAAATGAAAAAAATTGTCTCTAAATCATTAATTGTGCAAAAATCACTTTCCAAGTAATCAATTAAGAATTGCTTTCATTAATGCAATGCTTTGCTGTTATCTGAAACAAAAACAATTCATCAATTAGAAAATACAAATATTAGGAAATCAGGTGTAAGAAAATTCAGGAGATTATAAGAATGAAGGAGTATGAATCGCTACATCATGAGGAGAGGAACAGAGTGAATCACAAAATAAGTGTTGTGAATCACAACTTAGAATTAAAAGTAATGCTAAGTATGGGTCAGTAATGTAGAAAATGGGCACAAAGTAGTTCAGAGAATCTCTGAATCTCCACATCGTGTGGATGTTGCCAAAAAAGTATTTAAAATCATATTTAGGGATAACAAGAGAATAAGAAAGGAGCTGAAAACTACACACATTACAATGGGAAATAAATGAAAATCAGAGGAAATCAAGAAAAATGTCAAAAAATATGGCAAATGGTATTTTTGCATGTTTTTTTGAGCTCCAGAATCCTACTCCCTCACTTTTAACACTATTGAATTAGTGGTGATCACTGGTGAAAAGCATTTGATTACAAGACATTTTGCTCGTGTAAAAGAAACTATTTGCATAGGCAAGTGAACTACTGATTTGTTTTGAGAGATTAACACCAATGAAGTAAACAACCCTGCCACTCTTGCACCTTGCAAGAGAGCTTGAGAAAATGTACATCTACAGTAATACCCCTTTTCTACACTTCTCATGGGACCAATGGAAAAAATTGTAAAATGCAAGAAAGTTAAAAAACGATAGGGTAGGCGAGTATTTACATTATTTACTGCAATGGTGGCTGATTTTACTTTCTCGTCCATACTTCGTAAGAAGAGAACAGTGTAATCGTGCGCCGGAAACGGCGAATTTTCCAAAGGAAACTCATATTGACGGGCCCTAGTAACGAAAAAGTGGATAAATCATGTTCCTTTATATAGTAAATTACGTTCTTTAATACATGGTGTAGCCAGAATCCTTTTTTTTTTTACAGGTCCTTGAAACCGAAAAATCGGTTGACGCCAAAATTTGTTCGTCAATGGTCAACGCTAGCACCAAAACCGTTCGGCCGATTTTCTCGAAAATTGATATTCCCCGATTGATCTGAACGAACTCGAGGCTTTGCGAGTTTGCCACACATATGTAGCACTTACGTATTAATTTACAGCATGTTGGTGCAGGATTTATCCACCTTTTCTGTATCAGTACGAGTTTTTCTATTGCAAAGTCGCCGTTTTTGCCGCAGCTTTTCATAACTGTCTCTGCTTTACGTATATTTCAGTGGCTTGTGGTAAAGGGCTTAGTTTGGGTAAGCAATAAAATATACTTGGGTTGTTATTTCTTGGCGCGTGGGTTCTAGTCTTCAGAATGGAATATCTCACGGTATTTCGCGTCGCTATCAGTCATGCCGCCAGGAGTCGCATGATGGCGACCATTGAGCAGTGCTGGCGATCATGCGATCACGCTCGAGAACGACGGAAAATACCGTGAGATGTTCCATCGTGAAGACAATACCCCACGCGCCAAGAAATAAAAACCCAAGTATAAATGGCCGGTATGGCATTCATTAGTTTCCAAAAGTTGGCTCTTAAATTTCCTTACACAGGGTTTCGAATTAGTAGTTAATGTCCGGCGTTGGTCTTCTTGCCTTAAGGTTTTTCTTATCTTCTAAGTGCCGCGAAACAAAACTCATTAATAAATCGCAAAACACGTGTCCGTCTACGCCGCTGCCTGCAGTCGGAAGTGCCGAAAGTCTGTAAAATAATCGGTAAATGTCGAAGTCGGTACTCTGGGTATCTCACATGGTAGTTTCACTTATAACTATAAACTAAAATCTGAGTTAGCACTTATAAGCATAAACATATACTACACTTAGAAGTACGCACTTCAGTGTCAATACGCCTATAAGCATTTATATTTAAAAGCCAAGATTTTCGTTTGAAACACTGCTTTCATTCAAGCGAGGTCCCGCAACTCAGCCGATTGCAGACCCCCACGAAACGCACCGAGTACACCCGATCGCCCCCGAGCTTCCTGTCGCCCCGCGAGCCCCGCAAGCCCCGCAAGCCCCGCAAACTCCTATGCTTGGCAAGCGCGGCCATTTCATAACTGCTAGTGTAGGGTGGCCAGCGAACCTGGAATCCTTGAAAACTGGGAAACTGCCTGAAAGAACCGAAAAAAAAACAAAAAAAAAACGGGAATTTCAATTGAAAACCGGGATTTTTCGTTCTTTTCAGATTTATCCTCAACTTTTAACACATTCACTTACGTCATCTTATTTAGTAAATTGCATGATTCAGCTCAATACTTGATGATGGTGATTGGTAAAATCGAAGTACGTATGAAAAATGCCACATGTACGTTTGAGGATTACGAAGTCCTAGACCTGCGCGTCACACTTGAGAGACATTGGCTCACTGTTTTTGATTGTGACCATATGTAATATTGTGTTATAATACTATATATTATATAATACTGTTATAATTTTATAATGTTGCTATACTAACACTCTCTGTTGTGACATTGGCACATCAGTCTGCGATGAGTTCGTGTTACCGCTGATTTCATCAACCTTCGCCAAATCAGTCTTGACGATCTTTATTTTCATGAATATGAAATATTCGACGTCTCGTTACGTTTCACTGGCACTTTTGGGGTAGAACTTAAGCTCCGTTAGCTTTGACGATTTGTTAAGGTTCGTACTTTGATTTATCTTCCTCATACTGAAATTGGCTACAGTCACAATGCGATTCCGCATTGGCTGATGAATAAAGATGTTCGATCTACAATATTTAAAAAAGGTTGGCATTGTTGGCACCTTGAAGGAGGTGTGTGTGTGTGGGTGGGTGCGTGCGTGCGTGCGTGCGTGTGTTACGTTATTGCGTGTTCATAACCTTCGATACTTCCTACTTACAAGTACATCACCAACTGAAATATTGTATCGATTTTTTTCCAAAATAATTCCACCAATTTTTGGATTTGTTTTTACGGTGTGAATAAAAAGGTGTTTAAAAAGTCAGTTCCGGAGAAATTCAGCGTTTTTGTTATTTTATTTAAAAAGTAAATGAAAGACATTTTTCATTATTACTATCATGTTTCTCGTCATTTTCTCAACAAGACTGTTTTTTCTTCTTACTTTTGCAACAGTGCATGAGATTCTTCCGTAAGAATAACATTGTCCATAAGAGCCCATTGTGCCTTCACGACGTGAAAATGAGTATAGAAAAACTTAGCTGTACCAAGCGCCCACCGCTCAACCAAGTGCCCAGAGCCTTGTTCCCCAGTGCCCAGTTGCTTGTGCCCAGTGCTTGTTGTTGTGTGTCTGTGTGGGTGCGTGCGTGCGTGCAGGTGCAGAGAAATGCGATCTGAAGCCACAATGCAAGCTTTTCGGCTCAAAAAATTCAATGTGATATGTAAACCCAAATGAAAGCTTCAGTCTAGACAAAAAATAGATTCGTTACCTGTAGACAATTAATGTGATTAGTAGAACTGGAAATGATTTAAACATTCATTTGAAACCAAGACGAGAAAGAAAAATACATACATTTTTAGGGGAAAAAAGCATTTAAAAAGGAAAAATTAGTCTAAAAGGGCATTTACTCATAAAAGACCAAAAAAGGAAAAATAAACATTCATCAGAATGTTTATTTTTCCATAATTTATGTACATATATTAATCGCCTTTAAATATGTTCATTAGAATAAAATAGGCATTTTCCTAAACATTTGATGTCTAGTCACAACGAACACATGCTCAAATTTGAGAGAGAATTTTTGTAGAGTGTAGCATAAAACTTAATTAACAATCATGTGACCAGTTGTGTGTGATGTGTACTACCCTGCAATAGCGAAGCATTGCTGGGACCACTAGTTAATAATAGACAACTGCTATTTTATTTTGCAGCATTTGAATTATACTGCCAGTGTTTGTAGTTCCCACTTCACTGGCTATACAATTTGTAGTTTTTATGTAATAAATTTAAGAAACTTCAAGGACAGTATATATTTCAATTATTTACATTTCTTTATTTTTTCAGGTTAGCGAGGTATCCAGACAATGGTGAAGAAAATCGAGAGGTTGTTTGCAACTTTTACAGTAGTATTTTATACAGAAAGAATAGATTTTTGTCTGGTTTCATCAGTGCTTCAATTTATTGGTATAAATAGACAAAAATGTTATATGCATGATTAAACATTTGCATAGTGCCCAAGGAGAGAACAATAATATTGATAGAAGAGGTTCTTTGGTGTAATTAGTACTGACCAGAATAACACAAGCCTCTGATTCATCTATCTGATACTTAGTCTCCTCTCCTGAGCAGAATTGTTTTATGTTTTTGAAATTCTATAGAAAGTTATTTTATCAATTAAAATTTTTGAACCAACTTTGAGTCCTGCACATTAATTTTTGCTTGTTTTATCCTCATGACTATGCAGATTTCCAAAATTAAATATTTAATAATTTCCCAAATTTAATGGTGAAAAATGTAATAATTTTGTAGCAATATCTTAAATAATCAAATGTTCATTCACTTTTTAATGTCATGGACTTATTATTGTGTGTGAAGAATGTATTTAAAGATGATGTAAGGAATATCTAATATTATGTATATCAAAACAACTTATTTTTCTCAAAATCTCATTTACTTGTGAAATTCAGAAAAATTAACCAGCAGATTTATATTTCTCAGCCTTCAGTGATTGTAGCACAAAAATTAAAATAATGCTATTCATGGTTTATATTATCTACTTTTTAATACTTCTGGATTAGCAGATAATAATGTAAATCATGATGGTTTTCATTCAATTTTAACTCAATTAAGCACCCCTAAATGAAATGTATATGGAGTATTTGGGCAAGGTTTGAAAATAACTGATGTAAAACAAGAAACGAAAATTAATGATGTGGATACTATTTGCTAATTATTTGCATCCTTAGAAAACTAGGGGATTTGTTTTAAAGTAGCATGTTAGGAAGGCACTCTTTTTTTATTTAGAAATATTAGGTAAGTTTTATTAAGAGAACCCCCATTGAAATTCAGGTGCAATTTTTCTATTTTGGTCGTGGGCCCCTGCATCCATGTGTCAAAAAACAATTTAAAATTAACATTAAATGATATCCTGTAAACTATTTCGTCGTCCAAATCTGAATGCAGACTTTAATTAATTTTTAAAAAATATTTTGGGCGAAAATGCGTTGGCAGTTATGAATTGGACGCGTTCAAGCAGATTTTATTGTAATCACGTAGATCTGAACCTATAGTCAATACCAATAGTCATGAAGTTAGAAATGCGTAGCGGAGCGTCAGTGGTGCTTTAAGTGTTTGGCTAAAAATACTTAAGGCCATATACTCGGTACAGTTTTTGTGTAGATTCTCATACAGTATCTGTACAGAAACTTCAAGATCCCAAACTAGAAGTATAAAAGCCAAAAGTCGCGTTCACACGGTCTGTATTTGAATTATGAATCGCCACAAGACGCCGCTCCCGCAAAGGGGTTTACCGGAAAACAACAATTGCGCCGTCAGAGTACTTTCAGTGGCGGTATTTCTGTGCGTGCTTTTGCTTGTGTGATATTAATTCATTAACCATGAGGAGCTTGGAGAAGAAAAAGTCAAAAGTAAGGAAAGAAGTAGTTATCCCAATATCACTTCACACAATTGCACCTTCACACTCCTAACCACAAAATGAAAATGGCCGATTACCGTCGCGTTGGGTAAACAAATTGCTCAAACGTTTTCATGCAGAAATCGCGGTCTGAACTGCACGATTGCTGTACTTCCAATCTGCACGAAAACTGTTCCGTGTATACCAGCTGTTATGTTGGTAACAGAGTGCCGGTTGTAATGTTGGTCGAGGAAGCAGGCAGGAGCAAGCGAGAGGACAGAAGTGAGCGAAGTGTGTGTCTTACCAGAGAGTATAAGTCTTACAGTGTCGTAAAATAAACAAACTGTTAGCTTGTTCAACTAGTTTTCTTTCACACATAAAACATGGTGTCAGGAGTGGCGCTCTAATAACTATTCTAATAAAAGTTCATTAGAGTGCGAAACAATAGTTTTCGAAGAATTCTAACACAGCTAAGAAAGTGTGCACGTGGTTAAATTTTCGGCACGATGAGTGATCAGAACCTTGCAAGTTTTTCGCCTCACAAACACGACTTCTACAACAATTACAACAGGAACAAGCACAAGAAGCTCAAAAAAATGCTGAAATTTTTCGGATGGTTGGAAAATCTTTCCAAGAATTGAAGATGCAAATGGAGACGATAACGGCCTCAATGAAACAACTACCAGCACACCAAGCGGAAAGTGGAAACTTTGCTACTAACGGCCACAGTGCGTCGTTCACACAACATATACCATGGCCACAACCCCTGGAAATCGACTCTGGTGATATTTACGATAATTTTGAACTTTTTAAGCAAAATTGGAAAACCTACTGTAGTGCGACGGGGATAGACGAGTGGAATAGTAATTTAGAACCCAGAAAAATCAATATATTATTATCGGTGATTGGGGATAGAGCCAAGAAAAAATTCTCAAATTTCCATTTGAAAGAAGAAGAAAAAACTACAGTTGAAAATGTATTAAGACTAATAGGCGAACGCCTGTTATCAGAAAGGAATCTTTTGTATGACCGTTACATGTTCCATACGTGCAACCAAAATGAAGACGAATCTTTTGATACATATTACCTGCGAGTCAGAAAAGCGCTGGATGTGTGCAGATATGATCAGAACGTCACTGCAAGTGAAATGTTGAGGGACAGGCTTGCATTCGGTATAAAAGATATTAATTTTAAAAAAAAGTTTTTGAGAGAAGATCATGAAGCTCTGACTCTGGAAAAGTTAGTTCAGACTTGCAAAGCTCATGAGATATCAGAAATGAGACTAAAAAGTGTATCGACCGAAGAGAAAACAATAAGATTTCAAAAAAAGAGGGTAGAAAAAAGGGTACTACCAGTCAGTTACGTCGCTTTTGTGGAGGAATGCTCGAGTTTAAGAAATATCTCTGTCCGGCTTGGGGAAAAAATTGTGCAAATTGTCAAGGTCGTAACCATTTTGCTAAAGTTTGTCTAAAAATGAAACATTATAAAACTAATTGTAAAAGAAACCCTAAATCCAATCAAAAATCTATTAAAGAAATCAGGGAAGCTAAAAGCAGTTCAGAAGATGACAACAGTGACATAGAACTCACTCACACAGATACATTGAAAATATATAAGCTTAATAAAAGTTCCAATGAACAGAGAAAAGGTCGCGTGGAGCTGACACTTCGCTTTGAGCAGCAATGGAAACAAGTGTTCTGTGACCTTGACACATGTTCTGATGTTAATGTTATTGGTTTGAATGACTACTGCAGATTGATGAATAATAATACTCCAGATTTATTAACATCGTCATGTCGATTATACAGTTTTGGAGGTGAAAGAGTTGAGATTTTAGGAGAAGCTGAAATCCCTTGTAATATAAAAGGAAAGGTTTTTATACTTGTGTTTCTAGTAGTCAATGTAAACCATGGCCCTCTATTGTCTGAAAATGCATGTCTTTCTTTGGGATTGGTGAAATATTGTTTCAAATTGGGAAAAGACAATCTCAGTGAGGAATTGGAGGAGGGACGTAAAGGAGCTTTGGAAATAATAAGCAAACATCAATCTCTTTTTGAGGGGTTTGGATGCATGCCTGGAGAAATTTCGCTTGAAATTGATAAGGAAGTGAAACCAGTTGTTCAACCTGCCCTTAGGGTGCCAGTGGCTCTAAGAAAAGATCTAAAAAAAGAACTGAATATGCTAGAGGAAAATGGAATTGTTAGCAGTGAACATCAAAACACAGAATGGGTAAATAATATATTACTTGTTAAACGCAATAATTCTTTGAGAATCTGTATTGATCCTATACTTTTAAATGCAGCTTTAAAGCGCCCCCATTTTCAGTTTACCACATTAGATGAAATATTACCAGTGATTGGACAAGCAAAAGTTTTTTCAATGTTAGATGCAAAGAAAGGATTCTGGCAATTGAAATTGACAGAAGAAAGCAGCAAGCTGACAACATTTTGGACTCCATTTGGTAGATACCGGTGGCTGCGACTTCTCTTCGGAATATCTCCAGCACCTGAGATTTTTTCACAGAAGATGCAAGAAGTTACAAATGGTTTAAAAGGCATAGAAATATTGATTGATGATATACTAGTATATGGCTGTGGAAACACCATGAATGAAGCTATGGATGATCACAATCGTAATTTACACAATCTTCTGACTCGCCTAGAAAGAAATGGTTGCAAGATAAACAGAGACAAAATAAAGCTCTGTCAGACATCGGTGAAATTCTTTGGCCATATTTTATCCAGTGAAGGGTTAAAAGTTGACCCGGATAAAACAAAAGCAATAACTCGCATGCCAGTTCCTCAAAATAAGCAAGAGTTATTACGTTTTTTAGGTATGGTCACATACTTAAGTCGCTACATAAAGAATTTAGCTTCAGAGGCTGAGAAATTAAGGCAACTTACAAGAGACGACGTGGATTGGAGATGGACTAAAACTGAAGATGAGACTTTTGACAGATTAAAGAAACTCGTAGCAAATATTGAATCTCAAAAGTACTTTGATGTAAATCAACCAGTGATTTTAGAATGTGATGCTAGCTCCACAGGATTGGGCGCAGTGATTTATCAGAAGGACAAGGTTGTCGGATATGCATCTCGTACACTTACAAAGACTGAGAGAAATTATGCCCAAATAGAAAAAGAGTTTCTTTCTATATTGTTGGTTTTACACGCTTTGATCAGTATCTCGCTGGAAAGGAAAACATACTAGTGAAAACTGATCACAAGCCACTACTAACAATTTTCAAAAAACCTCTGTTGAAACCTCCAAAGCGCTTACAACTGATGTTAATGGTTCTACAGAGATATAAATTTGAGGTTCAATTTGTCAAAGGAAAAGAAAACGTTGTTGCAGACACTCTATCTAGAGCAGCAATAGAATATGAGGTTGAGGAAATGACTGCTTCTAAGCGGCTAGATATTTTTGAATTGAGAAACGAATCTTGTATTAGCCAGGAAATTGAGAGGATTAATGTTGAAAAAATGCTACAGATTACACCAGAACGAGTAAATGAGATTCGTGCAGCAACAGAATCAGATATGACAATGCAGAAATTAGTCAGCTATATTACTAGCGGATGGCCAAAACATATTGCTGATGTAGATGAAGCATGCAAAATTTATTACAAGTATAAGGATGAACTGTCAACACAAACCCAAATTGTATACAGAAATGATAGAATTCTTATTCCGTTTAAATTAAGAAAGAAGATGACTGAAAAAGTTCATATTGCACATTTGGGAATAGAAGCTACACTGAAACTAGCCAGAGATACAATCTTTTGGCCAGGCATGTCGGCAGACATTACGCAGAAAGTACAAAGTTGCGAAATCTGTATGAAATTCATGGACTCACAGCAACAGCCACCGATGCAGACACACAACATTCCAGAATATCCATTTCAATATGTTTCCATGGATGTATTTTTCTCAGAATACAAAGCAAAGAAAGTACCTTTCTTGATCACAGTTGATCATTATTCAGATTTCTTTGAACTTGATGTATTGTCTGACCTATCAGCTGAAACAATTGTACAAACATGTAAGAAGAACTTTAGTAGGAATGGGGTACCTTATAGAGTTTGTACGGATAATGGAACAAATTTCCAGAACAAAATTATGGAAGACTATTCAAGATCGTGGGGTTTTGAATTAGTGACATCTGCTCCCAAACATCAAAGGGGAAATGGGAAAGCTGAAGCTGCAGTAAAAATTGCAAAGAAGATAGTCAAGAAAGCTAACGAAAGAAATGATGATCTTTGGTATTCTTTGTTACACTGGAGGAATACTCCCAACAAAATAGGATCCAGCCCAGCCCAAAGAATTTTCTCCCGGAGGACGAGAACAGGTATTCCTGCCACAACGAAGCACCTACAGCCTGAAGTAATTAAAGAAGTTTCTACAACAATAGAAAAAAAAGAAAGGAAAGTAAATACTATTACGATCGCAAAACAAACTGCCAGATTTAGAAGTGGGTCAGTCTGTTGCTGTACAGCTAAACTCAGATAAAAATCATCTATGGGACCATTCAAGAGAAACTGAACGACAGGAACTACATTGTGGAAGTAAATAACCAACATTATAGGCGCAACATTGTGCACTTGAAGCCATTTCCCAGCCAGCCACTGTCAGAAACACAGTTGCTAATAAGTGAATCCAAGAAATCATCAGTATCTAACAATAATAACAATTCTAGGAAAGAAAAAGAAAAAACAATGTGTACCTCCAGTGCCTCAAATTTTACAAATTCAGAGAGTGGACAGAATTTCACAAATAACTCCAGTGTCTCAAATTTTACAAATTCAGAGTGTGAACAGAATTTCACAAATTCAGATAGTGGACAGGCTTCCACCTCAAGACCCTCTAGGAACATTCATTTACCTAACAGGCTTAAAGATTATATCATGTACAAATAATTATAAGCTGATTGTGAATTGAGTTGTATTACAGTAGTTTATTTCATTTATAAAAAAAAGGGGGAAGATGTTATGTTGGTAACAGAGTGCCGGTTGTAATGTTGGTCGAGGAAGCAGGCAGGAGCAAGCGAGAGGACGGAAGTGAGCGAAGTGTGTGTCTTACCAGAGAGTATAAGTCTTACAGTGTTGTAAAATAAATGAACTGTTAGCTTGTTCAACTAGTTTTCTTTCACACATAAAACGCCAGCCTTTAGTAATAAAATGCTTTGGACAGTCTCAAGGATGTTTTGCGTTAATCCCGAAGGCCGGAGCTTCGTCATGAAATTACACACGCGTAGCAAAGCGTCAACTTGCGTTAAAAGTTTGTTATAAATAGGACCCCATTCCGCTCTAGCCTATTTGTTGTTTGTCCTGTTCTTGGGGATTTGACCCGATTCCTTCAGGTTCAGTACGATAAGGAAGAAGAGTCCTGCATGATAAAGCTGTTTAAACTGAAACGAAGGTATGTGAGGGACTCATAAGGTGACATGTAATAGTAAACCAAAACTTTTGTAATCTAAGAGATAACAAAGCATTTTTGTTATTAAGGTTACATCAACATCAAGGTCATTAGCAAATTCTATTGGGTTTAACGTTATGAAACTGAAGACATGATATGGTAATGATAGGGGGTGAAAGGACGAACACAAATACAACCATGCCCTAGGCGGTACTCCGAGATCGCTATGACACTGCAGCTTTAGCAATCTCGGCCACCGGGGATGGGCAACAAAACTTTGATTGCCCTTTGCATACTTTCGTTTAGTGAAAAACCTGAACTACCTGCAACGGTTCAGGAGATATTCGAAGCGTAATCTTGAGGGGGGGCACCAGTATACTGCAAAGGCAAGGATTTCGAGATAGCACCTGTTTTTGAAAGGTGTGTATCAAAAACCTGAAGCAGGTAATACGACGTGATTCGTTCACCAAATACATTGTTCTTTTATCACAAAACTTCCTCTACAAAAAACGAGAAATAGTTGGCCAAATAGTGTTCTTTTATACTCAGATTTCTTCGCGTAAGGCACTAAATCCAACACGTTCAAGAGACTTTGTTAGTTCATCCATCTGGTGTTCCAATTTGAGTAATTCATTCATAAATGTCTCGTGCTTATACTAGAATCGATGTTTCGAGCTATGATGGAATTCTGGATTCTTGACAAGACTTGCATCAATAGCGTTGGTGATGACCCAGGTAAGTCAACTAAAGGTAAGCGCGCACTTCGTCTGTACGGTAGAAACGGCATTATGTGGGTTGCTCGTCTTGGTCGGTACGGAAGAGCACTTCGGGCTGTTTTGGAATCACTTTATCTCCTTGTATTGTGCGCGACGGCTTCATAATGTTAAATAAAGACGCAATTGGTTTACTTTTAATTGCGGAAGAAGAAAATGGAGTAAGGAGTCGAAGAAAACAGACTCTGGGATAATTTAAACGAGTGACAAAAGGGGAATTTCATGTATTATATAATGACTTAGTTGAAGGTGAAAAATTATTTCAGTGCTTTAGGACATCTCATGGCAATAAATTTTAATATATTTTGAACGAGGAACTGCGAACAGAGACGACAAATATTAGAGAGAAAATAGAGCTGTCCGCAGCGGCCGGAGCGGATGGCGGGAGCTGCACCGGAGCAAGCGAAGCCTGGGGGGGGGGTCGGGTCGAGGTAGGGGGATGAGAGGTAGAAGCGATAAGGCGGACGGCTGTTTCATACCGGACGTCGTTGCAAAATCTGTTGAAATGGAAGATAAAACGAGCTGTTCTCAGAGCAAGAAATGGCAGCGTGCACTGACCGATTAATTTCTCATACCCTGGCGTTTAATACTTGAATTTCTCATAGTGCTCCCGTTCGGCCCCGGCCGCCCACTGAGAGCTGGGAGCAATTATTGGTCTCTGCGCTACGGAGCGAAAACGTGATGAGCCCTGATCTAAGTAGAGATTATCGGTTTGTGGCAAGAAAGCATCACACTTTCACTAGTGGTGCTTCCAAAGCACATACTTTCTCGCTTTGTTCCTAAATCCTCCGCAAAATTAGACTACTACATAAACCAGCAATTTTTTTCTGCTCCGAGACGCGATCCCAAAACTTACGTATCCTTTGTTGAGTGAAGAATAAAAGTATCTCACGAAGCGAGGTCAGTTACACTAAATCAGGGCCGCTCAACCATTTGCTCCAAGGAGGAGCCTCCCGTTGCTCTTTTCTCTTTCGCCGCAGAAAGAGCAAATGACGTCATCAAATATCGATCGGTGGCATGTGGCACAGTGGGTCGCGTATTTCTACGGGGTATTTTCCGTTGTTCGGAGTGAAAAAATCTCACAGCTCTGGAAAAGGATATTACGATAGAAAAAACAGTATGATACTTTTGTAACATTAATTGGAACAGTTTCTAAATACAAACGTATTAGTGTAATTTGGAAATTAAAAAAACGACAATTTGCAATGCAGCATGGAAAGAAAAGTATTATTTTGCAGATTGCGCCGGCAATGCCAATTGTTTATTTGCAAAAAAGTGCTCAATAACATAAAGAAATTTAATAGCGGTGAAATTACACAGTTTATCATGCTGTTGAATATGAAAAGTATTATAAAGGTTGCACAAAAAATGTGATTAACTATAAACTAGTAATAAAAATACTAAAAATAAAGGAAATTAAAATTAAAAAATGAAGTTGATTGCAAAATCAAATACTCTTATTACACCTTTTAAGTGTTTTTTTCTCGCAATATACTTTCTTTTTGTAAGAGATGACATGGTGCTATTGAGCCGTAACATGCATTTCAGATGGTGAACTGTAATTGTACTTTTCATTCGAGATTTACAAATTTACAAAGCAGCAAAAAATTGCTCACAGTTGTATGTTGATCCAAACGTACTTAACAATCGAGCAGCATTACGATGCAGTTTTGGAAAACGGTTTTGTGGGAAGATCTTTTCCTAAACGCTCACGTTGTAGTATCGATATGCAATAAAATTAAACTCTTTGTATTGTGCTATTTTACTGTCAAAACAACATAAGAACATCAAAATACATCCAAAACTTACTTCTAGTGAGGCATTGTTTTTTAGAACACTGAAAACTTCCTTTTGTTCTTCTTCAGCGTACTTGTCATTTTCATCAGCATGATTAAATGTATAATGTCTTTGCAAATTAAACTTATTCACGTGATTGAACCCTTTATGTAAACTAAACATTTGGTATAGCTGCCGTAGTCGGCGAAAAGATACTTTTCTTCCCATACTGCATTGAAAATTGTCGGTGTAGATGCTCTGGTCTGTGAAGTGCTCGCGTCGACTTCCATGTTTCCGCGAATGGAGTTACCGGGACACTGTGACAGTGGTTATCGCAAGGCGCGCAACGCTCTGGCTCCGGTGTCCCGCTCTCGGCTGACAACAGGGCTCCGCGCTGCCGATTTGCTCTGCTTGAGCGGCCCTGCACTAAATGATCAAAAGTATCCGGACACGTGGCTGAAAACGACTTATTAGTTCATGGCGCCCTCCATCGGTAATGTTGGAATTCAATAGTGTTGGCCCACCCTTAGCTTTGGTGACAGCTTCCACTCTCGCAGACATACTTTCAATCAGGTGCTGGAAGGTTTCTTGGGGAATGGCAGCACGTTCTTCACGGAGTGCTGCACTGAGGAGAGGTATCGAATCGATACTATCGATGTAGGTCGGTGAGGCCTGGCACGAAGTCGGCGTTCCAAAATATCCCAAAGGTGTTCGATAGGATTCAAGTCAGGACTATGTGCAGGTCAGTCCATTATAGGGATGTTATTGTCGAGTAACCACTCCGCCACAGGCCGTGCAATATGAACAGGTGCTCGATCGTGTTGAAAGATGCAAACGCCATACCCGAATTGCTCTTCAACAGTGGGAAGCAAGAAGATGTTTAAAAAATCAACGTAGGCCTGTGCGGTGTTAGTGCCACGCAAAGCAACATGGGGTGCAACCCCCTCCATTAAAAACACGACCACGCCATAACACCACCGCCTCCGAATTTCACTGTCGGCCCTATACAGGCTGGCAATGACGTTCACCGGGCATTCGCCATACCCACATCGTGCCATCGAATCGCCACATTGTGTACCGTGATTCGTCACTCCACACCACGTTTTTCCACTGTTCAATCGTCCAATGTTTACGCTCCTGACAACCAAACGAGGCGTTGTTTGTCATTTACCTGCGTGATGTGTGGCTTATGAGCAGTTGCTTGACCATGAAATCCAAGTTTTCTCACTTCCCACCTCTCATAGTTCTTGGAGTGGATCCTAATGCTGTTTGGAATTCCTGTATGATGGTCTGGATAGATGTCTGCCTAGTACACTCTTCAACTGTCGGCGTTCTATCAGTCAATAGACGGGGTCGGCCTGTATCCTTTTGTGTTGTACGTGTCCCTTCACGTTTCTACTTCACTATCACGTCAGAAACAGCGACCCCCAGGGATGTTTAGAAGTGTGGAAATCGCGCTTACAGACTTCTGACACATGTGAAACTCAATTACCCGACCACGTTCGAAGTCCGTGAGTTCCGCGGAGCCGATTCTGCCCTCTCACGATGTCTAATGACTACTGTCGTCGCTGATGTGGAGTACCTGGCAGTAGGTGGTAGCACAATGCACCTAAAATGAAAAACGTATGTTTTTGGACGTGTCCGAATACTTATTATCACATATATGAGGCGTTCAGAAGCCAAGTCGACTAATTCCATCAAACGAAAATCTTCAGTATGAACAGTTAAAAGTTTCTTATCTATAAAAAAAGTCTATACATTATTCAGCGTATTTCGAATAAATTCATTCATCTTTTACAATTAAGGGTATGTTTTCAGCACTTTATAAATATATTTAAAAATCTCAATGCCTTTTTCTACCATAAAAAACACATTAAATGGAGTTAGTCACATTGCCAACTTAATGGTTTCTAAACAAGTTATTTTATTAAACAAATATGCCCAGAATAAAACATTTTACTAAAAAAGGTACCAGAATTATTGTAAGTAAATAAACAATAATTAAAATATAAATTGCCTGAAATGCAAATAAAAATATGTTCATTGCCCTTATTCTGCGTAAGTGATGCAGTAATCACTGTCAGGTTCTTCTTGAATTAATAAGGAATATAGACTTCAAGAGGCCTATTACATCCTTTTTTCCATGTAGATCGGTTTTGATGTTCTATAAAGAAGATCTTGTGGGAGATTAGACTTTCTAAAGGACATCTGTTTCCATTTTTCTTTTGGATATCAATTTTTCCAAATGTCATTTCTGGTAAGAATTTAGTTTCATATCTGATAGCAAATGTTTCAGTCTTCTCAAACCGGATACATCTCATTGTCAGCCAGTTAACTGGTTCACCTTCGACACTTTTTTCCTATTGGTTATACATTTTCTACGATTTATGTCGAATGGAAGTTTTCATGGTTCATTTCTGTGAGGAAATACTTGTCTTGTTTTCCTCTGCCAAGAATGATAACATAGCAATCCCTTAGAGAAAAAGAAGTGGCTACTATTTTTTGCCCTTTCTTCAATATAGGAAAAATGTGAATCATTCGGAAGGTAACTGTATCCTGGTACAGGGAAATTTAAATCAATAGTTTCAGTGTTACCACTCTGATTTTGTAGATATTTAATAAGAGAGAGAGAACAACTTTGATGTTACGATTTCGAACGCCGCATGAGTTAGAATACATGATTATACGTTTTGCATTATTGCTATTTATTGATTGAAATCAGAAAGTAAACATAAGAAATATCACATACACAAACACTGTAAAGTTGAAAAACACGAAAAAGTTCACTTCAGTTCAAAACAATTCGGTTAAACATCAACTGTCATGGAGCCAAGGAGTTAATCACACTGGCCACCGAAACAACTGATAAAATGTTTATTTGCTAGAGCAGTTAGCACATTCTAATGGCAAACCATTTAAATGTGGATTTTGCCGTCTTGGCAATTGACAAATATTTACTTGTGGAACTTATTCAGAATTTTTTAAAACTTGGAGTTAGATTGGCTTCTGAACTCGTGTATGTGTGTGTGTGTATATATATATATACATTTTCTGACGAAAATCCCCGCCTAGCAATTACTAGGTACCTGTTGGGAATTCGTAGCTATCATACTCTTGCGAGCTTTGTGATAACTCAGGACAGTGGGGTCTTTTTGGGTGATTTGATAAAATTCAAACAAGTACACAGAAATAAATTGAACTGGGTTTAATATTCTGAAACCCCTTAGCTGATTATACTGAACATACATAAATAACAAAAATCAAACAAACAAAGTGGTATCTTTCTCTTTTTAAAAATGCATGAAATCTTCATTTCT
Source organism: Acheta domesticus (assembly GCA_031308135.1). NCBI lineage: Eukaryota > Metazoa > Arthropoda > Insecta > Orthoptera > Gryllidae > Acheta > Acheta domesticus. The sequence goes on from JAHLJT010008446.1 coordinate 134,086,638, forward strand.
TTGTGCATATTTTAATACCTAGGAATTCCCGTCGTTCACCTTACTCATGAAGTTAACTTCAATTTCTACTTAATTTACCCAGTGACACCGGGTTCAGATTTTCGACATTTAATCCATAGCAAATTTAACATAAAAATGTGAACAATTACGTAACACTCTAAAACAATTTATTGTTACTATGAACAACATAAATTAAACACAAATTTCATTACACTTCTGTAGGCAAATTGCTTAAAATGACAGGAATATTTGTTTTTTACTAGAACAGTTCATTATTTTATTTCCCCTAGGAACGTTTCCTTTCAATAAGTTCTCCCTCGGTCGGGCGTTGACCTACATTTCAGCGCTTTTGCGCTGCTCGCCGTTACCTTACACCGCACCGCCTGGTGTTCGTCTCGAAGCCCGACCATGTCTCGCGACGACGACGTTCAAGGCTCCTCTCCCGTGCAAGCGGCCCTCGGCTTCGACCGTTTCCACCTCGGTCATCGCCTTCTCGTTGCGTTCCGCGTTGCGTTCCGCGTTGTCTTCCGTCGTCTTCCCTCTTCCTTGCATGACACCTCACGTCATCTGCTTCTTTCTTGCCTCGTTCACGCCCGCGTGCGAATATCCCTTGCAAATGATCGTCGCAAATGATTAAATAACGCGTATTTGCATAACTCGGGCGTACGTGTTGCACTCGATAGCACAGTTCTACTTAACGCCTCTGATTGAAAGTGACTGCTTCTTCACTGCACCAATTACTGTCCCTTCTTTACTGCCCGATGAATCACTTTGAACGATTTCATCTGGATTAATTACTCCCATCCTTATCTGAAGAACTCTCCTCCGGCAATTTTCCAATGTTTTCTCTTTTTGTTTGTGAATCACTATCTATACGTCTCTTTGTCGTCCAGAAACTTCTACTTAATCTCTCACTGAATCTATGTCGATATTGCTGCTTGAATGGCGATCGGAACTAGAAGGAATGTTCAGCAGCTCGCCGTTTTGTGTTACCGCCCTCCTCGTAGGGGTTACGGCGCGTCATCTCCCCCTCCCCAGTCTGACCACTTACTCGTCATCTTGTCTGCGCCTCGCCGCGGGCATCGCGCGCAATAGTATCATCGAAGGCAGCGGCTACACAGCCGCGCCCCTTTGAAAGGCGCCGCGCTCGTTCGCCCAGTCTACTGCCGTCACCCGCGGCCGCGCCGCGTGCTGGGCACCCGCGTTCGGCACTAAAATATATATATATATATATATATATATATATATATATATATATATATACATATATACATACATATATAACAACTGTACATACATAATAACTGTTTATTTGTTTCGGACTTGTGCACAGTCGCGATATAGTAACGTCTCATTACCTCTAATTAGCTAATCACGTTCGTAATCATAAAGAGAACTATGACTTCGTGATCTTGAAACAAAATTAGCATTTACTGCTTTACGTATACAGACAAAACAAAATCATTATTTCACTTTGGATCTGATAAATACACACTTTAACATACCACCTATACTGCAAGCTTTGGTCCTGAAGGCCCGTCTTCAGGATGAAATATGTCACGGTATTTGGCGATGTTCTCAGTCGTATCGCCAGGTATCGCTTTGGTACCAAGCAGTGCTTGCGATCATGCGACTTCTAGCGGCACAACGGAGAAAGACGCGAAATGCCGTGCGATATTCCATCGTGGCCATAGGGGCTCGAGGGACAGAGTTAGAAAAATCGCACTATAATTCTTTAACACATTTATACAAAACAGAGCAAAAGTAATTTCTTAAGGCATTCAATTTCACAAGCTAATCGTTTGCTAGCGTAAACTTTTCGTTCCCCCCTGCTCCAATCTATGCTGCTAGTGCGGTGACCATGAAAATTGAAGCGGCGCTCTTCTCGCCAGCCACGATAAATCACTGACCTAAGCCACTACTTTCACTTAGTCCCTTCGACGCTGGCTTGTTTACCTGATTCAACGATTCTAGTGCCGCAACCATGAACGTTCGGTAGCTTCGCCATTCGTACAGCGGTTTCGGTGGGCTCGCAGGCTACCTCCACCTTCTGTCGTTCTTCCGACTCGATCGGCGCTTCACTCCCCTCTTCTTCTCTCTTGAAGGCGTCGTCCCGTCCTTGGCTTCTTCTTTCTTCCTCGTCGTGTACGCTTTTGGTGAAAATGCGAGCACACCGCAATTGGGCAATGCGTTTAACAAAGTCCTTCGGCGTACGATGCCTACCTCAGTTCACTTACAGCAAATTAATTACTAGTGTAACGTTCTCGTTCCTTCTCCAGCATTAAAGTTACTTTGTATACATGGCCCGTACACATACAACATATACAACAGCCCCATTCGTACACATACAACAGCCTACTTTACTCGGCAGCTAATTATTACTAATACTGCAGCCTCGTCGCAATAACTCAGGTGGCGACGATTCTGGCGATAAGAATACTGCGGCGGCTATTACGGCAACAAGAAGTAATGTAGACGGCGACTCGGACGGTAAAGAACGAAGGAGCCTGTGGGCTCCGCTCCGCGGTATTTATTTTGCTACCCCTCGAAGTAGGAGTCGGTCCACCTCACTCCCCTTCTTCGGTCGACCTGGCGCGTCACGGCTTCTCCAAGTCAGCGGTCTCATTGCGGGAAACGGCCACTAGTTTCGTCGTTTCTTACCATTGCGGCGCTCCCTCTTCGAATTTATAACTTTTCCGCGTCCGCACACGGTGCGAGGGTGTTTGGGACGTATGGGGAAATTACCATAAGTCACAATATACACTGATCGTCATAAAAAAAAGCTGCACCCAGAAGGACAAGGCGGGTTGCGATCATTTTTGGCAGGCAGGAAGAGGGTACCATGCATACGAAATGATTACATTTTCACATTTGAAGGACCAATATTTATTGTGCTACACGGCCACAGATGGTACTTGTCAGTAGGGCGTGGGGCCGCCATGTTGGCGAATACACACGTCCAGACGTTGAGGCATGGAGTGGTACAGGTGTCGAATGGATTTCTGTGCTAGTCCATCCCATGCAGCTTGCACCTGAGCGCGCAGTTCTTGCAGATTGGAGGCTAGGGGCGGTGTCCTGATCGCATACTCCATAGCACCCCAAACATTCTCGATCGGGAGAGGTCTGGCGATGCGGCTGGCCACGGCAGAGAATCCACGCCTGCAAGGCATGCTAGGGAGATGGCTGCGGTATGCAGACGCGGGTTGTCCAGTTGACATAGGGCGTGGGCGTTCACGAAATGGCAGAGCCACCGGTTGCAGGAACTCCTGAACATACCGTGCGGCTGTCATGGTGCCCCCGAGAAACACGGGCATCGTAGGTAATCGTGCCCCACACCATCACACCAGGCTGGCGGACGTGTGTTGAGATACCAGAAACCGCTCGTCGTGGCGTTCCCCTCTGCGCCTCCAAACACGGACATGGTGGTCGTCGCCATCAAGGCAGAAGCGGGACTCGTCGCTGAACATGACCCGCTGCCAGTTTGCATGACCCCAGGTCCGTCGTTCCCGACACCGGGCGAGTCTGTAAGCGACGTTGCAGGGGTGTGAGAGGCAGGCGTCGTAACGGTCGGCGTGCGGAGAGCCCTGAGTTGTGCAACCGCCTGCCAATGGTACTGGCACTTACTCAGTGGCGGCGCGTGCTCTAAATCACAGGGGGTTCACAAGTATTAGAATCTTAAATCTCAGGGACGGCAATCGTCTAAGATAATATAGGCAACAACACAAATATTTGAAGAATAGTAATGATATAGTTTATAAAATATACACTAATAATTGAAATCAATTATTTTTGGAAGACAAATAATAGCTCTTGTACATACCTTTCAATAGAACTCCTGTTAAAGATGCCGATAAATCAGCAACTGTGCTGCTTGTATTGGAAGTCCATTCTTCTTTCTTTCTTGTCCGCGATCTATCGCGATATATATTCTATCAATTACTTTTTCATTTAAGTCTCTAATTTCATTTATTATGTCCTTTTCAACGCTCAGATGTTTCATCATGACCACGGAATGCAAGTTTGAACTCGCCACAGAACTTTAGGCAGTCAATAATTCTTGAAAGTATGTAGTGATTTTTTCGAATGGTATAATTGTGTTTCTCAAAGTTTTGTCGGAAGGCACTGCTGAGTTGCTGTCTGATGTCCATCCCCCTTAGTACAGAAAAATCTAATCAAGACTTTTTATGGGAAGCAGATTCTTCGTGCTTCTTGATTTTTTGCGACAAATGACTAAAATCATCTACTCCAGTTTTTGACCACGCCACATCCTTATTTACAGCAAAAATCAAGCACGGGAAACAATAGTTTATTTGTAACTTCACATCCGCATAACCAGCTGTTCTTCCTATAAATATCCCGCTTAAAAGTTCTGCAAAAGTTCTTATCTCAACTAATTTGTTTTTGTTCTAACTTTAGTTCAGGTAAATGGTCTGCCCAGTTCCTTAATTCGTAACTTGTCTTCCGCACTAAGATTCACAAAATTAATATTTAAAAGGGGCTGGACACTATTCATCTTCAGTCACAATTTATTCCACACGTGTGCCTCAAATTCACATGTGTATTCGATCACACGACGTGGTAAGATTCTAATTTTATATGAGAAATGGAGCACTGTTATCGTTCTTGATAACTCGATTGGAATACGAAAATAAACACACTCGTACACATTCGCTTTATCGCAAGAACATTCATTACTCACATCCCGGTATAGTACGAATTCACGTCGTTCAGTCAGCCAGACCAAGCTAGCACTGGGTCACTGCCTACCGATCAGCAGAAGAGATTTCTAAACATTAGTCACAGCTAACAGAATAGCAAACCTTTGAATATAACTATGAAGTAAAGAATTAGAAACTCTAAAAGATAAAGCAGATATTTGTTTAATACATTAAACTCATGTTTCTTTAATTGTTTAAATCTATTTTATATCATTTTTTTAAGAAGATACAGCACAAATGTTTACAAAACACAGAAGTATGGTACTTAGTTGGCACGAACGCGAAGAAAGCTTGCGATACCCCTGAGTCTCTGTCCCCTTAGTCATTCTTGACAAAGAAGCTTTTATGGCGGTCGTAGAATTTTGGCACCTTTCGGTGGTCTTGGGATTATGCGCTGGCGCGGTGACCAGCGTACGAGCCATGTATTCACCGCATATCCCCCTCTTGCCTCCCGCCTCTCCTCGCCCTCATTTCACGCCGCTCGGGGATTCTCTAATCCGCTGTGAACCTCCAAACCCGCGGAAGCACGATGCGGCGCTGAAGCGGCGCATCAAACCTTCGCCCTTTCAACTGAATATTTGATAGAAATTTTAGCTCCAGAGACCCACTATAGTCAATAAAATACACTTATTAACTCTTCATTCAGATGAAATAAAAAATTCTGATCTCTTGGAACTTTGTGGGGGTTCACTAAACCACTGAACCCCCTGCACGGGCCGCCACTGCACTTACTGCATGTGACAGTGCAGGCTGCACAGTCCACTGAATAGCACCTATCGTTGCCGTTGTATCTGTTCGCGCGCGGCGGATAATCCGTCGGTCCTCCCTCATAGTGGTGCCTGGAGGGCGTCCAGATCCCGCATGTCGTGTGTGGGTGCCTTCCTCAATTCATTGCCGCCAACAACGGGCGATGGTGGTGTCCGTACGACCGGTGTGGCGAGCAATACGGCGAAAGCACCATCCAGCCTCCCGCAGATCCATGATGCGGCCCCTCTCGAACGCGTCCAACTGGACAACCGGCTGTCGAATGCGTCGCCTAGGCATAATGTACTTTCAGGTGACTCTCCGGCGACGTTACCCGATGTCACAATAGCCGGCGAGGCCGTTTGAAGCACTCTTATCTCGGCCGATGAGCACGACATCACGCCCCTACCCCCGATC
>JAHLJT010008446.1:134092616-134119244 GCA_031308135.1 Acheta domesticus
CCCAAGTGCGCGGTCGACCGTGAAAACGAAATCATTGGCTTATCGAATGGTGGGAAAAATACCCATCGAGTTTGAAGCAGATCAGTAGGGTCCTTCAGGGTGCAGCTTTTTTATGACGTATGTGACGTTTGGTCCATTTACCAAAGTCCATTTACCGTCCCAGTCGCCCACGCAGCTGCGGCATCGTCTATACGTGTCATGGGAAAAAGAGCGCACCGCTGTGGTCAGCGCGAATGGGACGCGATTCAGTATTCGCTGACCGCAACTCTGCGCGGCACTTGCATTTCATGGCGAACGTGGGGGGTCAGTCTGGAAGGGGTATGACGCGATACCACCCCTCCACGAAAGGCGAGCACATAATGGGCCGGACAAATGACCGTTAGTTCTTCTTGGTTCGATCGTCGGCGGAGTGAGTAGTCTTTTAGTTAAAGCACAGTAGTCAGAACGAAATCGCCATCTTGTTAGCACAACTAAAGGTACAATTTGCATTGTGAAGAGAGGAAAAATTAGCGTGAGATAAGTACCGCAATTAGGCGACGAAAAATGGAACTAATTCATCAAAAGAAGATCAAGCACATAGTTACAAGAATTCAAGTGACAAGCGTCTATCTCAGAAACTGTGTTTTAACTTAGGATCCAAGGAACATGGAAGGATCAACTGTACAAACCGGGATAAGGGGCCCAAATGTTTTAAGTGCAACGAGTATGGGCACATCTCACCGAGATGTACAAAATGAATTAAGAGTGTGGGATGTATCCGCACCATGGACGACAAGCTGTTATCGAAACGCGTTTCAGGTGGAAATAAAGAAGTACAAGGCAATAGTGAAACTTCTATTCAGACTAATTCAGTTAATTCTATGCAGACTGAATTGCACGACGACCGGAAGTACTCCAGTGCATAGATTCGGGGGAAATTGATGTAACTGCTGTCTATGAAACAAAGGTTTGCCGATTACGTAAAGATTACTCACCGGCGAAGAACGTAAAATATACCATCCAAACGCATCCTTGAACGCAGTCAAGTTCAAGGATGACCCAGTGTGTCTACGTCCTCGCCGATTAGCACCGAAGGAGAAGAAGATATTCGACGACCAGATCCATGGCCTCATCGGTTATTTTAGAAAGTTTGTAAGGATATATGCTAAAATCACGTATCAATTATATGAAGTCAGGGATGGACAAAATTTCTTTTTTACAGACGCTCAAAAGCGGTCACTCACAAAACTTCAAGAAGTTCTGAGTTATGAATCAGTTCTGCGGATTTACGGTCCAAAAACTAACACGCATGAAGTAATTAGCAAGTTGGACATTATACAATCATCATTTGGTAATCCTCACAGGATAATCAGTGACAAAGGATCGTCTTTAACTTCTATAGCATTTCAGGAGTACTGCACAAAAGAGGAAATTGAGCACGATCTTACTACTACTGGAGTAACACGTAATGAACAGGTGCAGCGAATCCACAGTACAATTGTAGCGGATTTTACCAAGCTGTCTAAGGATAAATCCGAACATTGGCACCGACACACGAACGTGTTACAGATTAACAGTAACGTGTTACGTGTTACACATTAACAGCACTTTCCAGAGAAGCACTGGTAAGTTTCTGTTCGAGATCCTCGTTGGCGTGAAGATGAGACATCATGCAGCCGTTTTACACGTTTTGGGGCAAGAAGCAGTCCAGCTGATTGATCGGAAGAGACAAGATCTTCGACAGGTAGAGAAAGAATCCATCCTGAAGATCCAAGAAGAAAATCGGAGATACCATATCCAGCAGTCGAAAGCAGCCCTTAATTACCAAATAGGCGATACGGTGGCGACCAAGAGGACGCAGTTCGACCCAGGTGGAGTCAAGATTACAACATCAGCCGCCGACTACATGAAGGCGTACGTTTTCCCTTCAGGGACTGAAGCCTTTTGAGGATGGCCGAATGTGGGATCTGATGTTTGACTAGCGCGGTGTTTGGCTATGACGACGCCGCGTGGTGTGAGAAGCAGAAGCATGGTTGCCATAGAAAAACAACATTACGAATATTATTATGAAGTCTGTTGTATTGTGTTGAAAGGTGTGCTTGTATCTTTGATTGATTAATATACATTCGTTACGGCAATTCGTGTTGTACCTTTTCTGGGAATCGTAAGCCTGCGATTCCTACATGTAACTCGTTTATAATGTTGCTTTATTGCATTGGTACAAATTTGAAAACTCGCTCCTAACGTCGCTCGTTTTCAAAACATGTAATAAAGCTTAACATTATAAACAAATTGCATAAACTACTATTAGCGGACTTTCGGATTTAGATTTTACCAGTGCTCATAAATCTTTGGATAAATATATCGTAGCCACAAAACAGAATTTTTGGGAATTAGTGCAGTCAATAAGTCATTTTACCTTGCAAAAGGTGAGGTAGAATATTTAATTTTTTGTATTGTTTATTTTGTTATTAGTAAGAAACCCCTAACTTTTCCACCTCGAAATACTTCGGGACAAGATTTGATAGAAAAAAAAATCGGGCCTATTTTGGTTTTTGTGTAATAACTTTTTAATGCTTGATCTTAGCGCAAAAATATTTTTGTACAATTTTAACAGTCATAAAATTCTTTACAAATTCGGTTGATAAATTATTTTTCTCAAGCAAATTGTAACAGTTACGAGATATTAAAATTTCATCAAATTTTTCTTATTATTCTGAAGTTGCCCAAAATTACTAATAGTCCCTCTAATGTAGTATTTTTGAATTCTTAAGGTCATTATAAGTAAAAAGCGATTGAATACTAATGTTTTTAATACTTATTGAGGTTATACACGCGTTTGAAACTTGTAAGAGGTACTGGTAAACTGGTACGAGTGACAGTAGGCCTTGTACGGTTTGCCCATTAACACGATTTACTTCCATCAAAAGCATTTCAATAAAGTAAAATTGCGATCGTTTCTTATTCTTTTGATTATAATAATTATTGTTATTATTCACAATCATAAGAAAGTCTGACTATCCACAAAGAAATTTTTTGCACAAGGTTATGATATTTTCCTTCAAACCATCAATAATCCGGAAGAAAAACCATCAAATATGAATGGCGTCGGTAAATAATACGCATTGCTAACGAAGATTTGGTGACAGAAGAAACACGCTACCACTTTTCCTGACAAAAAAAAATTGTGCAGGCCGACCAGAAGAAGAAGAAGATCTCGCTTAGCCACTAATGTTAATGAGACCATGCAATTCATATATTCTTACCTTGAAGGCAACTCCGATGAATACCAATTTCTAATTGATTTGAGGGGCGAATACAATGAGATTCCCGACCCGCTAACCGGACAGTAAAATCGTGCCTCCTTCAAAAGTTTGGAGAAGACGTATTGATAACAGACAGAAAACAGAATATCTGTTGTGTATTTTCGAAATGTTGAGTAGAAAATATAAAATGACTGCTGGTGTCGAAACAAGAAATATAATATCGCAGATGTGCATCTCAGTCGTTAAAACGGCAACAGACCTATTCACAGATGCATCAAATAAAAGAATACCTACCAGCAAACAATGTCTTATATAATGTTGAATCAGTCTTACTAGATACGTTGCCTCCATTGAGTCAGGGATTTTAAAACTCGAGAACGGTGCAATTGACTAATGGAAGAAAGCAATTTATATCATTGGGACAAGCCGTTGTATCAGCAATAAGATAAGTTGTTTTTCTCTTCCCTTTTGATAAGGTTAGCGCATATGTACACAAGAAATTTGGATCAAAGCTCCTTATTGATAACTATGAAGCGGATTTCTATGATTTTGCATATATTTCTCCATTGCTTCAAGGCATAGCTGAGAGTAATTTCTTGATATTTGGTTACAATTGGATGCTTTGTAGATTAATTGGTTTGTGCAGATTTGTGCATATTTGATTTTTCCTGTTGGGTATATTCGTGTAATTATGGGAGCATATTTTGCATATTTCGCTAAAATAGAGAAAACGTTTCGTGTTTTCATAGAATCTATTTGTGAGCGTTCATTGTTAGCAAAGCTTGTCACAATTTTATTTTTTTTTATTTTCTATAGATGATAAAATACTTGTGAAAATGTAGGATATTTCTTGATGTACATTTTTAACCAGACAGAAAAGGTGAAAGAAGGCCTACAATGTAGGCACTTCACTAATGTGCACATTTACTTCAAATATTTGTCCCGAGAAGTAAGTTATATTATGTTTGCACAAAAATACTATTTTTTCATTCCAAACATGCTTGTCCTGAATTTTATCACGAAAGGTTTATACAGAAAATGAAATATTATTAATTATAATTACATATTAAAGTGCATATTTCACAATTTTTAGGTCATAAATGCATATTTTAAAAAGCATATTTGAAGATATTTTAGGGCATAAAAATCCGCTGCCTATTGATAACTTATTTCTATTGGATTCGTTTCATCGTACTTTGAAACTTCATTACTTTAAACGTACGTTCTGTTTAAAACTCAAAACTAAATAATGAAGCATTCTGTCAATTCACGTTTAACAATACATATCATAATGTGAACGCATTGGGGGGTCGAATACTTTCCATGCCATGGGAGGAATAATAATAATTCCCCAATCTGCAATTGAGATTCTTCTACGACCAAATCCCCGTCAGCAATGCGTGCTATTTGCTCATCTCATTCACATTGACGGTTTTCAGCTGCATCGATTACAGATGATATCAAGAAAAACTTCATGATTTTGTGCACACAATTTCCGTATAGAACTGTCCTTTTTGTGATTCCATAAATTCATTCGCATTCTCTTTCCCACAAAGGAAATAATATGTTTGGAAATTGTTTGTATTATGTGATCCAGGGGCTGTTGATATTCCTGGCTGAGATTACTCATTTTCCTTTCAGGTTTATGAAGAAATCAATTTTGTTTTCAAATACTTCCCATTACAAGGTTTAGGTACAATCACGTTCTCCCACAAGTACAATTTTTGATTTGTCACGACTCCTTTCTTCTTTACCACATGTGCCGTGTTAACGCACGGGCTAGGGCCCAGGGCCCCCCGATAGTTCTTAAAAAAGATTTAATATTATTTTTTTTAAATAAATAAAAAAATGTACAGAAAAGTGATATATGATTAAACTATGCTCAAAAAATTGGCGTAACGGAGAGATGTGTCGCGCATCATTGTATAATGCTGTAACGTATTTCTATTTTAACATTAATATTTTATATTATTTTTTAAAATCTTATCAAATTCAGTCGTGGGTTCTGACATACCGCAGTATTCGTGTTACCTGTTGCATGCGTACGAGTAATTCTATGCAGAATTACGATTACTGGATGTTCTGTGGAAGAAAAACTTACTATTGAACTGATAGCAACTACAATGAGTTATCAGCCTTTTCTCTTTTAAAAACAATCAAATTTAACATTTAATACTATTATTTTACACAGTATTCGGGATCTCTTGGCATAAATGACTGAAGTTTTCTCTGAATACATGAATACAGTCTTTCGGAAATAATGTTCGTACGCTTACGATATTTCTCGGATGATTTTCTTCTGAAATGGTTCCTGTGTCCGGTGCTGTCCAGTGGATGTCTTCTGTATCTGTTTTTGACTTACTGTCCGAATAAATTCCGAATACGGCCCCGGAATGTCTCTGATTATTTGATATTTTAAGTAATTTAATATATTATCGCGACGCGACTGGCCCTCGCTAGGTTTCGGACGAACCTCTGCTCGCGACTATCTCAATCAACTTATTTGTATTTTTCTACCCAGCTACGGAACTATTCTAATATAAATCCATCGGAAAATACGGTCTTTTTAAATTAAATGAACTAAATTTACTTTAACACACGAAACAAAAAAAATCACAATTATAATTTACGATTGATAATGCTTCTGAACTTTAATCCTATACTAGGTCGATCTATAAGGATTAACCATAAACTATTCACCTCAATATAGTTTACCAAATAACCCAGATTACAATGAAAACTAACATTGACACATACCGCTTTTTATTTGATGTTCACACCTCTACTGCTTTTATAAGACTGAAGAAATGTTAGTACTTTCCACAAAACCAAGACTTCACATTTGTAGCATCTTATGACAACCGGGTCGTGACGAAACGCCATAGTTTATTGACATGGAATCTCTATTTTAATTGATACGTTGCCTTAACAACGTCTATTCTTTGTCTCCGTAATGCCCCGAATACGTATGATCTCCTCGTAATGGCAGGGTTGATACCATTATTTTCATGCCAAATGCCGTGGGGTCTTTTGGTATATCACAATATTTATAAAATGAAATGTTACTGGTTGATGCGTGGCAATTTTACATTGTACATTTCAATAAAATATTAAAACTATTTAATTTGTATTCTTTTTCAATGTAATCTGTAATTCAATGCATCAGTCAATGCAATCTGTTATTCTTACTTATGTTTAATTTTTTCTTTTAACAATGTTAAATAGAAACACTTTCAAAATATTTTCAAAAAATACAATGGGAATTGATAATATTTTCTTTATATTGTAGCATTGAAATAGGGGGCGAGGAGATCGGTGAAAGTAAGAATAAGGGGCCCTCAAATTAACCTAGACCCAAGGGCATCCTACACTGTTAAAACGGCCCTGACCACTACCACTTGACCTTCGCCTAAACTTCCTTCACATATAATACACACTCCCGGTATACATACCTAAACGTTATTTATTGGTAACGTGTATTGCGAACGTCCCGTTCTAAAAGGGTCGAGAGAGAAACGACCGTTATATTAGTAATGTAGAAGCGCTATATTAGTAGCGAAAGAGAGGATACGCCGTGGCCGAGATTTAAGATTTCAAAAAGTGTTGTCAATAATAATCACCGTAATGTCCTTTCATAAAAAAATAATACATTTTGATAATTATAAAACACGTCATAGTAGTATATTTACCTCTAAATACAGAGTTTTCTTCTTCGAGCAGCACATTATTATTAATAATAATAAAAATATATTATAGGGGAGAGTTAGGTTAACTGGTCCACTTTTTTAACTAGTTCTAAAATGTTACTTACTTGACCAATACACTAGAAATTTCGCGTGATATTTGAGAAAGGCTTTCTCCTGATATTGTGGGAACAAACAATATCATTGAGCTTACAATTATTATCAAATACGGAATGTATTATACATTTGCAATAGTACCAGTTAACCTAACCAGTAAGGTTAAGTGGACCGGAAGCTGAATAACCTATGAAAATAAAATTGACGTTTAATAGACTGTTTTAATAAAAAAAATAATTCTTCTAAACATTGTCATAACCTTTTTCACACATTAATGAGAAAACGGGCCACGGGTCGCGCGCCATTTCCCAAAACGTGGCATCTAAAATTAAAATTGGAAATAACAGCGGGAATGAATTAAATCAATAAAATAGTGAAAGGCGAATAAATTGTATATCATTCCAGATTTAGCAAATCTAGAAAATCTTCTTCCGAAAAAAAAATAAAGAGGGTAATTGGACCGGTCTACTTAAACTAACCTCCCGGCGGTCCAGTTAACCCTATATCACATCTTTTCTTTATATGCCCTAAAACACACAAGCCGCGACGTATTATTAAAAACAAATCACATTAATAAAAACTGCTCACTTCACAAGTCCGTAGTTTAGCAGCTGGACGTATCGCAATAGAAGCCATCGCACAAACTGGCGAGATCTACGACCAGCAAACATACACTGTAGTTTCTTCATCGTTGTGTTACACGTCAGTGCTCGCAAATTTTCCTCCGAAATTAAGGTTACAGATCACAAAATGCGGTGTCAAAGATGCTTTCCCCAATAATGTATGGAAAATGCTGATATTTAAAGAAATACATCTTTTCATAAAAAAATTTGGAATTAAATAGAAGAAAATTGATAAAATAAGAAAATACATTGTGAAAACAGCAAAATATGTCAAATATGTTATATAGTACTAAATATGTAAAAATATGTAACGAAAAAATTCGGTATTGTGTTACGAGGGCTAAGATTCGCCAAGATTACAAATTTGAGAACGGAAAGTAGAAAGACAAATAAGATGTAATTACATAAAATCCGGTCTCTACTTATGATTGTGGCTTAGATTATCAGCCTTGTCCTCCTATGAATGCCATCCAGTGGAAAAAGCAGGAAACACTTCTCACCAACATTTTAAAGCATGGACCACTTAACTTAATTCTCCTCTGCATAAAATATATATTAATATAATAATAATAATAATAATAATAATAATAATAATAATTAAAAACATGAATTTTTTGGATATCGGTAAATCGTGTTAGTCGGTAGAATGTATAAGCCGACACTCCTACCACAACTTTCAAACCGAATATAACTTCTCTAAGAATTAAAAACAGAATTTAATCGATTTTTATTTATTACCTTAGAATTAAAATAACACTACATTAGAGAGACTATTAGTCATTTTACGCAACTTTAGAAATGTGAGATTTTAAAATCTCGTACCTCTGTTACTATTTGCTTGTGAAAAATAATTTATAATACAAATTTGTATAGAATTTTATGACCTTTAAAATTGTACATAACTATTTTTCAGCTAAGATCAACCACTAAACAGTTATTTCGCAAAAAACAAAAAATTCACGAAATGTTTTTGGTTTTTTTGGCTATCTAAACTTGTCCCGAAGTATTTCGAGGTGGAAAACTTGGGGATTTCTTACTAATAACAATATTAACAAAATAAAATCTCTTACCTCACCTTTGGAAAAGTGGACCCCCTTTTGGCTCTCCATCGACTGCACTAAATAACTGTAAACAAAATTTATTTTTACAATTGTTTTGGTATAAATATATTAGTTACAATTTTTTAACATTCCTCTGAATGTAATTCCATTTGAAGCCACGACATTTACCTTCGTTAGTATTACAAGAAATCGATTCTAAAATGTTTGTCCTTTTAATTTTTCCATCTCGTCCCCATGTCCCATGCGTCCCTTTGCCCCACATTTCCCATTTTGTTCTTGTCCCCATTGTTCCTCTCCCTCGTTCATTTGTCCCTCTTTCCCCATTTTGTCATTTTGTCCCCTTTCCAATTGTGGCCTTGCTCTCTTCGTCCTCCTTTCCCCGCTTTGTCCCATTTGTCCCCCCTTTGTCCTTTCGGTCCTTCCACGCACTGCGATTGTTATTTAAAAACGGTATGAAGACCCTTTACTAACAATCCTTGTTTCAAAACATCGCGGGTAATGACAATTATTAAGTCATGAAAGTGTTAAATGTTTATTTTTGAATAACCAGAAATAACAAAAAGGCATTGTATAAAACACGTCCTCTATTTAGAGACGAGACTGGAAGGTTAGCTACTTGGTTCCGCTGTAGCTCCGCCTTCCGGCCTCGCCCTTAATGCTAAATGTACCGACACTAATTCAATTTGCTGTCACCACGTGGCAGTACCAAAATAAGCAAAATTTACTTTACCGATAACATCTGAAAAAATTGTCCGATTTTCGATCTGTAAACGGCACTTACTTCTTTTTTAAATAATAATTTATGCTATGAAGCTCTTTTACCAAAAAAAAAAGAAAGCAGAAACTCGTTTTGTAGTTTTTTCCCGTACTTCCGGGGAAAATTTTAAAAATGTGTATCAATCATGCAAATCGGATGAATAGGAGCGTCGTAAAGGCAAATTAGGAAAAACACCTCACACCCCTCCCCCTTCCACGCCCTCGCGTCACCCGCCCCTGCGTCCACGCGCTTCCTGGACACGGCGGCGGCCGCACGGCCAGTCCCGGTGACCTACCGGCGAGGAAACCAGGCTTGCAAGCCAGGTAGTATGCAGTCCGTTTATGCTTTCATTTTTCATCTCATTATATTTTTTCCCCGAATATGAAACTAGTGATGCTGTAACAGAGGCAAACGGTCTCTACCGTTAGTAGTATAAAACTATCTTGTTCACATATTCCCATCTTCTTTCAAATACCATCAAAAAAACTTTTTAGGCATTACTGAAAATATCAATTCCTGTTTGGAACCGATTTCGAAAGAAAATTAAACTAATTGTGTAAATATCACAAATATTCCGTCTTCTCACATATTATTTTAGATATCTTTTACTTCTAAAATCTTCCGTTATCATTCCACTACCGGAAAGAATGCGCATAGATTACGCCCAAGCTCTTCCTACGACTCGGTTTTTGAACTCAAAACGGCGTTTGTCTCCTTGATAGAATTCATCGGGTTAATCGCGTTTTCCAAGTAAAATAGCCGAAGTTAATTTTAAAAATGTTTTTGTACTTTCGGGCAACTTTGAAAAAGTGGTAAAGTTGGAGAGATGCATCCTGAATACAAAGCCATATCACACAATGAAATCTGATGAATAGACTTCTCTAGTCAAATGTGGAAAAAAGATATTCAGTAACGTCAAAATTCTCTTTCATGGAACTGCCCGACAATTTCATGGCTAGAGTCCGGATTCTAATGAAGTTATAGGGGAAGGTTGCCTATATCGCACCGCCTCCTAAATCGCCCCACTGTTAATATAAGGAGAATGGAACACGCGAGAGTACTCTGGCGATTACATGATAAACTTAACGTATTTATTGCCACAGAACAGTTAGTTGCATTTCTAGGAAGTCAGTGGTTGAAGTGTTATCCTCAGTATTAGAAACGTGAGAATTGTGATGTAATATTTTTACCGTCGATGTAAGACTTCTGTGCCTTTGTAAGTAGAAAATGTTACAATAATAGTGTTTATTTTTAAAGAGTAATCATTTATCATGTTGTACGGTGCTTTTTTTCAAATTAACACAAAACCTAATTTGAGGTTAATATCAATATTATGGTCTAATGCGCAAGTTTCCTAAATCGCCTCACTTGAGGCTTCCAAAATCGCACCAGTGCGATTTGAGCAACTCACATAAACTGTTCTTTCATTGCTTTACAGGTAAACAAATCAATCATGGAAAAAAGAAAGTATGGAGTTTGGAAACCTGAAGACATGATTAATGCCATTCAAGAATTCAGAAACAATACAATAGGTATAAATGAGTGCTGTAGAAAATATAATGTTCCTAAGAAAACATTTACCAGACATTTGACAGGGAAAGTAAAACGAGGATTACAACCAGAGCGTGAAGGACGAAAAAACGTTAATAGAAGAGATACTGCTCTCCCCCTAGATGTTGAAGAAGAGCTTGTGAAACACATATTGACATTAGAAGAGATGCTCTTTGGGTTAACAATCACAGACGTACGGAAACTTGCTTATGATATTCTGGAATCAAATCCGCATTTACCCAGCAGATTTAACACGAAATCTAAATTAGCTGGAAAAAGTGGTACTATAGTTTTATGGCGCGGCATCCCAACTTAAGTCTGCGCCAATCAGAAAATGTTTCCATGGCTCGCGCTAAAGGATTTAATAAATCCAGCGTAAGTAATTTTTTTAACATTTTAGAAGATTTGGTTGACGAAAACAAATTTGATGCTTTAACAATTTATAACGTTGATGAATCAGGTTACAGTACAGTTCAGAGTAAAGGAGGAAAATTATTGCTCGTAAGGGAAAACATCAAGTTGGGACTGTAGTTAGTGGGGAAAGAGGGGTCAACACCACTTTTGTGGTTTGTACTAATGCTGCAGGAAATTTTGTTCCACCAATGATTATCTTCAAAAGAATGCTCTATCATCCTGCTCTAGCAAATGGTGCACCACCTGGTAGCATAGTGGACGTTTCTGAAACAGGTTACATCAACTCTGATCTGTTTGTACAGTGGTTGAAGCATTTCATTACACATGTAAAACCATGAGTTGAACGCAAAGTACTTCTTGTTCTCGATGGACACCACCCACTCCACAACCTGCAAGCAATCAACCTAGCACGTGACAATGGAATCGTAATGTTGCAGTTGCCGGGACACACCACTCACAGATTACAATCTAGATGTCTCCATATTTGGTCCCCTTGAAACTTATTACAGCGATGCAGTGAAAAAGTGGTTGCGCTGCAATCCTGGAAGAACAGTATCACAAATGGAGGTTTCTTTATTACTTGGAGAAGCATACGAAAATGCTGCATCAGTAAAGAATGCTGCAAGTGGCTTTAGAGCGACTGGGATATGGCCAGTAGACCGAAATATTTTTACTGCATCAGATTTTGCTGCTAGTGATAATTTAAATACTGAACTAGAGTCCCTTGAAAATGAAAATAATGATCCCCCTTTTGTTTATGAATCCCAAGTCATTTTCCAAAGTCTGGCAGAAAATGAAAGTATTACTCCAGCAAACACTGAGAAAAGCGTTCCATCAACAAGCTCAACACTGGTAGTTCCAATTCAAGAAATAAGCCCAATCCCTAAACCTTCTACTTCTTACAGGAAGAGAAAAACCAAAGGAGCTCAAAAGGCAGTTGTTCTCACTTGCAGTCCATACAAAAGGAACTTAGAACAGAAACGACAAGTAGGACAGCGCACCAAAAATCAAGAAACCAATAAATCATGGACATAGGAAAAACAATGAAACAAAAGAAGGGAGGTCGAGAATCTGCGCAACAAATGTTTTCTGACAATGTTGCATTTGATGTAACAAACGAAGACTGGTATTGTTGTTTGTGTGATGCCGCTTATGTAGAAGATATGGTAAAGTGTTCTCTATGTTCCACGTGGGCTCATGAGGCATGTGCAGATATTCGTTCAGGCAGTAAAATTCCATGTTTGTGACTTTTGCAGAGGATGAATATTTGTGACTGAAAGCTGATTTTTTGTTATTGCTCTTTTTGTGGTTGCTACATTTAGATACTTGGCATTTGATTAAAAAATTAAATCTATATTTAAGTCTGTATTTATGACTAAAACTAGTTCAAACTGTTTTGATGTATGTTCAATTTTGCATAATAAAGTAGCGTAAAAGAATGCTGTATTTTGTATGCGTCATTGCATTTAAAATATGAGAGGGGCGATTTAGGAAACTTGTTGCCCAAAGCGCCCCATTTGCAGGTTACTAAGAAAGTGCTTCTCAAACTATTAGAATCTCAAAATTATCTGTTTAAAAAATAGGGTTAAGTGTCAAAATATCTGGACAATCATCGCTCAAAATGTGGATAGCGCACGTTAATTACTTTTCGCGAAAAAAAAAATGAAACTGAAAAGTGGGGCGATATAGGCAACCGTCCCCTATATGTTTTGTCTTTCTATGTACTATTCTAAAATTTGAGATCTCGGCGAATTGGTGCAATCTTAACAATATATCTAAATTTTTCGTCACATATTTTGTATTGTATTACGTATTTTACACATTTTGCTGATTTTATAAATTTGTACAAATCTACCAATTTTCTTGAAATTATTTCCGAAAACATATTTAATTAATTTTGAAAAATAGTTTTTATTTTTGGCAATAAGCATATTTTGTCTTATACTAATTCAGAATTGCTGACTACCCGAGGTGCTGCACGTGATGATTTCGAACAGAGTGCTTCAAAGATTCTCTGTTCGTCCATGAGTTTTCTACTTGAGTACGATTGTTCACTGCTGTCAGAGATAAATTTAAAAGAAACAGTAGGCAGATAAAGTATTTATTTTTAAATTCGATTTAATTAATATTTTATTAATGGAATTTCAAATTGTGAACCTTTATTTTACTTTATCCCTCTTCTCAATCTCCGTAGAAGAGAAAGTTATATCGCGCGCCGGAAATCTCTTATTGCCAGGCCCCGGTAACGAAAAAGTGGATAAATCTTGTTGCTGTATAGTCAATTACTTTCTAACTCGTGATTTCGCCAAAATTCATTTTTGTGGGTCCATGATACTGAAAAATCTGTTGCCGGCAAAACGTTCGTTCGTTCGTTCGTTCGTTCGTTCGTTCGTCCGTCCGGTGTATGTGAACAACTCTAGCACTTAAACTATTTGCTTCGATTTATTTGGCAAAAAACAGTGAAAACTGTATACGACGTATAGGGGAGAAGATTATTTGCGCACGTTTTCTTAAGTTCCACAATCCTATTCCAACATTTTAACTATAAATACGATGGTTGAAAGATGAATAAAATATAAAAAAGATACAATAATAAAATTTAAAAAAGCACGAGATTAACAACATTCGAAAAACTAGATATTTGTTTCCCGAGTTGTAGAAAACATACTTGCAACGGGAAACGAAATGCAGATGCGATTTTTCTGCATTGCTAACAAAATAGTAACTCACCCTCAGCTCTACTCCTTCCACTAAAAGCAAAAGGAGAACTTAACAAAACATGCGCATAGTGAAGCTACATTTACGTCCAGAAGCAAAACAAGGGGCCATTCAGCATTTGCTCAATGGATCGGGGAAACTGGACAAAAACCTAATCGAGATGGGGGGTCATTGACCCAGAAGCTGAAGTACATTACTTGTTACAGGCGTATTAAATATTTTTTTAAAAATGTATACAATACGTAAACTAATTCATTATATATCATTATTTTGTTAAAATTAACATTATTTTTCTTTTTGATGGTCAGTATAGTCTGTAATTGTATAGAAACAGTTACGCAGCAGAAAAGATTTTACTTTTAACTTAAATTTGTGAACCGACTTTAATTGTTTAATGTCATCTGGCAATGCGTTGCAAAGTAAAATTACATGTATTGTAAGTGGATAGCTTGTAGTGAGCTGTTGATACTGACACTTAATGAACGTTATGTAATTATTACGGATTACGACGTGTTGTAATTATAAATATCAGTATTGCATGAAAATATGTTCCTACCGTTGAGTAAGTCAGTTTTGACAAGATTACAGATTCGTACATAAATAGGCAAGGCAATGGTCAGATTCTAAGCTCAATAAAAGGGGGGTTGTAGGAATCACGTGGGTGGCATTTTTTCATTATTCGAATACTTTTCTTTTGCAATCTAAGGGTCTGGGTTCTACAGAATGAGCTTCCCCATTGTGAAAATTATGAGTAATGAGAAAATTATGCCATATCTCAGGCGGGAATTACATTTGCAAAATACACGCAACGAGCTGCATGAATGCTGACAGAATTTGAAAGAATTCTAAATGCGTAACATAATGAACTTAATTTAGTGTTTAATTCTGTTATATGTACATTCCATTTGAGGTTTGACTGAATTGAGAGACCTAGAAATTTTGTTACCTTAACATCAGCTAATTGCATATTGTTCATTTTCAATGGAACATGTGATTACCGACTTGAGACGCAAAAATGCATTGAAACCGTTTTCCTTCGTTAACTATTAATTCGTTATTACGAAACCAATTGCGTGCGATGTTTTCCAATCTGAATAAACAGCTCTCGATCTGCTCTGAGTGGAAGTTCTGCGATTTTGAAAAACATTCATTAATTTTTGGAGGTACCGTTCTCGACACATAAAATGGGTAACGGCCAAATTCAGAAGTGCCCGTCTTTCCGCGCATTCTGGCACACTGTACGGACGATAACGCCATCTGGTTCTTTCATAGTTAACTATTACAAAAGAACACTCGGAACCAACTGCCAACGACTGAGAAGCTGATAGGCTAGATTTCCCGCAATCATGATCTCTAGTTTGAACGTTCTCTATGATACGCGTGTTTATCCGAATGATTGAGAGTATTGGCGTAGAAGGCACAGGTGGCGGGGATAGTCTCCATCGCGTCGTCATGCAAGCCATTTGATCGTCTACAAGAAATATATCAATAAAGATAATATCATAAAATATGACATAAATAGTTCAACACATGCAATAGAATTAGTGGATTTGAAAAGGAAATTTGGAAATATTTAAATCTGATTTACTTGCAAAAAAAATCAATTGAATATCCCCTCTTTTAACGCAAAACAATTTACGTACGTGTATGAATATTACGGATCCGAGACGAAGAAATGAAGTGTGCGAAGGCGGCTGCAGAATCGGAAAAATAATTGGGAGTTGGAAGTTTTGGCGAAGTAATAGTGTTCAAATATCAGTGTTTACGAAATTTAAGGTTTTTGCAATAATTAAACTAGGTATTCAGTAATAATTTTGCATCGCTTGTCAAAATTATTAGTTTGCAATATTCACCTCAAAGACAATTTGAGGACCCTTCTTCCGTATAGCGCAAATTTCGGAATTGTTTATAAAATTGTTAATTGTTGAAAAATTGTTAATTTGCAGTTTTCGGTTCTGGAATATAAGAGACCCCTTCCCTCTTCAGAACTGCAAATTTGGAAATTGTTCATAAATTTACAAATTTTGCGAAATTATTTTATTGTCTTTTCTAAACTGCCTTTGAAGGAGATGCAAAATTCTGCAATCCAATCGGCGCTACCGCCTTTCGTTTTCGAGATATGTAATTGTTTCTAAGAATTTAGCATGTCATGACAACTCCCATTTCTTTGGAAGTCAGTGGCAGTTCTCTCACAAATCTACCCTTCAAGCTGTTTCCCAAATGCAACGTGCATTGAGCGACACTCTTTTCTCATGCGACCCTTACACCAGAATGGTATTTGAAACTACCTTCAGAACGCAAGTCGATTGCTTTGCGGAATGGAAACATGGGTTGTTACAAATGTTCTCTAAATACGTAAATGCCAAGAAGGTCATCTTATGAGAACACACAAATTCTCTGAGCAGATGAATGAATCAGTCATTTCAACAGCGGAGCCACTACCTTATAATAGTAATAATATCCACAATTTCGTTAATTAATTGTGTTATTTAAATGCAGCCCGTGTTCAACCCATGCAGAAAAGCAAACATTAATAGTATCATTTAAACTAAATATAACCATTGTTAGGATGATTACTTTCAGAATAATTGAACGACCAGAATCTCTACCATTTGACTGAAACACCGGATAGAGGACGGCGGAGAATGTGATTAAAAGGAAATAAATATTCTATATATTGATGTCGACATTTTGGGGAAAATGCATAACCTAACTCGTTGGGAGCAGAATTTGATTCTCATAACAAAATTGTGGCTGTCACTTCACGCATAAGATCTTTAAAATCTATTCAAAATCTGCTCCAATTTTTTTAATTGTTACCAAAATTTTAGTAAAATGCTTTTGCAATTATGATTTATGTTCGATAATTGGTAAATCCTCTCGAAATCGAAAATCTGATTTGATTTTTTGTGATCCTGACCTACACTACCAAAATTCAAACCATATTTTTTAATGTAATCTATTATTCAACTTTAGAACTTTCTATTTTATAGTGTATAGTTTTTCAGAATATTTATATTTTTCCGTAATTTGAATATTTCGAGCAAACCTATGTTTCATTCGAGTGTTACTATGTATTTGTAGTTCTTGTGTAATATTGTCTCCCCTCTAAATTGAAAAACTAGTGGTGGACATACTCTTTTGATTTCTTTATAACAATTACGTAATATAAAAATTCAAGTTAACCCCCAGCAAAAATTTCACAATTCCAACTGGATTGCATATATTGTCGCGGCCAATGATGTCTCATCTGTTAATTAAAAATCGCGGCATTGATCCAAAAACGTCGTTTTGGGAGTGTTTAGCACCCGCGAAATTACTCTCCGAACTGAGATTTGAATTTGAGAGCATAGGTTTCGAGATTTCATTACATAATCCTGCTGGTGATTTACTACAAGTAGTCTCACCAACTGTGGGCCACCCCTATAACTCCTAAACGACTTCCGATATCAAAATACAGTTTTCGCTCAACAATGTGGAGTCATGGAGCAAGTGAATTGGTGTACAGATATTGTTTGAAATACTTTTAGTTTTGGAGAAATTAAATCAATTTTTTTTAAATCGAACCATATATTTTTCTTACTAGCAATAGATAAATCATAAAAAGGGAATGCAATGATGTAACATATGTTCATATTTTGATAGTATTTTGTGTAAGAAATTATACTTTCTGGCAAGAGATTGTTAATGAAACCTGCACTTTTTGCTGTAGCTGCTTGTCGCTATTGTCACTTTTGGTAAAGGCCTTCGCGGCCTCTCCTCGAAAAGAGCCGGCGCCGGGAATGCAACCTTCCTGAATGGCAACAGTTGCAAGAATTGACACAGGAAATCTCGTGCATTTAATTTAAAATCACTTGTCAGAAAGTATAATTTTGTGCTCAAAATACTATTAAAACAATAACATGTTACGTCATTGCACTCGTCTACTTATGATCTACCTCTCGCTAGTGAGAAAAAATCATGGTTCCATTTAAAAAATGAAAGATGATTAATTTTCTCGAAAACTAAAAATTTTTCGGACAATATCCTTACGGTACATTACTTGCCCCATGATTCCGCATTGTTGGGCGAAAACTACATTTCTATATCGGGAACCGTTTAGAAGTTACGGGGGAGGCCCATAGTTGGTGGGACTGCCTGTATGCCAAACCTCGCAAGTGTTGGAGCGTTTTCGTTGTCACATAAAAAGAAACTAGTGTTGCAACAGAATGTCACAGAGTTTCTCGTACTAGATCTCTTCTGATTTCTTTAATCTAGACTAGTTTTTTGGTTTTACATCACCTACTTTCCAGCTGTCATCCATGGCTGACATTATTTTATTTAACATTTTCTCAATTTTTCAGGCCATTTAAAATAGAAAAATGTGATATTAAGAATATTACATAAGTTAAACCTAATCCTATATCATAATTTTCGATTAAAAATTTTGATCCGTTTTTGAGAAAATTTTGAAAATGTTCGGAGGCTTCATGTAAAGTACCCCCAAAAATTAATGAATGCTTTTCAAAATCGCAGGGCAACGCAAGCCAAATGGACAGGGGTTTCTTCAATTTGGAAAAATCCTACGCATGGCTTAGGCGCTAGTGTTGTTCACATACACCGGACAGACGGACATTTTGCCGTCAATTGGTTTTTCGGTATCAAGGACCCACAACACATGTATTCTGGATAAACTACGTGTTAGAGGTTTTTTTCTTAATTTAGCTCAGGATTTATCCACTTTTTCGTGATCGTGGCCTAAAAATGACTTTTTTTCCAGAAAATCCGCCGTTTTCTCGTGCAGCATTACATAACTTTCCCTACACTACATATATAATTTGTATATACGTACGTATACGGGAAAGTAAAAATAATAAAAAAAGGAGAAAAGAAATAACATAGTGATGAAAATGAAAAGGATTCACGACAAGGAAACCCAGCCACATACAAAGAGAAAAAACAAAAAAACATCCTGGAAACCGTAGTTGGGAATATAAACTTTGTTGATGCATTCTTTATTGGAGAAAATAAAACAGGAAGAATAATGAGATAAAATGTCAATCACGGAGAACAAGAATAAATTAAAAGATAAAGACAC
The DNA here is from genome assembly GCA_031308135.1 of Acheta domesticus. Classification (NCBI taxonomy): domain Eukaryota; kingdom Metazoa; phylum Arthropoda; class Insecta; order Orthoptera; family Gryllidae; genus Acheta; species Acheta domesticus. The sequence continues at coordinate 134,111,863 of JAHLJT010008446.1, forward strand.
TTATATAGAAAATGTTCTCACAAGACAGGAAAGAGTGATCTATGCTGCACTCTGGCAAGTAGCAATATAAGAAAGAGAAGAGGGGGAAATAATGAAGATCGGCTATAAAAAATAGAAATAAATTTAAAATGGGAGTATTGGGGCAACACCATGAAAAAAATACTCAAAAACTAAGAAAAAGTTCATGGACAAAAAGCATCAACGCTAAACAACACACGACTGCATCCAAGACACCATATAATAAAGAACAATACGTGAAAAAAACAAAAAAGAAACAATCAAAGATATGTATTACAATAGCAATGTCAGGACATTGCTGTGTGGGGAGAGAAAAATGGAACTCATTCACGCTTCGTATATACGTATGTATACGGGAAAGTAAAAATCCACTAATTTACAAAATTATACTTTTGTCTTGACAATGTTATGCATGAAACGGGCAAAATTCGTGATAGCGAACAAGGAATTCTAAAAAAATTGTAATTGACGTGCGGCATTGAAATAACACGATTTTATTGTAGTAAAATAAATAACACGATTTTAAATCGGAAATATAATGAATTTTAATATATTGTACTGTTATTTTCTTTTTTCCACAAACAAAACTGTTTGTATGTTTTAGAATACAAAAAGGACAATGGAATTGCGGTCTTAATACTTCGGATACCTCGAAGTTACATACTTCGGAAAGAGAGTCTTTATAGTAATCTTGTAATCGTACGTCGAAAGAAATCTTGCAGAATTTTAGCGATATATCGACAAGAAATAGGACGTTTTTTTGTGTCTGTGAGTAATTCACTAAAACCTGTCTTCACTTTTCCTCTTTTGCCTTGATATGAGTTATATTCCTACTATGTATATTGTTTGTCTCCTTTACTTAGAAAGAAACAAAATAATTTCTATTAATTTCAAAATAATTTCTATATAATGCATGCACTGTCTCACAAACGCTTTTCATAGAGAATGTGAATAAAGATGATAGGAATTGCTGGTGATCAGCAATTACAATTATTCTTACTGTGTCAGTACTTCGAATTTGCCATCTCTACTTTGAAATAAACAAGTTTTCCAGAAGGTAGTTCTGATGAATATTTATGGGACGTCTTTTAGTTGTGTGTTGAAATTTCATAGCTTTAAAGTAAAATAAAATAAATTTCAAAATTCAATTTGTCGAAAAATTTTTGAAGGTAGAAATGTTTCTGGACATTGATTTCAGATGTATGCAGAAATATATTTTGTGTCTTTGTTTTTTAAAAGACAACAAAGATAATACAGATTTTGAGTAAAAAATGAATAGAAATTTTTTTGATATCCAGAAAATATTTTTACCAAAAATTAACGCAAAAATGACTGCTTCCACTTATACACCGGGCGACAATGTTAGTGATATATCTTTGCTTGATTCGATATTATAGTTCAGAAAAGAGTTGAATAAAATCATCTTTCTTTAGCGGGATAATCGATTTTCTCTCATAAGCCTCAAGCTAGCACTGACTTGCCAATTTTCCTGGGGAAGCACTTTCGACTCCGGGTGAAATCAGATAAGGGGCTATACAGCGTTGCCAAGGAAAAATCAATATTTTCACTCATCGCCAAAGCAAACCTGAAATATTCGTATTTCCTATTCATTCTTCTATTCATTCATTCTCAGAATAGCAAAGCCACATAAGAGTTAATTATCTCATCAGTGAAAGACCTGTCTACTTCAGAGACGCTAAAATTTTGCTTTTTAGAAATAAAAAGTTTAATACTCGCAGTATCGCAGTTTGAAATTACAGCAACTCGCTATTTTTCCAGCTTTACTTGTTATATAAATTCCTATTTCTGAGATAAAAGCTAACTTTTCTAGTCATACTCCAAAATAGCACGATTTTCTCGTATTTGTTAGTCTCTTAATACTTTTAGTCTGAATTAGCTTTTCGTTTTTTTTTCACCCTCTTCACAGCAACTATTTATTGGTGCCTGTAACATATTTTTACTTTTTCATACTTACTTCGTTACAAGAGAAAGTTTTGTAATCGTATGCCGGTGAATTTTCATCAAAAAACTCTTATTGCCAAGTCCTGTTAACGAAAAACTGAGTAAATCGTGTTTGTTTACGAGAATATAGCAAATTATTTCTTCTAACACGTTGTGTAAGGGAACGTCCATAAATTACGAAACGGTAAAGGGGGAGGGGGTCTGAGCTTGTGTTACACTGCGTTACATGGGGGTAAGGGGATATTAATTGTTACGTAACATAATTTTTTTTAATTTTTCAATATTTGCTGAAATGATTCCTTTTTTGAGTCATGTATTAAAACATTAAAATATTAACACATATAACAATAAAAATTAATTTCGACGGCAAAATGTCAGTTCTGTCTGTGTGTCTGTCCGTTCGTCCATCTTGGTTAATGCTAGCGCCTAAACTGTACTTCCGATTTTCTTCAAAATTGATATTCCTCGAATCGATTTAAATGATTTCGAGGCCCTCTGAGTTTGCCAGAAACATTTTGATTTTGGAAGTTCTTTGTAAATATTTTAAAATTTTCTCAAAATGACTCCCAAAATTTTGATTAAACTTTGGCCTCGAATAGCGTAAAGAACGCCTGAGTGAAGAATATTAAATTAAAATTAAGTTCATTTCATTTTACTGAGTGAATATAGCACTATCCATGCAAAACATTAAAGAACACAATATTGATGCAGTTTTGAGAAAATCTTAAATTTAATATTATTTAATGTCGCTCATATTTCAATCAAGATTGTGCAAAAACAAGTAATATATTCAGAAAAGTTTACATGATATTTTATAAATAACTGATTGTCAAGAACTAATTTCACGTGAAGAAAAAATTGCGTCAACTAAATCACTACAATATTTAAAGAATTATTTTCAAATTGCAGGATCTCGAGTCGGGCCACAGCAATAATGCAATGTTTTTAGCAAACATTCTACGAATAGTTTAGGCACTAGTGTGTTCACAGAACGACAAGTGGACCGATGGACGGACGTTTCCAGAAAAAACAGTTTTCGTATCAGATGACCCCAAAACGTGCACTTCCATTGGAATCTCGAAATTGATTGTAATATTCTGAGCGAATGAATAGGAACGATGAAAGACGTCTCATAGAGGAAATCTCAAATTAATTTTTGTATTTTAAAATTATTTCTCGTCTGCAAATTTATAATCAGTTCATTTTTGAACATTCATTAAATGGTATACTGTACAACAAAGTATCAGAAATAAATCACTACTATTACATTTTTTGTAGGTTTCATAAGTATTTTTTTTTCGTGTGCGCCTGCGTAATGCGTTGACGTACTAGTAGATTAATTGGATGGTGATTCGTGTGCTGGCACAATTTCTTCTAATATATTTGGCTTCTTGTGGTGATATGGTCATCCAGTGGAATTATGCCAACGTCTCTGTATAAAGTCCGGTTTGTCACGAACTATGTTTTAGTTTTGAATCTACGAAAAATATTCAATATACGAGTAGTTATTACTTCTCTGTGGTGTCGTAATAATCCATAGTATAATATAATGACTTAACAGCGATTCTATTCGTTACAATTTCTGTTTTAGAATGTTTTGATATCTTCGGAAGGAATTTTCGATTTCTTGACACATGTCTATTTGGACAGAAATGAGACTATACGGAAGTGGGGTGTATCGGATTATTGAATATGTGAAAAGGTGGGCAATAAATGATATTTTTCTGTGAATGAGTGTGCTTCTTTAAGTTGGGGAATTTTCTGAGTTTAAAAATGGTATTGTTTGAGTGGAAGTAGAAGTCGTCACTATACATTTTATATGTGAATTATTTTCAATGCATGTGTAGAACTTCATTTAATTCCGATATTCGTAAGATTTTTCACAAATGTTGATGATATACTGATATTTGTCACATTTTTCGTTTACTTTTCATAGCGATAAATTCAGGTCGCTATATTTCGTTCATTAAACTCCAAAATATCCAAGCAGTCATTTCATATTCAATAAAACTCAATTCAATAATATAATAATACTTCACATGATTCTCTACAAACGATTAAAAAGAGATGTGAAAATGCCGTGGCCGAAAGGATACATGAAAATGACTGACGATGAATGACTACATTAAAAACAGGATTTTAAGGAGGATCATACCAAGCTCTCAGTGCCCAAGAAGGGCTTGTAGATGCGTTACGAATGCAAAACAAATTTAAAAAGAAACTTATTTATCCTAAATATGGATATTATTAGTTTAAATAACAGTATTAATGTTAGCTTTTATGAGACACGGGCTGCATCTAAATAACAATAAATTAAAGAAATTGTGGATGTTATTACTATTATAAGGTAGTAGCTTCGCTGTTGAAATGACTGATTCTTTCATATGCTCTGAGAATTTGTGCGTTCCCATAAGACAGGCCTGTCCAAAACCGTGCTTCGGTGCAATTTTGCTCCGCCCGTGCCCCACGCAGCGCGCCGGCGCAAGTTAGTCACCGGGGGAGTGAGGCATTCCTTCAGTCTGTGCGATAAGAAAACGGACAACCTGCTGATGGCTAGCTGCTGCGCTTTATCTCAATGGCGACATCGAAGAGTATTGACATTTTCTTTCATAGTGGTTCTACAGGACTTATTTTCTGACCATCTATCTAAAAGGCAGAAAGATTTCGAACGGCGAACTCTTTGGAGTATTATGAATATTTTCCACATATAAGTTCTCAAAACTACATATGAAAGCAGCCAAAGTAATTTCTATGTTTGGGTCCACGTGTGTAAATGAGAGCTTCTTTTCATAAGCAGTTAACAAAATCGAAGTTTCGAGGGTGTTTGAGCGACGAGAGACTTCGCAATTCCTTGCGTTTGATGGCGACAAGGAATTTTGTGACCCACAGCGAACGAATTGTAAACAAAAAATCCACAATTAAAATTGTTACAATGAAATTGCTTTTATTTGTTTTAACTGAACATTTTATCCAGGATATTTCTTTTTGCTCCTTAATTATGTTTCAAACTAGAAAATAGCAAGGAAACTTACTGAAATAAAATTAAATTAAAATCCTATTTGATTTTACATGAACTAGGCCCGAAATAAAACATTGTCGTGTTTGATCTATTCGAAACGAGCTAGTGTGGCCGGTCCGCGAGAAAAGTTTTACGGTAGGAGTGAGTAATTGGCAGCCGGGGGACTCCCGTTGGGCGGTGGCGTAAACAACCGGACCGAAGCGCGCTTCGTCATCTGTCGAAGCGAACTTGGTGCTCCGGAGCATGAGCGGAGCAGAAATCTTGGACAGGCCTGCCAAAAGATGACCTTCTTGGCATTTACGTATTTAGGGAACATTTGTAACAACTCATGTTTCCATGATTTTGACTTGCAAAGCAATCGACTTGCGTTCTGAAGGTATACCATTCTAGTGTCAGGGTCGCATGAGAAAAGAGTGTCGCTCAATACACGTTGCATTTGGAAAACGGCTTGAAGGGTAGATTTGTGAGAGAACTGCCATTGTCTTCCAAAGAAATGGGAGTTGTCATGACATACTAAATTCTTAGAAACAATTACATATCTCGAAAACGAAAGGCGGTAGCGCCGATTGGATTGCGGAATTTTGCATCTCCTTCAAAGGCAGTTTAGAAAAGACAATAAAATAATTTCGCAAAATTTGTAAATTTATGAACAATTTCCAAATTTGCAGTTCTGAAGAGGAAAGGGGTCCCTTATATTCCTGAACCGAAAACTGCAAATTAACAATTTTTCAACAATTAACAATTTTATAAACAATTCCGCAACGTGCGCTGCACGGAGGAAGTGGCCTCAAATTGTCTTTGAGGTGAATATTGCAAACTAACAATTTTGACAAGCGATGCAAAATTATTACTGAATACCTAGTTTAATTATTGCAAAACCCTTAAATTTCGTAAACACTGATATTTGAACACTATTTACTTTGCCAAAACTTCCCACTCCCAATTATTTTTCCGATCCTGGAGCCGCTTTCGCACACTTCATTTCTTCGTCTCGGATCCGTAATATTCATTCACGTACTTAAGTTGTTTTGTGTTAAAAGAGGGGATATTCAATTGATTTTTTTGCAAGTAAATCAGATTTAAAAATTTCCAAATTTCCTTTTCAAATCCACTAATTCTACTGCATGTGCTGAACTTTTTATGTCGTATTCTATGATATTATCTTTATTGATATTATCTTATATTGATATTATCTTATATTTCTTGTAGACGATCGAATGGCTTGCATGACGACGCGATGGAAACTATCCCCGCCCCCTGTGCCTTCTACGCTAAAACTCTCAATCATTCGGATAAACACGCGTATCATAGAGAAAGTTCGAACTAGAGATCATGATTGCGGGAAATCTAGCCTATCAGCTCCTCAGTCGTTGGCAGTTGGTTCCGAATGTTCTTTTGTAATAGTTAACTATGAAAGAACCAGATGGCGTTATCGTTCGTACAGTGTGCCAGAATGCGCATAAAGACGGACACTTCTGAATTTGGCCGTTACCCATTCTATGTGTCGGCAACTGTACATTACATGAAGCCCGTCGGACATTTTCAAAATTTTCTCAAATATGGCTCCAATTTTTTTTCTATAATTTATCGTAAAAATGGAGTAAAATACACTGATACAGATGGCATAGGTTGAATTTTCACAGACTTATCTGAGTTTTCGAAAATTGCAAAATACTGCAGTTTTTCGGCGTTTTCCTACCACTACGACATGGAAGATAGAGACTTTTCTTTCAAAAGAAATTTGAAGAATTTCTTACTAGAACATAATTAGTTCTTTCCTTAAGGTCATGAAATTTTTTAAAACAATTCTTTTAGTTTTGGTGCAATATCTGTAACTTTAAAAGATAACAAAAACAAGATTTTCTCAAAAACGGCCCCAATTTTTTTCTTAAAGCTTTTGGTAGGGGTAGTGTGAACTGTACTTTAAGAGATGACATTAACGCTATTTTGCTCTATTCTTTTGTTTTTGAAAAAATTACGAAAGTGTAATTTTTTGACTAGCCTTTCACGTCGTTTATATTTACATTACCGGCGATTTGTTCACATTATTGCATTTATAAGCACATGTACTTTAAATTATAACGCATAAAGTTTCTCGAAAACTCAAAAGTTTTCTTTGGAAACGATTATCCGCATTTTAATAAACCCTCAAACATTTGTACGGATAGTGCGAAATACACTGTATAAGAAGACAAAAAAATATTTTGCTGTATACTTTTGTAGTTTTTTAAAAATTTAATTAATGTATTTTTTTAATGTCTCACGCCTTGTATGCCTATTTGCAGCGATTTCTATAGATAGAACCTACCATTAGAAAACCGAAAAATTGAGAAAACTTCAAAAAATGTCTTAAGGACGGCGATAGATGGCAGCTGGTAAGATC
>JAHLJT010008446.1:134119344-134240192 GCA_031308135.1 Acheta domesticus
ATAAAGGTATTCCATACCAAGGCAATTAAAAATGTTTACTACGAAAAAGTCTGTGCCATTCTGTAGCACCATTAGTTACTTTCTCGTATACGTACGTATATACGGAGGAATATACGTAGTATAGACAAAGTTATGTAATGCTGCGGAAAATCGATTTCGAGATTTCAACGGAAATATACATTTTGGGGCCCCCTGATAGCGAAAAAGTTTTTTTCCAAAACATCCGTCCGTCTGTCCGTCCATCCATCTGTCTGTCTGTCTGATGTATGTGAACACCACTAGCGCCTAAACTGTGCGTAGGATTTTTTCTAAAATGAATAAACCTTTGTCGATTTGTTCTGAGTCCAAGCTCTGCGATTTTGAATAACGTTCATTAGTTTTTGGGATACTTTATATTAAGTCCCAGGGACATTTTCAACATTTTCTCAAAACTGGCAACCGGGAGAGGTGGTTCAGTGCATCTACTGATGTCACTGTCGTGCCTCTGACTGGAAGGTCTAAGGTTCGAGTCACGACGGCAGCAGGATTTTCGACACTAGCTTGTCAGCTAGATCGAATTCTGACGCTGTCTGGAGAATTCCAGCGGCCGGCTGCTCTGATTGATAATTTTCCATGATTTCTCCGATCAACACTACGCGAATGCTGGCGCAGTACCCTAACAACCGGGCCACGGACCGCGCACGATCTTTCCTTCCTCTTCTTTGACCTATCTTCACCCCTTACACTAACTTGTACAGCACTACCACACACGCCGGGAGACCAGTGAGAAGCTTGTAAATTGTCCCGGCTGTGGGCGGGGCACTTGCTAGTGGAAGATACCTGGTTGGGGAAAAATCCCGCAAGCCGACAGGTAGACCCGTCGGGGACTTAGAGCTTGTCCCCACTAGGGCGGTGCCCCTCTGGTGGGAGATACCTGATTGTGGAAAACCCCACTAGTCGACGATAGGTCGGCGCCGGATCTCGCTATCCAGGGGGGGGGAGATCACCACATCCCGATGAAAAAAAAGCACTGCACTTATGGCACTAATGACCTCAGTAGTTGACACGCTCAGAATCACTCAAAATGACGCAGAATTTTTCCCTTAAATTTATTGTAAGAATGAAGTAAAATACATTTATAAAGGTGCCATAGGTTCTATTTTCACTGTTGAATCTGAATTTTGGAAAATTGCAAAAGTTCGATTTTTTTCGTCGTTTTTCTACAACTACAGAATTGAAGATAAGAGATATTTCCTTAAAATGATACATGTTCTCCATTCTTAGTTCTTTCAATAAGGTCACTTTCGGGCAATATTGCGTGAAATGTGTGCAATTTAAAAAAAGAAAAGATTTTCCCGAAAACTGTTCCAAATTGTTTCTTCCCAACTTGGTAGGGATAGTGTTAAATTGTACGCCATGAGATGACATAAACGCCATTTTGCTCTATTCTTCTCTTTTTCCAAAAATTACAAAAATGGAATTTTTGACTAGCCTCTTACGTTAATATTTATACTAGCGGTGATTTCTTCACATTATTACATTTAGGACTACATGTGCTTTAAATTATATCATATAAAGTTTCTTGACAACTCAGAAGTTTTCTGTGAAAACGAGTTGAAAATTTCGCATTTTCACAAATGCATATTATCATTCTTTCGTTGTTATTTTTTCAAAAAATACACGAATGTATTTTTTTAAATATCTCTTACGCTGTTAATATGCACATTTCCAGCAATTTGTATACATTATATTTGTGAGCGGAAGTGCTTTAAATGACTCGAAATGAAGTTTTTCGAAAACTCGTGAGATACCTGTAAAAAAATAACTTCAGTTTTCGCATTTACAGTGTAATCTCTGCTCATTCTTTCCGGTAGTGGAATGATAACGGAAGATGTTAGAAGTAAAATATCCAAAATAATATGCCAGATTGAATACTGATGATATTCACACAATTAGTTCAATTTTCTTTTTGAAATCGGTTCCAAGTGGGAATCAATATTTTAAATAACGCCTCAAACAATTTTTTGATGGTATTCCAAGGAAGACGGGAATATGTGAACAAGATAGTTTTATACTACTATTAAAGATGTTACGAGACAGTTCGCCTCTGTTACAGCATCTCTACTTTCATATGTGGGAAAAAATATGAGATGCAAAGCGAGGAAAGCTTAAACGGACTGCCTAGCTTGCCTGGCCGTTCGGTCGTGGCAGGGCCACGCCAGGGAGCGCGTGGGCGGGTAACGCGACGGCGTGGAAGGGGGAGTGGGGTAAGGTGTTTTTTCAAATTTGACTTTACTATTTTCCATTATTTGACTTTGCTCCTATTCATCAGATTTGCATGATGGACACGACGTTGGATTCTGGAAGCTGGTCGCCATCGCGCAATAAGCCCACACTTTTTAAATTGTTCAAGTACGAGAAAAAATTTTTAAAAAAGTCTGTTAGTGTTTTTGGAAAAAGGGCATTGTAGCGTAAATTCCATTTTAAAGAGAAGTCACATGCCGTTTACAGATCGAAAATCGGACCATTTGTTCAGACATCAGTAAATTCCCTATGATAGTGCTGCGATCTATTGAGTTTTCCTACAAGTATTTTTGTTACATTTAGCCTTAAAGCTAAATGTATTGAAAAAAACTTCAATAGATTTCAATTCAAGAATTCAATAGATCGCAGCACTATCATAGGGATTTTACTTTACCGATAATGTCTGAACAAATGACCCGATTTTCGATCTGTAAACGGCATTTGACTACTTTTTAAAATAGAATTTACGCTACGAAGCCCCTTTTCCAAAAAAGTAGCAGAAACTAGTTTTTTAAATTTTTTCTCCTACTTTCGGGAACAATTAAAAAAACGTGGGCTCATAGCGCGATGGCGACAAGCTTCCAGAATCCAACGCCGTGTCAGTCATGCAAATCGGATGAATAGGAGCGTCGTAAAGTCAAATTTGGAAAAACACCTCACACCCCTCCCCCTTCCACGCCGCGCCGTCGCGCCATCCGCCCGTGCGCCCACGCGCTCCCTGCGCGGCCACCGGCAGAGGCATAATTCTAAATCGTAACCAGCTATATCCTGAGGCCTCAAATTGAGGCTTCTCATTGGTCAGAATTTTATAGCTGTTCCAAGTAGTAGGCTTGGTGAACACCAGATGGCACGAGTGAAACGATTCTTTGCGGATTGGCATGAATTGGGAGACTCGACTCCTGCTGCCAGCGGCAGCAGCTTTGATCTTGTATAGTTCTGTTTGTCGTTCTGCGTTTCAAGGCTTACGATGAAGGGTTATATTTTAAGGATTTGCGCCTGTCCTCCAAGCTTAGAAGACGAAATATATGGTATAAACAACATACCTCTAGGAGGATAGTAACCAGTTATTGTAAAATTAAGTATTTGCTGAATCTTCTCTGGCAGGACTCAAGGCTTTTATGTAGTTCCTAGCATCTGGCGACCAGATGATACTCTCTTATTTCAGTTGAGGTTGGACTAATGTAACAAACAGTGTTTTCATTACTGGAATAGAGCGTAAATTTCTACTAAACCCCAAGGTTCTATTAGCCGAGTTGATTACATCCTCTATACGATACGATTTTAGAAAACCTTTCATCAAAACTAGAGGTAAATTATATTTTACGAATAATCACGTGTACTTACAATGGTAACGTGTACTTACTCCGCTAGAAAAATATTTTATGAATCCTTATACAAATATAACCCTTCGTCGTAAGCCTTGAATCAATTCTGCTGCCCGCTGCTGCCGCTGGCTGGCAGCAGGAGTCGAGTCTCGCAATTCATGCCAATCCGCAAAGAATCGTTTTGCTCGTGCCATCTGGTGTTCACCAAGCCTACTACTTGGAACAGCTATAAAATTCTGACCAATGAGAAGCCTCAATTTGAGGCCCCAGGATATAGCTGGTTACGATTTAGAATTATGCCCGGCAGGGAGTCTCTGGGCAGGCCAGTCTGGGTTGCCTGCGCGCAGCTGCCGCGCGCAAAGGCTGGCAAGCCAGGCAGTCATGCTTTCGTCATTTTCCATCTCAATATATTTTTTCCCCATAAATGAACCTAGTGATGCTGTAACAGAGGTAAACGGTCTCACATCATCTTTAATAGTAATTACTTCTTGTTTCATTTTGATAGTAGTATAGACAGAAAATTTTAAAAGTAGTATAAAACGATCTTGTTCACATACTCCCGTCTTCCTTCAAATATCACCAAAAAATTATTTGAAGTATTACTCAAAATGTCGATTACCGTTTGGAAACTATTTCAAAAAGAAAATGGAACTAATTGTGTGAATATCACTAATATTCCTTCTAATCACATATTATTTTAGATATATGTTACTTCTAAGATCTTCCGTTATTATTCCACTATCGGAAGAATGAGCGGAGATTACGCACGAGCTCTTTTATCCTACGACTCGATTTTTACTTTCCCGTATACGTACGTATATACGGAATTGTTTACGTAGTATAGAGAAAGTTATGTAATGCTGCGCGAAAAAATAACGGATTTTCGGAAGAGAAAAAAGTCATTGCAGGGCCCTGATAACGAAAAAGTGGAAAAATCCAGTTGCTAGATTAAGAAAAAAATCATCTAACATGTGGTGTAGCCAGAATCCCTCTTTTGTGGGTCCTTGATACCGAAAAACCAATTGAAAGCAAAACGTCTGTCTGTCCGTCCGTCTGTGAACACTACTAGTGCCTAAACCATACGTATTTTGTTTTTCAAAATGAAGACGCAGGGACGCAGTTTATAATACTATTGATACAAACGATAAATATTATTATTTTTTTTCAACGCTTTCATTTCATTTTAACACTTGCTTTCCTCTTCAGAAAAGAAAATTAAATATTTCACGCAAAAACAATTCTTGGATAACACAAGGGATTAGAACATCATGTAAAAACAAACGAGTTCTTTCTTTCATTTCTAAGCATCATAACGTATCTCAAGATTTCCTCCTGTACTTTAAAAAATACAAATCATTGTTAAGAAAAGTCATAAGGCAGGCTAAAATCATGAAACACGATCAGGATATTTGAACTCAAATAACAAAACAAAATCAATGTGCGATATAGTAAAAAATGCGACCAAACCAACTACAAACATTGTAGAGAATGTTGTTTTAAAAGATAACGATAGAGATGTGAACGATCCGGCAACAGTGGCTAGTCTCTTTAACCAATACTTTTCGAGAATTGCTGTCGATCTCACTAAGGGTTTTCAGCCACAAAATTCAACATCTGACGTTTCCCTAAAAGTCTTAGACACTATGTTCGTTTCCGAAACCTCTTCCTATGAAATTCTCAAAATAATCGGTAAATTAAAAAATAAATATTCGGCCGGTTTAGATGAATTTCCGGATTGTTTGTTAAAGACGTGCGCGCCAGCCATTATACACCCGTTAACTCACATATTTAATGCATCCTTATGCACCGGAATTTTTCCAGATATTTTTAAAACAGCTAAGATTAAGCCGCTCTTCAAAAAAGGCAACAAAAATGAAATTCAAAATTATCGGCCAATTTCTCTTTTGTCAGTTTTTTCAAAAATATTAGAGAGACTTTTTTATGTGCGAATGGAAACCTTTCTCAATAAACACGACGCGTTTTCAAATTGCCAACATGGATTCAGGAAATCAAAATCTACGGAAACAGCCATTTTTTCTTTTCTTAAGGATGTTGCCTCATCATTGGATCAAAACGAAGCAACTATTGGAATATTTTTAGATCTTTCAAAAGCTTTTGACGTCATTGATCATAACATTTTACTTTCAAAATTACCTTCGTATGGAATCCGTGGTGTTGCTCTAGATTGGCTATGTTCGTACCTTAAACAACGATCTCAGAGAGTAGAAATACCTTACTGGAATGATGGAACCTTACGTACACACCTTTCCGGTTCTTTGCCAATTGTACGTGGAGTCCCGCAAGGATCGATTTTAGGCCCTATTCTCTTCCTATTATACGTAAATGACATGCCCTTAGCGATTCGAAACGGAAGAACAGTTCTCTTTGCGGATGATACAAATATTCTTTGCAACAAAGAAACCGTAAATAGTACAATATCAGACGTTTCAAATTGGTTCCGTAATAACAAATTAAAAGTAAATGAAAATAAAACAGTTTCAATGCAGTTTTCCATATCAAATAAAAAATTCTGTACTCCATTGAAAATGAACGGTGTGCCATTGACTGATGTTAATGTAACAAAATTTTTAGGTCTATCAATTCAGTCAAACCTCAAATGGAATGCCCACTTAAATGAATTGAACACAAAATTAAGCTCATTATGCTACGCGTTCAGAATTCTTTCAAATTCCGTCAGCCTTCATACAGCTCGTTGTGTATATTTTGCCAATGTTCACTCACGCCTGAGATATGGCATAATATTTTGGGGAAACACATCTTATAGTTCACAGACTTTCAGATTACAGAAAAGAATTGTACGAATAATAAGCAAATCCAACCCACGTGATTCTTGTAAGTCACTCTTTATTAATCTAGGAATTTTACCATTACCTTGTCTCCTGATTTACGAATCAGTACTTTTTGTCAAAAATGACTTACTTAAGGACGGGAATATATTTTCAGCAAACGCCGATGTCTATAAGTATAACACACGACGTAGTAATCATATTCACCAGGTGGCAGTATCAACAGCTCACTACAAAAAATTCACATACAATTCATGTACATTACTCTACAACACTTTGCCAGAAGACATTAAACGATTAAATTCAATAGAAAAGTTTAAGTCCCAAGTAAAATCTTTTCTGCTGCATAACTGTTTCTATACAATTCGAGACTATACCGAGCATCAAAAAGAAAGTAGAATTAATTTTAACAATGATAGTTAATGTAATTATTTATCATTTGGACTGTATAATTCTAAAGAACCTGTAACAAGTATTGTACCACAGTTTCTGGGTTGATGGCCCCCATCTCGATCAGGTTTTTCGTCCAGTTTCCCTGATCCTTGAGCAAATGCTGAGATGGTCCCTTGTTTTGCTTCTGGACATAAATGTAACTTCATTATTTGTGCACGTCTTCTGAATTTCAGTGGGAAATATAGTTATTCAAATTATCGTTTTTCATATTATCGCGGCAAAAAGTATTATTCTTTCATGAAGAACATGAGGGTTCAGGGCAGGAATTTATAGCTAATTTACCTTTGAAAATATATTTTATTATATAGGAGCGAATATTTTGTCAACAAAACTCGAAAAAAAAACTCTCTCTGTATTCAAAATTCGACTAGAATATGGTTTAGGATAGAGACCACAGAATTATGAAAACGTGCACAAAATTCCCTTCTCCCCATAGCTCGTCATACGCAGTTTTTAACTGTTTTTGACGTAAATAAATAAATAAATAAAAGAAGCCCCTGTCGATCTGGCTCGAGTCACAGCTTTGAGATTTTGAAAAAGAATCTATAAAACTTAGGGGTACTTTACATGAAACCCCCCGAACATTTTCAAAATTTTCTCAAAAACGGCTCCAAATTGTTTCTTTAAATTTCTTGTAAGAATAGAATTCATGCTACGTATATACGAACACACTTATAAAGGTGGCATCGGTCATAATTTCTTGGTTAACTCTGAATTTTTGAAAATTCTAAAACCTTGAACTTTTTTCGGCCTCTTCCTTCTACTACAAATTTGCAGATAGAGATTTTTCCTTCAAGTAAAATTTGTTCTCCAAAGGGAGTTCTTTAATTATGATCATGTACACTTTTTTGAAAATTTTAATATTTCTCGTACAATATTGCTTGCAACACGTGCAATTTAAAAACATTATAAAAAACAGATTTTCTCAAAATTGCTCCAATTTTTTTCTTTGAACTTTTGGTAGGGATAGTGCATAATGTAGTCTATGATATGACATAAACGCCATATTGCTCTATGCTTTTATTTTTGCAAACTTTACAAAAATATTTCTTTAACTTGTCTCTCACGTAGGTAACATTGGCGACGATGTGTTTACATTACATTTATGAGTAGATGTGTTTTAAATAATGTCATATAAAGTTTCTCGAATACTCAACCATTTTCTATAAAAACTAGCTCAAAATTCCGCATTTTCAGAAACGCTCAAACGCCATTATCTCATAAATGACTCCAAATTTTTTCTTCATACTTTTCGAACGTATAGTGCAAATTGCACTCCTTAATGTGGGGTGAAGCTCATTTTGGGGTATTTTTTTTTTCAAAAGTTTCACAAATGTAATTTTTGTGAAAGATCTCTCACACCCCTAATATGCACGTTACCAGCAATTGTAAACACTATTGTACTTGTGAGTTAATGTGCTTCAAATGACTTCAAAGGAAGTTTTTCGGATACTCAAAAATTTTCTGTGAAAAAGAGCTTCAAATTTCGCATTTTTAGTAACGCTTAAATGCCATTTTCTTAAAAACGGCTCCTAATTTTTCAAAGAAAATTGCCATTTAGATCGAGGTTTTACTTTTCTTTAATATTCTAAAATTGATATTTCCGTCCTACCATCAGAAATTCGAAAACTTAAGAAAATATCAAAAAATGTACTTTGGGCGACCATAGATGGCAGCTGGCACAAGTGTAGCAATTCCGAATAGTTAGCCCAAACCCAAGGAAACAGAAAACTAATACGGGAACGTCTTTGCCATTCTGTAGTACCACTAGTTAATCTCAAAACGGCTTGTCTCCTTGATAGAATTCACCTGGTTAATCCCATTTTCCAAGTAAAGTAGCTGAAGATAATTTTAAAAATGTTTCCATACTTTCGAACAAATTTGAAAAAGTGGTGCAACAGAATTTCACCAACTTACTCGTAGTAAAGTATTCTAATTTCCTTGTTCTGTGCCAGCTTCACCATCTTGCCCCATCCTCTTGCCTACTGTTATAGATAACAGATGGCCACCCACAATACATTTCTTGAAGTTTTCTCATTTTTCGGTTTCCTAGTCGTAGATTCGTAATATTACTTTTAGAATATTAATAAAGAGTAAAACCTCCTCCTATATGGCAATTTTCATTAGTAAATTTGGAGCCGCTGTTAAGAAAATGGCGTGAAAGCGTTACTGTAAATGCGAAAATTGAAACTCTTTTCCAGGAATATTCCGAGTTGCTGGTGGGAGATACCTGGTTGGGAAAGAACCCCGCAAGCCGACAGGTAGATCGTTCGGTGATTTAGAGTTTGTCCCGGCTGGGGTGGTGCCCCGCTGGTGGAAGATACCTGGTTGGGGAAAACCCCGGTAGTAGACGGAAGGTCGGCGCCGTATCTCGCCATCCAGCGGGGAACATCACCTCCCCCTCCCCGATGAAATAAACATGCCCTACACTTGCGGTACTAAAGACCTCAGTAGTTGACGTGCCTAAAGTCACTAACAATCAATCAATCAAAAATGACTCCAAATGTTTTCTTTAAATTAATTGTAAGAATAAACTAAAATACTCTTATAAAGGTGGCATAGATCTCATTTTCATTATTGACTCTAATTTTTGGAATATTGCAAAAGGACGAACTTTTTTCGGCGTCTTCCTACAACTGCAAAATTGAAGATAGAAAATTTTCCTTAAAATGATATTTGTTCTCCATACTTAGTTCTTTCAACAAGGTCATGTACATTTTTTTGAAACTTTTAGTAGTTTTCGTGCGATATGTGCAATTTTTTTTAAACAAGATTTTCTCAAAAACTGCTCCATTTTTTCTTTTGGAAAGGATAGTGCCTAATGTACTCTATGAGATGACATAAACGCCATATTGCTCTATTCTTTTGTTTTTTCAAAAATTACAAAAATGTAATTCTTTGACTAGCCTTTCATTTCGTAAATATTTTCATTAACGGCGATTTGTTCACATTCTTACATTTAGAAGTACATGTGCTTTACATCATATCTTAAAAATTCCTCAACAACTCAGATGTTTTCTGTGAAAATGAACTGAAAATTCCGAATTTGCACAAATGCTTAAACGCCATTTTCTCAAATTGCGTTTGCTCTAGTTTCATTTGCGGAGAAAAAATATATTGAGATGAGAAGTGACGCAAGCATAACGGAGTACCTGCCTTGCCTGGCCGTCCGCTGCAGGCCGCCAGGATTAACAGTGCCGGTGGTCTCCGCGTTGAGGAAGCGGCCCCTCCCCCACAGGGCGGATGACGGGGGCGGTGTGGAAGGGGAGTGGGGTGAGGTGTTTTTCGAAATTTGACTTTACGACGCTCCTACTCATTCGATTTGTATGTTTGATACGGCGTTGGATTCTGGAAGCTTGTCGCCATCGCGCTATAAGCCCACATTTTTGAAATTGTTCCCGGAATCACGAGAAAAAATTTAAAAGTACTAGTTTCTGCTAGTTTTTTTTTTTTTTTTTTTTTTTTTTTGAAAAAGGGCTTCGTAGCGTAAATTCTATTTTAAAAAGTAGTCAAATGCCGTTTACAGATCGAAAATCGGACCATTTGTTCAGACGTTAATTGCAAAGTAAATTTTAATGAATTTGGTGCTGCCACGTGATGGCGACAAATTGAACTAGTGTCGGTACATTTTGCCTTAACACTAATTTAAGAGGTCTTGTTACACAAATAACTATTAAGAATTTCTAACTGACGTGTCGAGGCGTTGCCACTGTATTGCAAACTAATATTTTGCGGAAAAGAAGCGGGGGAAACTAGAATTTACAATTTCCAAGTCGCAATTACGCGAAACTTACAAATTCAACAAATTGTGCACGACCTTATTTGAATATCTTACTTTGAAAAACACATTTATCCAAGTTCATGCGATGCAATGTTAGGTATTTTTATTTTCAAAAATACAAGAGTTCACCGAAAATAGGACTTGCTCCAAGTTCCCCAATATCAAAATATTCGTTTCAAATGAACAGGGCCTCGATTTCGTTCGGATGAATCGGGGAATATCAATTTTGTAAAAAATCGTCACAACGGGATCAAGCGTTGCACATGGACGGAAGGACGTTTCACCGTCAGCCAATTTTTCGGTATCAAGGGCCTCTCGAAACGTGGATTCCGAGTACACAACGTGTCTTAGAGAAAGTAATTTACTACACACTGCAACAAAATTTAACCACTCTTTAAAAGACAGGGCCCCACAACGAGTTTTCCTATCAAAAAATTAGTTTTAATGCTGTAATATTACAATACTTTCACCATGCTACATAAGTAGTACGTGAGAGAGAAAAAATGTATAGGCTACACCTCAGCTAAAAACCATTTACTTTTCAGTCTTTGTGGATAAATATTTCTGCCACACTGCATGTTGTAGAAGTATGTTTCTCAATGATAAACAAGGGGAAAAATTAATATTACTTCTCATAAGAAAAGTACATGAAAAGTACTCACTGTTTACTGCAGATGAATCTTTATACATATTTAAGCTTTGTTTCCAATTTGAACAAATGTAAGGTAACAAATAATTCACATTTTCTGCATTGGCGCATCTCTTACACATATTTCACTTTAATCAACTTACATCCACATGCTATTCTGAATATCTGCTCCATATGATTGCAATAAAAAGTTCCTCAGTAAGCTTCACATATTCACTTCCAAATGTATATGTTCCATTTAAGTATCACAATGCATTAGGCCACCAAAACATTCATTCGAAATAAAGGATTTTCAAACCTCTTACCATTTTCCTACATTAATACTTAACCAGTACACTTTCAATCTCTCCTTTTTACTTTAATAAAAACAATACTCAAGAAAGTAATATTTAAAAAGAGTTATAAATATTCTTAACATATTGCACTGTTATGGATACATCTTTTCAAATGTCTGACTTTGTTTAAAATTCCAAATGTATAAAATAAACAGGCACATCAATGCAATATTAATGTCTTAAAGAAATTACAACTGTTCAGAAAGTAAAGTATACTCTACAAAAAAAAAAATCACCCAACAACAACAACTGATAGATAAGTTATTGCCAAAGGGAAGTACAAAATGTCCATTATATACAGTTTCTGAGGTTTCTTGGTTTTGAATAGAATACAAAGACTGCATCTTTCATCACTCATTTGTAAGTACAAGAGCAGGTAAACCAGTACAAGTTGATTTCCCAGCAAAATATTTAAAATAACAAACAAGAAAATAACAATGCCGAAGGAAAAGAGGAGTCAAGCTCTGGTGACAGATATTTACACTTGTATTTCACACATGTATAGTTATGATTTATGTTTAATTACTATTGAAGGATGGTATTAATTCATAAACAATATAAATAATTATATATGATGTTTGTCTGCATGTTCCATTTCTTTGGAAGACTGACACATCTATAAAATTAACAAGACTAGAAAACAAGGTGTTACAATAAAAGAACTGTCACCAAAAAATAGCTTTGCATTGTGATCTAATAAGATATTAAACATGTCTGTTTTGTAAAAAAAGAAGACAAAACATTGAATGAAACAATATTTGAAAATTCTCTTGATTCAACAAAATACTTGAACATACACAAAGTTTTAGCCCAATCACTGTGTACGCAAGTTGCATCAAAAGTATGCTGAGCATACTCTACTTCCTGAAGGGTGTAACATCAAATAATTTATACTTCTATTTTAGTTTTCTTAGAGCCAGTACACAAAGCAATGAAACTGAGAAATACACACAAATATCAAACATCTACACTAACCTTGTATTTAATAACATATAGGATGGGAATGTGATAGAAGTGCCCATTTCACAAAAATACGTACAACCAACAAAACAAAACAAAAATTCAATTGCAATTTACTGTAATATTCTTCTTTTTCAAAAGCCCACAACCCCATCATGGACAATACTTTCAGATAGTATCTCTGCGTAAACAAGGCTCTTGACATATTGAGCAGTTACCACTGAACACTTACGAGCACATACACTTGCATACTATCCATTCTTCAACGTTTAGCACAGTACTTTACAGAACTTATCAAGTGAATATGAGAGTAATGTTTACTGTAGCACCTCACTTCTTCGCCAGTTCATTTGAAAGCCAGTCCAGACCTTCATATAAACCATCTCCTTGAGTAGCACAAGTAGCTTGAATGTACCACTAGAAAAGAATAAATAAATAGATAAATAAAAAGGAGCATGTAGGTACACACTAATACATTCATCAAGCAACAAATTCTCTAAGCAGAAATATTAATGCCCACAACAGACACCTATTACCTATACATTAATCCACTTGCTTCATCAAAAGTTTGCAATCACAAAGAAGAAGCTGCCGAACTGTATTAAGAAAGGCAACAGGTCATGTCTGTAGTCAATGATTTTACTATCAGAAGTAAAATAGGTGGAAGATATACATTGCCACCAAGGACTAAGGAACTCTGGGCTTTCAGAAAATTACCATCCACTTAGACAAAATTCTCTCCCACTTCCAATATGTTAATGAAAAATTGAAAGCATTTGAACTTTAATTTTGCGGGTGGGAAAGAGAGCAGAGATAATTTTTTCAAAACCACATGCAATGACTTTTCTCTTGTTTTGAAGGCCAGGCATGCAAAATTTCATCAAGACACTAATACTGAAATTGTATAAAATAACAAACACACATTCTTTTAAAGATGCCCTAATTTTTTGGCAATAACATAACTTCCTTTTCCCTTTTTCACTTCTAATAATATCTATAAACTGATTGATTTTTCCGCAAGACACATGTGAAAATTCCCTTGTTTAAGCATCCACCTAGCCCCACAACACGTCACATTTAAATTCTGAACTCTTAGAGAATAAGAGGCAGAAGAGATATGGCGATACAGCTGTTTCAGTATCTTTTTGTGAAGGGATAGTGTCGTGGCAACAAGCTTCAACTGCATTTTGAAGTCTAGTTTGCTTGCAACTGTGGTTTGGTGAGGGTGAAAGCAAGGTATGCGAGTAATGACAAATCAAAGACAGTCTGTCACTAGCCAAGAGAAGGGACGGGATCCTCAAAAATGACAAAAGGGATTTCTGAGAGAGGACTTAGTGAAATTTCAAGTGCAGAAGGGTACAAATATATGAAATTATAAAAAAGGACACTTTTAGGAAGTTTCAAAATCTGTGCAAATAAAAGAGATTGTAGACTTCTAAAACAAACAATTCTGCATGACACTTGTCTGTATTTTTATAACTGTGTAATGTGTTGTGCAAGTTGTATTTTGTAGTTTAAGGTAATTAAAATGAACTAATGGAAAACATTTTATTACACAGCAATCAGTACAATTAGATCTGATGTACCCTTCCTGACACGTATAACCTTTATTAACAGCAATTTTTACTGCAACCTTTATTAATCATATAAAATGGGTTTCACTGTATTATAATCTGGTATTGTACAAACCAAACAATAGTTGGCATCATGTACATGTCACAAATTTACAAGAATCAGAAACTTTGACACAAAATTCAATTAAAAAGTAAAATTTGATAACTTAAATGAATATTTGCCAATATGAAAATTACTAGCAAGAATAAACAGCAATGAGGCTGGTCATACACAGAAAACAGTCCATACAAACAGCCTGGAATACTGGCTGTCAATATATAAAATAAAAATATATGTATTTCTTTTCAATCTATCCAGGATCAGCTGACAAGTGCAATTATTAATTTCAGCACTGATTAGCAAAAAAGTCATAGCTATGTTTAAATGTGTAGCTTGAGAAGTTCTTGCGAGATGTAATTTAACTGTTGTAAAGTGATGCAGTGAAGAATAAGGAGTTTATGTCACGTGAAGTTACCTGGTTGTTTATTTCTCACGTGATTATTATATTAAACAAACAAATGAATATTTTAAAGAGTGAAAATTTGTGAAGTTAGAAGTAATTTCTTAACAGAAGCATTACTATTTCCTCTTTGATTTTTCGTATGCAATTTCATAATCAATTAAAATTAAAAGCATTCTTTTCAAACTACATATTAATTGATTAGATGATATTGTTTACAATTTTGATTTTTTTTCTGTCAAGACAACAGTAATTCAACAACAATTGGTTTCGCCATTTCTTAAAACAATGTTACATTTTGATGATTTGCTTGTGTACAACGCAATTGGAAGGGGTGTAGATGGGAGCAGCCAGGCACACAGCCACGAGCGCTAGGGAACTGAAGCCCCTTCCAGAATAAATAATCCCTTATTTACTATTGGGCAATAGGTTCATAGATAGGTTATTTTGTAATGGCAGTCGTTCAGTACATTGATTTTACATTAGCCTAATGGGCATAATTCTAAAAAACTGCATAAATAAA
This sequence comes from Acheta domesticus, assembly GCA_031308135.1. NCBI lineage: Eukaryota > Metazoa > Arthropoda > Insecta > Orthoptera > Gryllidae > Acheta > Acheta domesticus. The sequence continues at coordinate 134,134,535 of JAHLJT010008446.1, forward strand.
TGAAGTCATTGTGTTTCTCTTTCTATTGAGATGAAAATGTCAATATATTTGAAACATTTTGTGAATTATTAATAAGACCTCTTTACATAATCTCTCAGTTTTGAACTTGTTTTCATAAAATTCAGTTGATCACAAATGTTCATTTGGCAAGTATAATCTAAAAGAAAATTTTGGCTACATTACTGTAGAAAGCACTCCTAAGCAAGTTCATATTCAACATGCAAAGCACTTCATGAGTACTGTACATTTACTAATTCAAATTGTGGAAGGAACATTAAATAATTTTTAATTGTTACCGAACAGTACTTGAACATTAAGATAACCTGCAAGAAAGTACAGATGCAGTGCAACATCAAAGTGAACTAAAGCAATCAGTATTGGATTAATTTTCATTTGTGAAAGAGTCCAGCAATGTCATCATGATTCTGATGATTAGCAGACATCAAATTTTGAAGACCATTGTAACTTCCCTCCTACTACTTCAGAGCACAAGCTGTATTTTCTGGAGTAGGCCCCTCTGAGCCATTCTTTGAATAGAGGAGACAAGTGTGGTAACTGGAGGTAGATGGGACAAAGAGCAAATGATGGGTGAAGCCACCTGTAGCAGAGGTGAGTGTGCTCGTAATGCACTTCACATTTTCCAGGCAGTTGAACACCTCTGCTATGTATGAACGATCCCCTTTTCCAATATGAACCATCAGATGTGAAGTTAGTAAATAGTCCTCATGGGAGTAGAGTGATTTATTATTTTGTTAGACACCTTTGTGTCAATTTGAATACCACTGCATTCAGTTAGCACTACCAATGAGCAATCAAATCAGGCACAGTGCATGTGCTAAACATGTTCTTTTGAGAGGTTCATGAAATATAAGAACATAACTACAAAAAACTTCTTTACTATGACTATAGCTCACAGGGTAGAGGGACAGAGAGTATAATTTTAAGATTTTTTTTAACAACAATATAAATAATAAATATAATCGAAAAGGTAAGGGTGCCAAAAGCATCTCATTTTACACTTTCATATGGATCTATTTATAATGTAAAACAAATCTTTGGAACAACAATTTCAATAATCCAATATATGAGATCAAACCACTCATTAAAAGAGAAGCTGGATTATTGAAATTGAACAGAACAAACAAGAGCAACTACAAAAGCAAACCTCAAGCTGGGCACAAGTAATTACATGATGTAAGAAAGAGAATAGAAAGAATGATAATTCATTTGCATTTTTGGCTTAATGTTGGTGCATTACAAAGGAATCTCATCAATTCCAAAAATGGGAAATTTTATAGAAAATGGCATGTTGCATCATTGAACATGTTGAATTGATGGAGCATGAAGATAAGGACACACTTCACCATGTAAAATGAAGAAAGTTTATTTGAACGGTCATAAAAGCCCACAATTGACATCATCGTCTCTGATGAAACTGCAAACCTGGGCCATTTGTCCATGTTTCACTTGTTTTTCCCTTCCTTTTTACAGAATTTCACACATCAACATTTCAAAGTTGCATGAGGGAACAAAGGGAATTACAATAAAACTAACTTGGAAAGTTCAGTTAACCACATTCTTTTATGACTGTTTCAGTAATAGTTATTTTTCTGATCATGATCATAATTGACATCATTATCATCATGATCATTATTAACAAACAGTCATTCACAGCTGTTAATCATTTCCCAAATGATGAAAAGCCTTTTAGCTAACAATTTGTAGAATAAAAATTGTAACACATATTCCAACCTCATACTTACATGTCTATTACGAAGGTGGTTCAATCCCAACTTATCAGTAAGTTCTGCAGCACTCATAGCATTTGGAAGATCTTGCTTGTTAGCAAATACCAGTAATGCAGCATCTCTTAGTTCATCTTCTTGTAACTATCAAAATAAAAAATTAATTATGAAAAATTGATTTTAAAAAATTCAAAAATTTAACAAGATATTTCAAAAGTATATACCATGTTTTGAAGTTCCTTTTCAGCTTCAGAGATTCTTTCTCTGTCATTGGAATCAACAACAAATATCAATCCCTGAGTATTCTGGAAGTAATGTCGCCACAATGGTCTTATTTTATCTTGGCCACCAACATCCCATACAGTGAAACAAATGTTCTTATATTCAACAGTTTCAACATTAAAGCCTGAAAAGATGAAAATACAGCATTTATCTACTTAAATAACAGTGGAGTGTTTGCGATTTCAAAAGGACTGCCATTTTATAATCTAATATGCTAAGAGATAATATAAAAACCAACAAAATTGTTTTTACAATTTTTGCCAGTCTGTCTGGTGTAATCTCTGGAATGGCTGAACAGTATCAAAGGTAAAGTGTTTTGTTGTGAATAACTTGGTTTTTTCAAAATACTATTATTATTCCCCTAATTCATGACTACAGATGTTACGAGTCGGTTGAGTCGGATCGGTTGATGGTATGAGTCGGATGTTATAAAGTCTACTCTGGGTTGCAACCAGCATCCTAAGGAGTAGATCTAGGGACTATCAGTGCTTCTACAATACTTTGCGCAAAATGTGGGCTGTTCCAAATAAAGCAATTTCTTGCACTTCCCAGTTTTTTGCATTACCTGGGAGTTTGGCCAAGTTCTTACACAAATTTTGTGGAAGAAATCCCAGAGTTTCAATGACTATCGGTACGACCTGTGCTTGTACGCTCCACATTCAGCTGATCTTGATTTCTAAACTCTTGTATTTAGGATGTTTCTCAGCCTCCTTGGTTATGATGTTTTGATCACATGGCACAGCAACGTCTACAAAGACAATTTTTTCTCCACATCCTGGTTAACAATATCTGGTTTGTTTTCTGCTATCGTGGGATCAGTTTGAATGTGTTGGTTGTACAATATTGTACACAGTCCAACAGACGTCACCAGTTTTGGTGAGTGGACCACTTGGGGGCATAAGTTTGGAACGTCAAGAGCAGTACAGATCTGCCAGTGGAGGTAACTACACATCCTGTCGTGTGTTTTCAAGTATTTGCTCTTTGCTAGAATTGGACAAGCTGAGACAATATGATCAATGGTTTCTACTTCTTCTTGGAAAATGCGGTATTTATCTTGGGAAATTTCAAGGACTGCTTTATCATAATGTCATGTTCTCAATGTTGGGCAGCTATTACAAGTGCTTCTGATTCTGGCTTCATTTTCCCCCCTTTAAGCCACATAAATGGCTTCATATGCACCTTGCCTGTTCTTTTTAGACATTGTCCATGGAGTGGTTTGTCTCCCCACAATATCTTTAACATTTTTTGTGCCTCACATTTCATGTTAAGTAGCATCAGAAGTTCAGTGTCTGTGTTAGTCTGCGTGTCTTGCATAGTATTGTTCACAATGCTTTTTGCTACACATACATTACCTTTGCTTCCCATCTCAACTATTGCATTGTGCTGGGAGGCTTCAATTTGGCCTCTTCCTCCTTCCTTATGTGACACAAAGCCTATGTACTCAGCTCAAGGGTGGGGGCGACATGATACATTGTAAGCAGTTTTCTAATTTTTTGATCCACGATTTGAATTTATGCTCAGTCCAGTCCACCAGACCAAAACTGTATTTGGCTACAGGCACAGCCAAACTACCTATTGCTGATATTTTATTCCTGGAGTTCAGAGCAGACTGTAGCACAAGCCTCACTCTTCTGCAATACTCCCTGCGAATTCTCTTTCATTGTGTCGTTCGAGATGGTTTCACATTCTTCAATGCCCGGATATTTGTTTTACCTGGCTCAAGAAGTGAATCACAGTGTACGTATCAACTTCGATGTTCTGTGATGTAATTTTGCCTCTCTTTAAGTTGATTTATGCACACATGTCAAGATCAAACTTCATGCAGATGTCATTGCTAAATCACTGAAGACTGACAGTATTTGGGAGGAAATCGCTTCACTCTTAGCAAACACTTTAAGATCATCCATGTAAAACAAATGTGATACTGGTTTTTCATCACCATGGAGTCTGTCACTGACGTTAGTACGTCAGTGTGTGACAACTGTCTGTAATACGATTTTTCTAACTGCCTCTGAAGCCCCTATTGCCATGATGGAATATCACACGGCATTTCGCATCTTTCATGGTCGTGCCGCTAGAAGTCACATGATCGCAAGCACGGCTTGATATGGTCGCAATCACGGGATATCTAGTGGTATGAGTGAGAAAGACACGAAATACCATGACATATTCCATTGTGAAGACAGGCCTTGAGAGGCAAAGTTACAAAAATCACAGAATAGATAGTGGGATCAACCTAATGCAAAACAGCAGAGGTTATAGCAAATCTCCTTGGAAAATTCCCCTGTTAATCTAAATACTTCTGGTTTCTACTACTTCCTTTCCATTTTGTATTAGTAACCTGGTATTCCACGACTTCATACTAGCCTTGCAAAACTCATTAAGTCTGGGATGAAATTGATAGATCTCCAGGGCCTTCAAAATCCCATTGTGTGGTGCACTGTCGAAGGTCTTCTGATAGTGTTTGTTTGTTTTTTCATAAATACAGCTTTATTCTGATCTTCATGAAATTTTGTACACATGCTCTTTAGAACATGAGAAAAGTTACCGTTTGCTTCATATTTTGAAAAACTTGCCTCTGTACCTCGAAAACAGTGAGTAAACTCGCCAAACAGAATGGAGAGTTTCTAATGATTATCATATTTCGTGCAAGGAAAAAATTATATTTGAGGTCCTATTTGTGAATTAGAAAAATGTGTTTTTGATGTACTGACAAGAGTGACACAGCCTACAATATTGGTTATTATTTTTGTTATGTGGTGCGAGTTTTTTTGTAAAACTGAGTAAATGCTCTTGATATAAAGCTTCCAAACCTTCATTTCTGGTGAAGCTTGCTCAAAAAGTAATTTCTTGATGCTGAAATATACAATTTATTAGTTAACTAGTAGAAGTGCCTTTGGCACTCTTCCAACTATTTTTACCTTCCATTACTCTGAGCCTAACTGTGCTTATTAGAATGAATCAAATACATAATAATCGTCCCAAAAAATATCAATGAAAATAAATCAATTTATTGCTAAGGAAAATTATGTTATATGTCAATTCTGTGGTCACGGGGTGAAGTTCTTAGGTCAATTTTTGGCGAAATTGGGTAACGTACTGAAAATAGAAATTAAGTATCTATATTTAATAAAATGACCAAATTCATGTTGCCTCCTTAACATGAAAAAAGCGATGGGAAATATAGCTTAATAGGCTTAATATAGCTCCATAACCTACCCCTTATTTTCTCCAAACCAAGATTTTTGACTTAAGAACTCTTACTGCATAACCACAGAATTCTATTTTTTACAGTAAAATTTGAATAGATCCAACTATCCCATCTAAAGGATAGTAAAAAATGTTCGGAATATAATTAATGCAAAGTGGAATATACAATAAAATAAACTTTTTTTCTATAATAAATGAACTATTATTTCTATCTGAGAGTTCCTCTCTTAAATATGGTATCAAAATACATATAACAGAGAACAGAGGTCTCCAAATTATTAGACTAGAGTAATTACCTGAAAAAAGGTCATAAAACTTGTTTATGGGCATGCTGTATGTATCTTCAACGGCACTAGTTAAAACAGTTTTCTATCTCCCAGACCCAGTGTTAACTCCGGGAGCCTGTAAAACAGTATTTTGCCCCCCCACCACCACCACCGCCACCTTTTTTCGTGTTTTTCTTTACAACTATTTTAAATCCTGTAGAAAAATCTGCATTACTTCATCATGAAAAAAATATCTTCACTGAGGGACTTTGAATGCCAAAAGTGTGTGGCAGAAGATGAGATGGTTGGGAAAAACAAGAGTTCAAAAATATATAATAACAAACGTTTCTGATAAAAAGGTGCTTGAAAGATTGCAGCAATTTACTGTTTACAGTCAAGATAGTTACTGCAATACACACACACTGATAGTATTATCATTGGTGAAGTCTTAGATCTACTGACCTTGTTGACAACACTAGCTTCTTATCAATGCATTTATTTCTAGAAGAGCAAGACAAGACTATCATCAAAGTTGATATTCAAGATGTAATTGAATGTAATTAAACTATATATGTAGTATTTACTGACACTGATGCTTGTAAAACGAAGTTATATAAACAAAATATTATTAAAATTGAAAATTCCCAGCTCAATGTAATTGCTCATCATTGTTGTCTTGGTTTTGTAGTGGAACGTTAAAATCAAAATCGTTACAAAATGAGCTATTTCTTCATGCTTAGTAGGAGTGATATATTCACCCAATGTGGGCAAGGGAAGGAAAAATTCTGCAGTGCACATCAGAAACCGCAGAATTTATTTGAAACACTCAATGTCATCAGATAGAAGCTACAGCAGGACATACTCCTGAAGCAAGTGAACTCTTTTTTGTCACTTTGTGTGTAGAAAGATATGGCATCTGATCCAGAAAGATCAAGAGTTCTTTTTTCTCAATTCTTGTACTACACTATTTCATCTCATAGTATATTATATTTCATTTTAGTTGTACACTACTTTCATTTTCCTCTAATATATATCTCTCTACCTACTTATAATTTCTTGTCAAATAGAAAACGAAATGTTGCAAAATAGATTGTAAAATACAAAAAAGTGTCTTTATAAAGTGTAGTTCTCCCAAAATTCTGTAGAAAAAATATACATACAGTATAGTGAGGCTAGGTTTGGTAGTATACATTTAAGGCTAACATTCTCTCTCACTAGCCTCCGAAAATTCTCACCAGCACACAGAGGGCTATATGGCCAATCTAGGCGGAACTAGACCCCCCCTCCCTAACATTTTAATGTCGACTTTTTGTGTTAGTGAATTTGATCATCGATGTTAGTAGAATGATATTTGAGAGTTGGTTTATTTTTTCGGCTCACGTTTGCTACGCTGGGGAAGTGGATTACTTATCATATCTTGAAGGAAGCGCTGCGTGAGGCAGTCGCTCTGCAGCCACTCGAAGAATCAAACCCGCTCAGATCTCAATGAAAGGCGAATGCGATACTCTGCTATATGGAATATGTTCAGTGAAGTATGTACTTTTCAACAGTAGTTATATAATTTCAATTCTTTGCTTCTCTCTTTGTAAAATAAGCTGCAAAGTAGGCGTTGCGCGAGACCTAAATTTTACATTTTCTGGACTTTCAAGTAGATTTTCAACAATGTAAATTAACTTGCATTACAGTAAAACATATGTTACTAAAGAGCTTCGTGTCTTTACTTTATGATGCACGAAGTTTCACGTTCAGATACGTCCAGATGAGGATATTATATTTTATTTCAGACGATGGCGCGCATCCAGTAGTCACCTACCGTAATCTGTTTCCTGTTTCGCGCTAGAGAGGGGACATGAGAGCAGAGCTAATGTCTTTTGTAAAGAATAGATTAGGTTTTCAGGAGTGCGAAAAAACAATGGAGAAATGCCTTAAAGATGCTGTAAGAGTATTTTATAACATTTTTTAAGTAGGTGGAGAAAATGCAACCACGTCGAGCATCATTTCATTAAAAAGTATTTTGGGTGGCTAGATGCTGTAATTCAGTTTCCGGAAGTGGTATACAGGGCAATAACACCTAAAATGATTGAAGCTACGCAATATACTAGTTCAGGTGCAAGCCGGCTGAGGTAAAGTTTTAATGAGTGTACTGGGGAGGGTAAAGAAATCGCATCGAAACATTACTTACGTCGCACTCGAAGGAAGAAATTGTGTACGCAGCGAGGCAATCACTGCATACATCGGGTAATAGAGATGCGACCAGCATGTTGCAGGAGATGACTACAACTCGTCGCATTATCAGAGGACTGACTCTTATCAATTGTTGGGTTCTTGTTGGCTAATTGTAATGTTGTAATGTCAAATTATCAGTGGAAATGGTGTGAACCAACCAAAGCAATGAAAGATATAAGAACATTAAATTTAAGTAGCAATGAAATTGTTTAAGGGGTCAACACGGGTAGTGTGTAAAAGGCAAGTATAGACAAACAGTGGGTTAGAAAAGGGTTAATCTGCAATAAAACTAAGATTGGTGTCTTTTAAGTGAAACATAAACGTCATAAACTGAAGAAGAAGGAGAAGAAAAACAAAAAACATTTCTTATTAATTGTGAAAAATTAAATAAATCTTTAGAAATTGTGCAATATAAAATAAAAGATTAATAATTCATTTATGTTTTGATTTAGTTATTGAGAATAAAATATATTTGCGTTCGGACAAGTCACAATATTTTTTTAAATTTTTCGAACACAATTCATTAATAATAATAATTTGTATTCATTTGTAATTATAATCATTAATGAGTAAAACTGAAGTATATTTAATGTGTATTAATTTCACAACCTTAACAACCGTTTACATTCCCTAGAATTACTTAAAACACAAGATTTAAGGCTAGTTCCGTCTAGAATCGCCATTTAGCCCACTGTGCAGCAGTCCAATTCGTGCTTATCACATATCTGCACATCCTCATCACTGTAATACCTACCCCATCTGCCTTATGTTGGCTAATGTGAACTTTAGTTAGTGAAGTCTGAAATAAGCTTTAAAAGGTTTCCTGCTTCAGATTTTTCCCATCCTTTTTTGGATACCATAAACCTTATTGTTTTTTTGGCTTATTGTATAGATTTGAATGATAATGATTATGTGAAGTTTTTGTTTTCCTTTTATTGTAGTTTTGATCTTTTAATTGGTTTGATAAATTATAAATTGAATTCTACTCTACTATGTACAATTGAACTACTTACATATGGAAATAATTTTTGTAAAAATTGCTAATTGTCCATATATTAGTAATAAATAAATAAATTAACCCACTAATTCAAAACTTAGTCAGATTCACACTTTATACTTAACAAACACACTTCATAGGTAAAGTAGTATTCACCATTTCTTTATACTTTATCAGGCGACTAGCTGAATACTTTACGTTTTCCAGGTGTCTTGCCCACTGTTGTCCACTCAGAAAACATAACCTTCAGTACGTACATTGTGGGTAGCACAAATTTATTTGTAAATGTTACTCCCTTCCCACCCAACCTCTAGGACTTCTAGGGCATCTTACCCCCACAGAATTATTTTCCTCTTGGTAGTAATAACTTTTACCAAGTGTTGTTGAAATGAAATTGTTAAAGCATCAATGAGTTAATTTGGAACAAGAACACACACATTTACACTTTATATATATGATACAATTTTCAGCAATGATTCAGCATTCTGAGGCAATGTTTACATAAACGGAGAGATAAATCGCAAAATTTTATGTAATATTTATGTATTTTATCATAACATAAACATGGATATTTTTTGTACCCAATTTGGAGAAATAAAAAAACAGGTTTTATAAAGTTGAAGCTTCCTTGGTAATTGGATTAAAAAGGAAAATTTTATACAAACATTGTAGGAAATTTTATTCTCTTTAAAATTGACTTCAATGATTTTTCTACAGAACTTAAAGCTGAAGAGTTATAGAGAAGAAAACAACAACCAGAGAAAATTCCAGTTTTTCCAGTTCGAAATTAGCACAAGGTCTCACATGTAGGAAACTTTGGATTTTAACTAGTGCCCGAGTACATCCAACACACTCAAAGGAAAAACATTTTGATGTGTTTTTTCCTGCTAAAATGCATTAGTCAACTGGACTAGATATGATAACTTAAGGAAGTTGACAATGTAATTTCACAATCGATGAGATGAAAAGTTGTTAGGTTTTGAAAAGTAGCTTTTGACTGTCAGGTTAGTATGGTATCTGCCATGTACCGAGTAGTTCATTGTGTAGTGTTATAGACCTTTTAAATGGCTTCATTTTAGTAAAATGGGACATAACAGTAAGATGGTTGTAAATGGATTTCTAAAGTTACAAAGCAAATGCTTTCCAGAAACAACAAAAGATATCCATATTTACCATTCAATGGATTAATGAGGTGGGGTTTCATCTAAAAGTATTATTACATAAAATGCATTGGTAATTATGTTTCATAGACTCAAGGATGTTTTATGTATATCATGAGGGCTGAAGGTGTAGCTTCTTTCTCCACTTTGAAATGCATAACAAAGCGTCAACTTGACTGTAAAAATAATTTGGCATAAAAATGCAAGTGAAATTTCATTTTCAAAGGGAGTGAAATATACAGTGTTTTGTAGGTGAAGTGAAACCTCTCAGAAAGTCCACCCCTATTAAACAACCACCACTCTCTTCAACCGATTTTCCTTGGAATTGACTCGCGTGTTGTATGTAAATTGTACCCCTGTTAACAGACCACCCCTTAAATAGTCAGTTTCTTAATTTACCGCTTCTAAGAGACCACTTTCAGAACATTTTAACAATACAGTACACCAAATTTTCAATTGATAAAATTAAAATTGGTGACTTTGTAAATAGAATTTGAGCAACATGGCCAGTGCCTGACACTTCAATCCTCAAGAAAATCATGACAGGCAGGGGATATTCCAAAAATCTTGTAACAATGTACCACAGCCACTGGTAAGATATTCAGCTGTTCGCTCCATTCCAGGTTAATTAATTTCTTCTGTGATGATAGATCTGGAAGTAATCTAAGGTTTAATTTTTTTGAATTACCTACTTTCAGGGAAGAACATCTTTTGTGGAAAATTATCAATGCCACCATTGATAATCAGGATTATCAACTTGCACCCTCATAAGCGATTGTTTGGGTTGCATCCAGAATCTGTGCCGAGCACTTACCCAAGACCCATTGCTCAATGTTTTTTCTTAATATTATTTTTAATTGTACCAAGAAGTGCAAGAAAAGAGATTTTGAGCTGCTAAGATATAGAATATGTCAAGCATATACAAATGATGTATTTAGTTTTGTTATCAGGAGACACTTGAGAATACTAAAACTGAAAATCATTTAAATGTATATTTTTAACCAAGAGAAGGAGTTTAATTAATTACTAAAAATACATTTAAAAATATACTAACTATGCTTGAATGGCATTAGTATCCCAAAAAATAGGCAAAATAAAACTTCTTCAAAAGGTTTCTTTTTCATAACTTGTGTACATGTATTAGAAACCTTTAAATATGTTCTTTGGAAAAACATTTGCACTATCCTAAACACCTGATGAATAGTAATAACAAACTATTATCTGGATGAAAAATATAAAATAAAATTTCCCTTTATTAAGCAACTACCCTCTGTAAGGCCACTTTTGCATGGAACCAACAGTAGTCACTTAATACAGGTTTCACTGTATTCCAATCGTCTGATATGGAACTGCAGGCTACTTTGGAAAGGTTTCAAAGACTGAAGCACAGAATATGCAAGTTCCATTAATTTTCATGGAGTGATTTTTGTAGTTTTAGGCCACTGTTTAGACATATACTCTCCTTCCCATCTCCCCTGCCAAACATGACCCTTGGTGTGTACCGAATTTTCTATTTCAACAAAATATATTTCCAGCAAAAACTAATGATAAACCATACATACAAGTACCTAGTATTTTGTAAAGATTCTCATACTCTTAGGAAATGCTGTTTATTCTGTCTGGCATGCTGAAAATCAATTTTTAACACTTTCTTTTAATTTTAATAATACTTTGCCAGATGTTAAGAGTTCTTCCAGGAGTTGGTTTTTTGTTCTTTCCTTTTTTTCAGTTTTTTCCTTCACTAATAACTAACGATTTTCCAAGAGGATTCATGTCCAAACAATTTTCAAACTATTAAAGAACAAATTGCTGAATATCTTGAAGATTGCAACGTGGTGTAGAGTGTGATCATGCAAAGATTTTCTCCTATCTACTCATATATTTGAAGCTGGAATTGAGGAATTTGAATAGGATATTCAAATAGTGGTTTTGCATAATTGCACTATGAACAATGAATAAATTACCAATACCATAAACAGTCATAACACACACACCATTACACCAGTTGGTAGCTCCACCATTTGCATTACACACCGATGACAAAATTCATTCCACATTCTTAGCGACTTGACCTTGACAATACTTTGAATAAGATCCATCATCAAAGCTCACCTTAAAGGAATTACAGGCATGAAAAGAATATTAAATGAATGCTACAAACATAATTTCACGAAAACTTAATGTCAATATACCATATTTTTAATCTTGACCCATAGTAACAAAAAATAAATTAACTGAATTTTCGATTGATTATATTATAAAATATACATTCATATGTGTAAATACATGTGGATCCAGTCTTCTGGAAAGCAGTATCTGAGATCCTTAGCTCCATCCAGTTGCTTTGTTAGTATTTCAATGATGATCATCGCTTTCTTGCAAAACCTCCAAGATTTCATTCCTATGCCATGCAAAATTTCTCTGATAGTTCATGCAGACACAGCAACACCTACTTCATATAACACATTTGTAATCTCGCTTTTGATCTTTATAAAGTTTCAACACAATACTTTTTAGATCCCTTTTTCAACAGAGGTCTTGATTCTACACACTAATTTCTAAGACATATTCAGCATCTTTGTCATTAACACAAGAGCATAGTAATCCTCCGGAAGTGATTTAACTACATCTTTTTACAGGATGATAAATCCTTACAAAATCTGTTTGTCCATGTCGTAAAGAAATTGGGGTATTTTTACAGTCTAAGATAAACTGAAACAATCTCATTGAATAAATTAAACAAGGCACCGTCTATCTCTGACGGACTAACTGCTGTTGGGGTTCACAATACAATATTCAGAAAAAGCTGTCAAGTTAGAAATCCCTCCCTGTCCAGTAAGATGAAGTCCCTGTCCCTGTCCAGTCCCTCCCTTAGTTTTGCCAAAATACTAAAACAAAATAAATTCAAATTTTATCAAAAGTATACAACAAGGTTCACTTTAAGATGTAATCAGGTATGTTCCTTAATTTTGTGCTGTTTGAAGTGGAATATACTGTTACATTATATGATATTTTAGTTAAATACTAATTTGGCAAATGCTGGTGCAATTCTTAACATAATAACATCTCAAGAAAACCTGTAGTTACCATCATGGTCAGATTACATAAAAATTATGAAATACATGAAGACTCTTCTAACATGTTTTTCACATATTCTTTCAAAATGCATCTTTTCATGAAGTGTTAAAATTGGTAAATCTCGAATACGTTTATCTTGTAATTATTCTTCATTGTAAATAGAACTTAAGAATAGTCCAACATTTTAAATTCCTAAGAATAATTAATATTACACACAAAAAGTATACTTACCCATTTCTTAATAACTTCACCAATTTTGTATGGGTCTACGTTATACATTGTAAAAAATATTGTAACAACAGTTGCCAGAAGTGTACAATACAAAATCATAAAAATAAAATGCAAAATTATCTTACCTATTGTTGGAATGGTTGTCACAATTTCACCCAGTTTCAATTTGTATAAGATAGTAGTTTTGCCAGCAGCATCTAAACCAACTGAAATTGAAAAGCATGTAAGTGAGAAAGATTCTGATCAAGATAACATATTAACTACAAAATGAAATTTTATTTCTAACATTCTACTGTTATATACGACATCAGTCAATTTTCTTCAGTTTTCGGTTCCATTCTTAGAGAAGCATTCCAATGATAAACAATAAAGGAAAAGGTATAAAAATTAAATTAATTAAAAAGTATTAAGAGATAAAATAAATTTTATGAAACACTAGTTCTAGCGATGCATACAACAGAGTTAGAGTCTACAGTTAAGAACACAAAAACCCAGTATGTCTCACTGTTACTGTGCGACATAAAATGTCGTAGCAGGAGAATGTACTGGTCTTGCATTGCAACAGCTCAAATAACATAATTCTAATTTCATGATGAAGTTTTAATAAAGTTCAGAAAAGAGACATATATAGAATGTCATTTATAAGATTTTATTCTTTTCACACTTAAAAATTGTACCATCTCAGGTTCCTCAACATTTTATCACACACTATAAATTTTACCTTATACTCAATATTAAAATAATCTAAAGGTGTGAAAAAGAATATAGAAACCTTGCATCATTGATGGGAATCATTGCGAAAGTATGAATCATCACATGCTGATCCTGCACATGCATATCAAATTTCACCAAATTTGTGAGGGTATACTTCACACAGCAATACATCCTTTTCTTATGCTAAAGCCTACACATGTTGGTAAACAAATGTTGAACACCACTCAGTAAGAACAATGACATTACTTCACTCAACAATGAGTAAGGTGTCAAATTTAGAAACAAACTTAATCGATTTGACAGCGAATTTAATGGAATCTGGTGGATAAATACGTAGTAATAATACTTGCCTCATCCTAAGCCGGTATTTAGTGAACAAATATATTTACCCATCAAAATTCTCATCTGCTTCTTCCCGAACAGTCGGGATAAAACACTGGAAAGCGTTAAACCCATGTTTACGCTAATATCCAATCAAACAATGGTGTAAATGTGTAGCAGTTGCAACGCAGCTCCCTGGCAAATCTCAACGCCACGTCAAACAGCTTACTCGGACATCAACTATCGAAGACGCTGACAGGAACTCCACCTTTTTCGGATCGGTCACAACCAGTCACAACGAACCTCACGCCCCTACAACACGCAGCACAACTTCCAACTAAAATACATACACGTCACCGTAAGAGTGGTCAGTGATCATTGGTCACGAAAGACATACGACACAGGGACACAGCATAAATATATAGGAGAAACCGCACGCTTTGAATCGCATTTACAGTTCAAAGTAATAACACCGCGCCATATTCCTAAGCAAAGCAGGTTGTATTCAGGAGACAATTTCACATAAGTTCATATGTCCAGGCATATTTATAATGATTAATTACAACTTTGGAGCATATGTGAATGTTTTTCCCTCGACGGCGACTTTTGAACCTGACGACTTCTGGCATCAAGTTCAATTTGGTGGTGCATTAAAAAAATAATGCTATACAAGTTCGTCGCTGAATCAAATGAGGATTCGAAATATCTTTAAATTTGTCTTCCAGCAGACATAAAAAGACGCAACCTTATGGTCAATTGTCAATATTGTATAAATGCGTTGGTGAGGATCGAGTTATTAAAATAATAATAATAATAATAATAATAATAATAATAATAACAACAATAACAACAACAACAACTCCACCTAGGGAGTACACGACCTTGCAGTTGGTGGTGGAGCTTGAGTACCCCCTTGAGCCTTAAAGCTATGTCAGTGGTAGCATAGCTTCCGGTAGGGCCTCCCTTGCTGAATAGGTTGAAGGTGAGGGGTCAGACGAAGAAGTACTCCATTTTGAGGAGAGTGGGAAGTAAGTAGAGAGGGAAGGGTCATGAACCTTTGGACTTCCTGTTGTCGGCCCATAGAGGGTACAGGAGAGAAACTAGGTTGGCACACCAGGCCACTGATTAGAGTGGAGGCCCGAACCTTGCATTAGCCAGCGAAGAAGGCTGCCTTCAGCAGTCAGTGAAAATCCCGTAGGGTTTAGTACTGCCGACTGGCGATCGGAGGGACCCCTTGCTGGGCCCTGCGGGGGGATGCCCCGAGGCCACTGTGGGTCGCAGTAACGGATGGCAGGAAACAACCTCAGGGTTAAGTGTGATCTGTGAACTCGAACTTGCGTCCTGCGAATCTTCAATTCAAACCAATGAGCAAAATGGATAGAACAAGAAATGTAATGAATCTTAACGTGCCTTGTTCTACCAATGTCCCATACCTGCTCAGAAACCGAGCTAATGTCACCTTGTCGACGTCTGGCCATCCCACGGATGTTAGTCCCAGGGACCCAGAGCCGGCAGTAGCTCGAAGCCATCGTCAGAGATGGACCCGGGATGAATTAAAGGAGGTGATGTGGTGCTTTTACTATGCAAAAGCGAAAAATGGGGGCTCAGAAACAGAAGTTTTCAAGGTATCGAGAGAGCGGAACCCAGATATGAGACCTACCCTAGACTCAAAGAAGCTTGCCAGTCAACGATGATACATACTCAGCAGTGGAAAATTCACAGCAGAACAACTTGCTGACATTGAGAGAAATGCGGAGTATGTACTTCCATAGCCCACTAGTATGCCTAACAGCCGCGGCACTTCGCCGATCCTTATGGACGCTAGCGAACGGACGAAGTTTCACATTGTGGCCGCTGGAGCGCTGGTCGCCGACCATTCGCGAGACCTTAATGCATAGGGAAATGCCCGCATTTCGGACGATTTTAGTCACTTACTGTAATATGAGGCATTGCAAACTCGTGTTGGTGGTAATATTAAACAATACTGAAATTATATTTCACTGTGCAGTTTGCTTAAAAGAAATTGTGGAGTGAATGCTTCAAATTAACCCTCAAATACATAGCATGCGTGAAATCTACTTGGTTAGTAAGCCAGTAGTGATTCTTCTTGACATATAAAATACAATATTTATTCTTAATTGTTTCTGATATTTACTTATATATTTAGGTATTTAAAGAAAACTATAATGCACATAATGTCTTTAAGGTTTTTAAAGACAATGGATGAAAACGAAAAAAATAGAAAAACTATTGTTTTATCAGTTTTATACTATCTTTTTTATATTTTCAAACTGTATTTATTCTTTAATCTATATTACACGCTCAAAAAAGTAAAAATTCAAAACAGAAGTATTCGGGAAAAAATAACCGCTAAATAACTGGAAGAAACTAGTTCTAAAACGGACGACGGGCGCTGTTATAAGTAAATGCTGACACTGTTGTAAATAATACTCAGGAAAGTTCACTAAAAAAAAGTACTCCAAATCACTATTGACCTGGTAAAAACGTTCTCACCTAGAGATAGAGTCATAAAATTACTTTCGACTAGCGAAATTCATATTGGCGCTTTAATGGAGGTACAAGAAAAAACTAGAGATTTTCAATAAGAGCAACTAAAGTACAATGTAGACATTATTTCTAATTCTTTGCGTAGTCCGCTTCCAAATTCCACAACAACGATAGAACAATAAATCAAACATCAGAGATAAAAATCAACAAATAGACATCTCGTGATATCCAATGACGTTTGTGAGAAAATGTGTCACTTTTTGATTGACAAGTGTTACAATACGAGAAATATCCAAAACTGTCTCAAACGATCATTCCCAGTACATGGAGCCAGTATGTTTTTATTGAACGTAAACAAAAATTGTTTGTGCTATTTGTGAGTGTTTTTTCAAGATTTGTATCGAATTTTGAGAATAAACTGAATTGTTAGGTTGCCGAAGTAAGGGTTACATATATTTTTATTAACGTTCAGAAACATCAAGAATGTATGTGAAAATTTATTTACAATGTGAATAATTAACATGGGTGGTTATTAAATAAATAAACAAATCATTCTCATCTTTAAATAATCCTGAAGGTTATATGTGGTAGAGCAATTTATTGTGAAAGCTGTACCACAACTTTCAAGGTTTGTTGTGAAAAGAAACCTTCAAAAATATATTAAGCAAGTTTCCTTGCATGTGACGAGAGCGCAGATTTAATAACGATCATTGACATAATTTGTGAACTTTTTTTATCAGAGGTCGTGAAGAACATTGCTGCTGTTACTAAAGAAGTAATGGAGATGCCTAAATACTTGAATTCAAAGCCTGTAAATCGAAAATTCTGTGTTTGTAATGCGTATCTCCGTATATTTGAGTGCAGCAGCAGATCGAGGAATGGTCGGCGAGCAGCGCGCCAGCGGTCAGTAGCAGAACTTTTAGCTATAACAAGGAGGTGGGCAAAGCGCGGAGGCTTTTAAAGCATACTAGCGGGCTATGGTACTTCGCTCGAACAATCCACATGACGAACAAGTAGAACTTGAAAATGACGATCCCATGGAAGGTTCGTCTCTTTCCAGTGAAACACACGTCAGTGGGGAAAATTCATCTGGCAATGAATTACACGATGAGGACATAATGCGAAATATCCTTCGGCGCGAGATAGAAAGAGTTAGTCAACTTCCGTTTGAATCTCGCGAACCGTTGAGGAGAATATACGAAAATGCCAAATCTAAAAGAGTGATAGAAACAGTGAATTCTGTCTTAAATGAGATGGTCGAGACCCCAGGCAGAGATCTAGATATTACTGAAATCAATCACATCATATATGCAACTGGATATCTAGTATCTCAGATAATTTTGGGGCCAGCCAAGAACACCGACGGCCGACAGCAAAACAGAGTAAACAGCTCTGTACCCCCATGGATGAAGAGAATTATGAAACGGATAGCCGACACCCGGGGCGAAATATCACTCTTAGCTGAGGCATCTTCTAAATCAACGCACACCTCTAAAGTTCAACGAAAAATATTCAATGTTGAACAAAAATACCAAGTTGAAAATGAAACCAGCAGGCTAATGGTAGTTGAGAAGCTAAAAGAGAAAATTCAAGCATGGGCTCAAAGAATTAGACGCTACAAACGTAGAATAGATTTCTGTGTATAGAACCGGTTGTTTGAAACAGACGCGAAGAGATTCTATCGCAATCTGACTCAAAAACCGAATGGCAAAGCTGTTACTCCTTCAAAAGATGACGTCGAAGCATTTTGGGCAGGAATCTGGGATGAGAGCAGATCCTACAACAAAGACGCATCTTGGCTTCAATCTGAAGTTGATGCTGCCAATGAACTTGTAGAAAGGTTGAAGATGTTCACCAATTCTCGGAAGAGGACCTCTTCCAAGCAATTAAGAACATGCGAAACTGGAAGTCCCCCGGGATTGATAAGATCCAGATTTATTAGATTAAGAAATTAACAGCAATACATTCTCATATAGCAAAGGCTATTAATAAAATTTTAGAAAACCCAAAGGAACTCCCGGAATGGCTCACACGTGGCATCACGTATTTGCTACCCAAAGCAGGAGACAGCTCTTTGGCGGAGAACTACAGGCCAATTACTTGTCTGCCAGTAATGTACAAAGTTATCACTGCAGCCATAGCTGACAAAATGTACATACATCTAGAGAAGAATCATCTAATGCCAGCTGAACAAAAAGGATGTCGTAAAGGCTCTTATGGCTGTAAGGAAATCTTGCTACTGAATAAAGTCATTTTAAATAATGCAAAGAAACGCAAACGTAATTTGAGCATGGCTTGGATTGACTACCAAAAGGCCTTTGATAGTGTACCACACGATTGGATTTTGAAGACCCTGGAGATCTATCGATTTCATCCTAGACTTATTGAATTTTACAAGTCAAGTATGAAGTCGTGGAGTACCAGGTTACTAATCCACAGCGGAAAGGAAGCAGTAGAAACCAGAAGTATTCAGATTAACAGGGGTATTTTTCAAGGAGATTCACTATCCCCTCTGCTGTTTTGCATTAGTTTAATCCCACTATCGAAATAGTTGTCGCAAGCTGACTTTGGTTTTAAGCTCCATGGTGCTGAAAGGCCAGTATCACATTTGTTTTACATGGATGATCTGAAAGTGTTTGCTAAGAATGAAGCGATTCTCTCCCAAATGCTGTTTGTAGTGAATGACATTAGCAATGACATCTGCATGAAGTTTGGTCTTGACAAGTGTGCAAAAATCAATTTAAAAAGAGGGAAACTCACAAAGTCTGAGAACATTGAAATTGATTCGCATACTGTGATTCAAGATCTTGAGCCAGGTAAAACTTATAAATATCTGGGCATTGAAGAATGTGAAACCATCTCGAACGACAGAATGAAAGAAAGAATTCTTAGGGAGTATTATAGGAGAGTGAGACTGGTTCTGCAGTCCGCTCTGAATTCCAGAAATAAAATATCTGCAATAGGTAGTTTGGCGGTACCTGTAGCCGAATACATTGTTGGATTAGTGGACTGGACTGAGCAAGAAATTCGCACCATGGATCGAAAAACCAGAAAACTGCTAACAATGCATCATGTTTTCCACCCTCGAGCTGATATAGATAGACTTTATGTGTCACGTAAGGAAGGAGGAAGAGGCCTCAGACAAATTGAGGCCTCCTGGCACAACGCAATAGTCGGGTTGGGGAAGTATGTAGTCAGCCATCAAGATGACCCTCTAATGAGGCAGGTCATGAAATCTGACCGAAGAATGGGAAACAGAGGCATTGTTAGTGTAGCTAGAAGCATTGCGAAGAAAACTAGGCAAGACACGTCGAATAACACAGACACTGAACTTCTGATGCTGCTAAACATGAAGTGTGATACACAAAAAATGTTAAAGAAATCGTGGAGAGACAAACCACTCCACGGACAATACCTAAAAAGAATGGACAAGGTGCAGATCAATAAAGATCAATCATTTATGTGGCTTAAAAGGGGAAGAATGAAGCCAGAATCGGAAGCACTTGTAATAGATGCCCAAGATCAGGCCTTGAGAACACGACATTATGATAAAGCTGTTCTCAAAATTTCCCAAGATGATAAATGCCGCATTTGCCAGGAGCAAGTAGAAACCATTGATCATATTGTCTCAGCTTGTCCAATCCTAACAAAGACCGAATACTTGAAAAGACACGACAGGGTGTGTAGCTACCTCCACTGGCAGATCTGTACCGCCCTCGAAGTTCCGAACACATGCCCCAAGTGGTACGAACACTCACCGAAACCGGTGACGTCTGTTGGATTGTGTACGATATTGTACGACCAACAAATTCAAACTGATCGCACGATAGCAGCAAATAAACCGGATATAGTCATCCGGGATTTGGAGAACAAATCGTGTTTACTTGTGGATGTTGCTGTACTTTGCGATCAAAACGTCGTTACCAAGGAGGCAGAGAAACGTCTTAAATACAAGAGTTTGGAAATCGAGATCAGCCGAATGTGGGGCGTAAAAGCACAGGTCGTCCCGATAGTTATCGGAGCTCTGGGATTTGTTCCGCAAAATTTGTATAAGAACTTGTCTAAACTCCCAGGTAATCCAAAAGACTGGGAAGTGCAAGAAATCGCT
The DNA here is from genome assembly GCA_031308135.1 of Acheta domesticus. Classification (NCBI taxonomy): domain Eukaryota; kingdom Metazoa; phylum Arthropoda; class Insecta; order Orthoptera; family Gryllidae; genus Acheta; species Acheta domesticus. The sequence continues at coordinate 134,155,381 of JAHLJT010008446.1, forward strand.
TTATTTGGAACAGCCCACATTTTGCGCAAAGTATTGTAGAGGCACCGACAGTCCTTAGATCTGCTCCCTGGGTGGCTGGTTGCAGCCTGGAGTGGATTTTATATTCAGCCGACACAACATCTTAAGTCGTGATTTAGAGGAATAATAATAATAATAATAATAATAATAATAATAATAATAATCTATCCGGAAAGCGCTCTAAATGAGCAACGTGTATGCAGCCAACTTAACTCCATCAGAAGAAAAGTTTTTTCAGATGCAGAGTTAAATCTTCTGAAGGAGGAACTGAAGCTAGAACTAACAAGTGAGGTAGTTCTGGAGCAGCAAGTTAACGAAAATGAAAATGAACAAAGAGTACATGAGAGCGAACAACACGATGTGGTTTCCATCCCCCAACTCGACAACGAAATGGTGGACAAATTTCTTAAAGATATTTATGAGGTAACAAAGTTTCACTGCCAAGGAATATCATTAGATCTGAGATCAAAAATTCCAAAACTGAAGTGCAGCACTAATGTCTATGAGATTGTTGGCAAAATGAACCAAATTATTACCCCAAACATCTCAGAAGCTTCTTCTCTTGAATATGTAACCGGATTGGTTCACTGCGCTGCATTTGCTACCTGTGATCACCTAGGTTACAAAGTACGGGTGGAAAAAGGTACTTCTCTTGATAAGAAGCCTAATGAAAGGCAAAAGTCACCCGCATGGTTAAAAAAATCGAAAATCAAATTGCCCAAGCTAGACGAGATATTTCGCATATTGCTGAATACTTCAGAGACAAATGAGGGATTTAAAAGAATATTCGCGCAACTATTTGCTCAGTTCTCAGAGGACTGAAGATAAAAAGAACACAGAAAGACCTGGAATGTAGACTCAAAGTTGAAGATGAGAGATTAAGACAATTAATAGTAGTTCTGGGGGACAATAATAAGAAGGTATAATGAAGCTGCGCGACTTAAGAAAGAAAATTCCTTATTCTTTAACAATCAAAAATTTATAGACATCTAGAGTCGAGAGATACCAGTGACAATGACATAAACCCCCCAGTGGTTCTGCCATGACGAGCTATTGGTCTCAGATTTGGTCCACCCCAAAGCAACATTTTGATAAAGCATACTGGATACGACAGGAAGAAGAAGCTTCTCACAATATCCCGGAAATGAATGGAGTTGTGATTTGAACAGAGGATGTAAAATTATCTATGAAAAGAACCCACAATTGGAAAGCTCCAGGAGTAGATGGAATACATAATTTTTGGTGGAAATTGACTGACTTGCACTCATGATATATTGGCGCGTCAATTTCAAAACATTTTTTATGAAACATCTTTGCTGGCAGAATTTTGTACCTTGGGCATGACATTTATGATACCGAAAGGTGGAAATGAGTCTTGTCCCGAGAATTATAGACCTATTACATGTCTACCTACAATTTATAAAATTATCACATCCATTATTGCCACCAAACTCGACGAGCATCTGAAAGAAAATGAGCTGCTTTTGTCAGAACAGGTTGGTTGTAGGAAAGGTTCTCGAGGATGCAAAGAATTATTGATAATAGATAATAGTGTATCCAAGCATGTAAAAAAGAAAATGCATAATTTGTCTGTAGGCTGGATTGATTTGCGAAAGGCATTTGATTCCATTCCTCATTCTTGGCTGCAGCGCACTCTTCAACTCTACAACGTTCACCCCTCTATCATTAAATTTCTTACAACGTGTTTGAACAGCTGGCAAACAACGCTGCATGTTATGAGAGGGAAACTGAGTTACCAGACAGATTCTTTGCGAATTTGTAGAGGCATGTTCAGGGATATAGCTTAAGCCCGCTCTGGTTTTGCTTATCATTGAACCCTTTGAGTAGGATGTTGAATGCCTCCGGCTATGAATATGCTTGGAAGAACCCCAAGAAGATCATATCCCACCAATTACACATGGATGATCTCAAGCTCTATGCTAAAGGACCAGAACCAATTCGCGGCATGCTGACACTTGTTGTAAGCTTCAGCAGCTCTGTTTGTATGGATCTTGGTTTGGAGAAGTGTGCTGTTGTTCACGTGAAGAGAGGCCGCGTCCAGAATAGAGAAAATGAACCCCATTTGATGGAAGATTTGAGAATTCGAGAACTTGTCAATGGAGATGAATATAAATGTCTGGGCCTCCAGCACCTCTTAGGAACTGCAGATGAAAAAATTAGAAAACAAGTGGAAAGAAAGGTCCTCTCTCGAGTTGCAAAAATGTGCAAGTCCTGTATTAATTCGAGAAACAAATTTACAGGAATTAACACCTGGGCTCTTTCAGCAGCATCACATACATTTGGAGTGGTCAAGTGGTCTGAGACATCTTTACAAGCTTTAGATAGAAAAGTCAGAACATTTCTATCAAAATATCGGATGCATCATCCTGGAAGTTCCACCGAAAGGCTATATCTTTCATGGAGGCCGTGGACTGTTAAGTCTTGAAGTTATGTACCGCCAGCAGAATAAGCAGCTCAGAGATTATTTCATCAACAACGAATCTATGACAGCAATCTGTGCACAAGATCACGGCTATACACCTCTGAAGCTGCTCCAAGAAAACCACAATCCAAGTTTTCCGAAACCTGAGGACCGAATTGAGCCTTGGAAATCAAAGAACTCCATGGCAGGTTTGCTACAGCGCTTCGAAGTAACTCCATTGATATGAAGAGATCGACTGAATGGTTGAGAACCGCTGGGCTTTTTGGCGAGACGGAAGGATTTGTGCTGGCCATTCAAGATCAGGTAGTAACCACTAATAACTACAGGCGATATTTCATGAAAGAGAACATCAGTGACATGTGTCGCCTATGTAAGAAGGCCACCGAATCTATTCTACACATCTGTAGAGGATGCTCTCAGTTGGTACAGATTATTTACAATGCCACAATAATGTAGCCAAAATAATCCACCAAGCTCTTGCCAAAGATCGGACCTGATAAAGGAAAGCTTACCTTATTACAAATATCTACCGGAGCAAGTTTTGTCGACTTAACGACGCGACGTGAGATACAAGTCAAAATATTTCACTTTTGTAATTTTTGAAAAACAAAGAATAGAGCAATATGGCGTTTATATCATCTCATAGAGTACATTTAGTACTATCCCTATCAAAAGTTCAAAGAAAAAAATGTTTAGCCGTTTTTGAGAAAATCTTATTTTTTTAAATTGCACATATTGCACGTAATATTACGTGAAATCTACTAAAATTTTTAAAAAATGTACATGACCTTAATGAAAGAACTCACTTTGGAAAACAAAATTTTTTTGGAGTAAAAATCTCTATCTTCAATTTTGTAATTGTAGGAAGACGACGACAATTCAAACTTTTGCAATCTTTGAAAATTCAGTTTTCAACCGACATGACACCTACGCCATTCTCTTAAATAATCTTCAGACTATCCAGCAACAACATTTTCTCAAAATTGTTGGCGCTATTTTTTTTTAATTTTGGAAATGTCCCAGGGGCTTCATATAAAGTACCCTCCAAAATTAAAATATCGGTTTCATATTCAAGGAGCCGCGACATCATTCAGATTGATCGGGGAATATCAATTTTGGAGAAAATCTGTCACCATAGTCGCTGTCGGTATAGTCGCTAACGTTGATCACAGACAGACGGTCAGACGGTATAGTCGGTATGTTCATAGACAGACGGACAGACGTTTTTCTTTCAATTGGTTTTTCTGTATCAAGGACTTACAAAACAGGGATTCTGACTGCACCACGTGTTAGAGGATTTTTTTCTTAATTTAGCAACTGTATTTATCCCCTTTTTCGTTATCAGGAGCCGGCAATGATTTTTTTCGGCCGAAAATCCGCAGTTTTTTCGCGCAGCATTACATAACTTTCCCTATATTACCTATTTATTCCGTATATACATACGTATACGTGAAAGTAATATTAATTTTTACATACAATTTTACATATTTTATAATTAACGTTTATATAAAACAAATTAATAGGTTATGGCCCAGGCCACGTGTGAATCGTATTCTCTAGTGCAGGGCTGCTCAATCAGAGCAAATCGGCAGTGCGGAGCTGTGTTCGCTATCGGGACATCTGAGCCCGAGCGTTGCGGAGCGTGTGATAACCACTGGCACAGTGTTCCGGTAACTCCAGTCGTGGAAACATGGAAGTCGACGCTAGCACTTCGCAGACCGTAGCATCTACACCCACAATTTTCAATGCAGCATGGGAAGGAAAGGTTCTTTTCCAAGGTTCTGTGGCATGGACGTCCAGTAGGAAGTCTCAATTATTTGAAGATTTTCGGAACAGAATGCTACGTGTACATCAACAAGAAATTCCGCTCTAAGTTTGACGATAAAGCTGTTCATGGACATCTGGTTGGATACGTGAACAACAGGGATGGATTCAGGGTCTGGATTCCGAGTCAAAGGAAGATAGTCCTGAGCCACGACGTGAGATTCAAGCTTGAAGTTGTCTGCAATGTGCGCGTCAATACCGACAAGCTTGAAAATTCATGTGAAAAACTTGCATCAACCGATGTGCAAAAGCCAGAAGTTAACGATGAAAAGGAAGAATAATAGAGTGAAGCTGAAGAATTTTTACCAGTGTCCAGCTCCGGAGGAAGTGATGTTCCTGCTGAAGAAGATGTCAAAGAATATACAACAAGAAAAAAACAAACGTGAATCGAAGAAACCATGGTGGATGACCAGCGGAGATTTTGTCTACATGGCCGGATCATCGATCACTGAAAACAAGAATCCAAATTCCAACATATAAGTGCTGCAGTCTCTTGACACAGAAGGGTGGTTGAAAGCTCTTAAAGAAGAATTGGATTCTTTAGAGAAAAATTATACTGGGTGTTAGTCGAACGTCCAAAAGATGTGCAAATCCTAAAGAATCGCTGGGTCTTCTGCCAGAAACTATTGGACAGCGGAAAAAATCCGCTTCAAGACTCGATTGGTAGCAAAAGGTTTCGTAGAAAGACAGGGAATTGAGGATGAAGAGACAGTCAGCCCTGTTGCACGTTATGAAACCATTCGGATCTTGTTGGCGCTGGCTGCTGCATTTGGTATGAAGCTCGCTCAATTTAATGTCAAAACCGCTTTTTTGAACGGCGTGCTTGAAGAAGACGTGTATATAGAACAACCGGAAGGTTTTGAGGGCAATACTGAACGAGTGTGTTACGTGAAGAAAAGTTCGTATGGTCTAAAACAACCGCCGCCCTGCTGAAACAAACGATTTGAGAAGTTTATGAAGACTGCTGGATTAAAAAACAGTAATGCTGATCCACGTCTGTTCTACCGCAAGAGAGATGGGAAACATGTGTATGTTGCAATTTTCGTTGGTGTCGGTGTGGTTGTTGCAACTGATATAGAAGAACTTGAGGAATTCATGGAAATGTTACAGCAGGAATTTCATACAATAAGAGGATCTCTCAGAAACTTTTTGGGCATGAGAATACAGAAAAATGTAGAAGGATCAACAACAATTTATCAAGAAGACTACACACGAAAGGTTTTGGAAATATTTGGAATGGCCGAGTCGGAGTGTCTACTCCAATTGGGCGTGAGGACACCGATGAAGGAGAAAAGGTCACTTATCGTGAGGCAGTAGATTCTTTAATGTACCTGACTGCAGCTTCACGTCCTGATGTTGCTTTCGCAGTTAGTAAAGCAGCTCGGGCCATGGAAAATCCTACAAATCATGATTGGAATCAAGTGAAAAGAATATTTCGATATTTGAAGAGCACTGTAAACTACTGAATCGTCTTCAGGAACGGTCAAGGTTTGAAGGTCTACAATGATGCTGACTATGCCGGTGACAAGAAGACAAGATGTTCAACGACAGGTGTCATTGCAACCTTCAATTATGGAACAGTTTCGTGGACCAGTCAGTTGCAGAAGCCAATGGCAACGTCGACTACAGAAGCTGAAATAATAGGAAAATGTGAAGGAGCTAAGGATTTAATCTGACTGAAAAGATTACCATCTGAATTGCTGGAAACTGTGGAAATATCTCCTACTCTCTACATCGATAATGTTGGTGCTCTAAAACTATCTAAAAATCCAGAATATCATCGCAGATCAAAGTACATCGAAGTTCGCCGTTTCTATGTAAGGGAGAGATTCTTGGATAGAGATCTGGAATTGGAGCACATAGACGGAACCAATCAGCTTGCTGATCTACTGGCTAAACCTCTGGAGGGGGTTAGATTTGAGATGCTACGTGAGAGGATTGGGATACAGAAGATTGCGTCCACAGACTGTTAAATATAGTTTATTATGTGTAGTTTGTGTTCATTTTATTTTTTCTTTTGGAGGAAGTGTTAGTATGAAAAGAAAAATTCAGACAGCAACGCCATCTGTACACGTATCTGAGAACTCTTTGAACTGAGAACAGACCGAGTTCGTCTGTTGAGGCAGAGCGGTGCCAGTACGTGTTCTAGCTAGTTTTGTTACGGACGTTTGTGAATACTGTTTGCTTGTATATTTAAGATAAGTAATAAATGACGTTTATACAACACAAATTAATATTTAATATATTTTTTATTGAACTGAATAATAATGAACTTTTCTGTGGCATTACTGATAAATACTCATAAATAAAACAATATTTTTTCCTGTAAATTTGTAATGCCTTATTGATTTCGTATCATCAATTTCTGATACACGTATTTAACAACAGAATATCAACATTATTACAAAAATAGACTTATAGCAACACCTTTCAAATGTGACTGACATTCGTGACACATTGAGCGGCAACATGTATAACAATTTGTTTTTCGGTCATTTTTTCCGCCCTTTATTGCGTACCTCTTCGTTTTCCTGGTTTCTTGTGGATTACATTTAGCACCAAGAATAGGTTTCTTCAATATTCTTGAGATGGTTCCACAAAGTTTTCTAGGTAGTTGCACATTCAAAAGTCTGACTTTCATATAAGGTTCCGCAAGATGACGTACCAGCATCTTCAAGAATTCTTCCCTTCACAGTCATTCCCGTTTTGTATGTCTTCAGTGTCATAATAATCATTCTCCACTTCTAACCATTTAGAGATAGGGATGCCATGGTCCGCGTCAGCCCAAAATACAGTCTTCAATGAAGACGCCATTTCAAACATAGTTGCGTTACTGGCGTGATGGTGCCACTGTGACCGCAACAAATATTTTCACTCACGCCACTGCAAAACAAGTGAACAAAACTCAACAATACTTTGCAAATCAAACGATAAGGATGGTAAACAGCATACCAACATTCTCATTTGAAAAAAATGGGAAGAATATCCAACTTCGAAATTCGAGTGGGGTCAAAATGGCACCACGACGCCAGTTGAGGGTTAAATATATTTTATTTTACAAAATATGTTATGCATATGTTTTTGAAGCGCGGGGCCCCTCATGGTTGGGGACCGCCAAGCAACTGCTTGGTTTGCTTGTAGATAAATCCGTCCCTGACTGCAGTGACGTCAATCAACGCAACACGAGAGAAGCAAAGACTTGATCACGGACGGTCTCTTTCTTGGAAAATTACTGTCTCATGACGTCAACTACATCGTACGCAGTAATGCACTGAGCATGAGTATTCAGTCGGTACATGTAGTATAAGAATAGATGGAATTACCAATCAAATATTTGTTTTTTCAGTCCACATAGAAACTGTTGATTTGTTTTCGGATTTTCCCCGGATTTCTAGGTACCTGTCTAACTGTATACTCCTCTCAAAAGGCCGGAAGATGCATAGGTTACTTCAATATCTGTTGTTTATATGTAGTGGAAGGCCTTTTACAAGAGAACTTCTTTGAAAGAATGCAGTCACAGCATGAGTGACACAAACATTTTTTCTAGAAGTATCATAATTATGAACTTCTTCGTTTACGGTAACAGATTTCCTGGTAGACTGATTTTCTGGTAAACATTACTATTTCAACAATGTACATATATTGGATTGGTAGGATTTGTAATATTTTTAACTGGGTTCGTAGGACCCATGCTTGTACGTATGCGTCATTGTTCGCAATATTAGTTTTTCGAACTATGAAGGTGTGAATACTTTGTGAGAAATTTCCTCAGAATATTATTCCGTATATTAAATGAGAATGAGCACTTTCAATGTATACTGTTCCTAATACGAGTATATCTCAGTGGCGTAGCGTGACTCACACGTTTGGGGATGCTCAACAATAACACACAAAATGTCACATCAACTACTTCGTCTAACAGGCGAACGCAACACAAGGCAGATACACTGGGACTACTTCCACGATCTCGATTGCTTACGACGGTGTAGGCGCTTCCCACAAAATCCTCACAGCAGTCAGGGCTGCCGATGTCTTGAAAGCAAATTATACAATGGCTCAGCTTTAATTCTTATACGCGAATGGCAATAAGACCATTTGTTAATTTATACATTGCAGACTTAAATAATATGTAATCTATTTAAGAGATAATACAATTTCTTGGATATTAATTAAGAAATAGTAGTCAGGCACTATTTCTACAGTTTGTACCCATGACCAAGCGGGGACTCCCGAGTGAGAGAGAGAAAGATAATTTACTGAACGCCTGAAGTGTGCTGCGCTCTCGTGCACAAACGAGCTTCTTTCCGCAGTAGACGCTAGCGTAAAGCAGTCGGGTTTCTCTGGGCCAGGGGTGAAGAGGGGAGAGGGGGACCTCGCCATCTGCGCATGCGTCATTGCTCGTCGCAATCTGGCGGCCGACGCTGAAGTATTTTAGCTTCCCACCAATCAGAGGCCAGCTTCAACAGCCCGCCGAATTCAATCATAGGAAATCAATTTTAAATTAATACAAAACGTGTTTCGCTCAACAGACCACTTGTAAGATTATCAATACAGTATTTAAGGTTCTTATATACGGGGATGCTCAGCATCTCAGCGTCCCCTGACGCTACGCCACTGGTATATCTAACTTAGAATTTGACTTACGGCTAATTTTTTTGTGTACCACCATTAATAATAATCTTTTTCATTGTAAGAAATTGTTCATAAAATGCAATTTTATGGCATAAATTATGATGCATTTGTTGTTTATAGCATGAATAATTCCGTGACCACACGCAATGAATCGCAGATAACAAATCGTGACGTGGCGGCAGTATGGCCGATCACAATGTTTCGCCATGTCAAATAGGTAAGCGCGACGTCATAATACCGTCGTCAATGTTACCAGCTACAAAATGTTACCGTATTTACGAATTTTCTTCCCAAAATTAATTTTGACTCTTATAAATTTATAATACTGTTATACAAAAAGTAGCTTATGCAACTGATCTATAATGTTGCATTTGTTTCTATACGTAATAATGCATTCCCACAGATTTGAAAACATCACTTGTTTTCAAAACATTTTTAGCTTAACATTAAAAACTAGTTGCGTAATACACTATTGTCAGATGCAGATGGAAGAGAAACAGAATTAACAGGAATAAAGTAAACGATAAAAAAGGAAAAATGTATGTATATTTTTCATTAAATCTGTTTAAAAATATTCTTGTTAATCCATCGTGCCACCAGGCCAAAGTGACAACAAGCCAAAGTGAGTACAGTGGGCTTTGTTTGTTATATATCAGATCATCGTGTCCTGTCCCAACATCGATGACTGAACGATCTTCACGGCTGAGACTGATCTTCAGGGTCGATTAACCCTTGCGGTTGACCCGGAGGGGTTATAATTATACATATAATTAATTTATAATAATAATTAATAATATACAATATAATATAGTTATAATTATAGTCAATATATAATATTGAGTATAATTTAGCTCAAAATGCAACAATTTGAGAAAGAAGGTGAAAATTTCAAATTGTAAATATTTATTTAAACGGTGCCGAAATTAACTGCAACACTGATAAGGATACATTATTCAATATTTTATTGATAGGTCTGAGTTAATGAAGTCCCAAAACACATAATTATTAAAGTCGCAAGTCCAGAAAACAGTCGAAACAAATTATATTTAACATTTCTTTGTGGTTTCTTTTTTAGTGAGTCTGTATCTCCGGTAAACACATATGTAAATACATGTGTAGAGAAAAGGAACTTTGAATATCAATAGATACATCTTGTAACTCTTACTTATCAACTTATTGCTTTCAGCTCTTGCTTATTTCTTTGTTTTTGTTAAGATGAAGAATAATTTGGTTTCTAAGAAATCACATATTGGGGAAGGTGTTGTACCTCGGACCCATTTTGACGTTTGTATTAATTTTGTTGTTTCTGGACAAAATTTGACCAAAATATTTTTTCTGGATACTACAGAGTTTTATACATCACACTTCCTTTTTCACGCACATATTCTTACATCATTAATTTATTTGCAAATTTAAAAAAAGGTGTAATTAGGACCCAGGTACAACACAGGTGTTGTACCTCGGTCCCAGGTATGTTGAAATTTGGACCTTTCGCAATTATGTTGGGAAAATGGCAACGTATTTGGAAGAACAAAGTTATTCAATAACTGTTAAATAAACATCAATGTTTTAAGATGACATAAGGCATAATTAACATTTCAAGGTGTACCCAGTCTCTATTAAATGTTCCTAGGGGTTTAACAAACACTAGATAAATCAATTTCAAAAGTAAACTTTTGAAGCTGTCGAACTGATCTTCCAATAGGAACTGGACGTGGAAGCTTCACTAAATCATTCTTGTCGATTGCAAATATGGTAGTATCTTCGTTTGAATGTTTTGAGAATTCAGATTCTTTTTGATGTATTACACGTCATCAGTGTAATCTGATAAATATAATTATAATATTCAATAATATAATAAAAATAATCCCAAAAATTGCCATCTTTTCAACACCATATCTATGGCTTTTTCAATTTTCTCCTTGATTACAGGTTTTCTCTTGACAACTATTGCACTTCGTGGCATTTCAAAAACATTTTGAAATCATCGATAATTCACATTTAGTTGTAATGCTAAACATAAATAGATTACATCAAATAGAATAGTACTATAATTTGGGAAGTATTGTACCGCTGATCTGTCCAAGGTACAACACTTTAGATAGGTCCAAGGTACAACACATCGTCACATTGAATTGCGCGTCTCTTTGTCTTCTTGATGTTATGATGAGGTTCATTTCAAACACGTTGTTCTGCTCGTAAAACAATACGGAATCAGGAATTGCTTTCATTTCAAAAGTGATCTTGCATACTTTTCAACTGCAATTAAGAGAAACTAGTGAAGAATACTTACTTTTCACAGCTGATTTAACGTTTTTTATAATTTCTGCTGCAGATGAATCGCCAAATAAACATATTCAACGTTACAGAAATCACTATTGACAGTTTTATGAACTACATACAGTGGTAGTCACATATCTCGCCAGGCAGAGCTAGAATTAGCCTAGGTCCAAGGTACAACACCTTTCCCTAACTTTAAAATGGTTATAATTAAATCCTGCAGCCTTCAATCGTGCACCGCTAGTGAGAATTAGGGACGTTGAAATTCGACGAAAAATTAGCCAACGCTGTAAAAAAGTGCAACTAGTGTTGCTAAAATAGTACATACTTTCTCGCATTATTTGTGACTGCTCTCATTATTTCCAGCACATCATACAGGCAAGCAAGGATAATTTCACATATAAATTGAACATTCGAAACAAAAATCATTCAATACAACGTATTATGAATGCATTCGAAACGACGGTATCATTACCTAATGCATATCTGTATATACTGCAACGCTCCTTTACTTTTCTCATATTAACTAATTATACTCCTTTACTTTTCTAATATTAACTAATTATACTCCTTTACTTTTCTAATATTAACTAATTATACTCCTTTACTTTTGTAATATTAACTAATACTGTTCACTTTTTTTAATATTATTGGATCACTTTCATTTACATTCGTGGGTTCTGACATACAACTTTCCTTACCTGTTGTATTGTACGATCACTGGAATTTCACTGCCTGGAATCACTGGAATTTCTAAGATAAAAGATAAAACTTACTGTCAAATTGATGGCATCTGTAATGAATTCTCAGCCTTTTCTCTTTTAGACATTAACTTCTTCTTGAAGTGCCGTCTCCATTGGCGACCACTTCCCCGAACTTTTCTCTGTCTTGTGCCACATGGAACAACTCAGAAGCACTCGAGATACCTGTCCATTTTCGGATGTTTGCCAACCAGAACATCTTCTTCCTGCCGACTCCCCTTCTACCCTGAACTTTCTCCATCATTATTAGTTGTAATAGTTCATATTTGGGGTTTCTAAGTAAATGACCAATATACAATGTTTTTCTAATTTTAATCATTTTAATATCTCTTGGCATATACCATTTTTCTCTAGTATGTAATCATTACGAACTTTGTCAGTCCAGGGGATTCTCAACATTCTCCTGATCATCCACATTTCGAATGCCTCCAGTCTATTAATTGATGCTGCTTTCAGAGTCCATGTTTCAGCACCGTATAAGAGAACAGTTGCCACGTAACATTTTGCCACTCTCCATCTGAGGATAAAACTCAAGTCTCTGCTACATAGACAATTCCTCATTTTGTTGAATGTGGATCTTGCTATTTCAATTCTCGTTTTTATTTCCAAATCTGATGTCCACGACTCATTTAAAATTTGACCCAAATATGTATACTGAGAAACCTGTTCAATCGGTCGATCGTTGATGGACAGTTGAAATGGTCTTCCACCTTTCTTACTAATTAGCATGTACTTTGTTTTATGTACATTTATTTCTAATTCATAATCTTTGCAAGCTCGATTTATTCTGTTCATCATTTCTTGCAGATCCTCAGCAGATTCTGCCAAGATTAGTGTATCATCTGCGTAACGTAGATTAGAAATAGGAACACCATTCACTTTTACTCCCAGATTACAATCTTGTAAGGCATCTTTAAAAACATGTTGAAAATATAGGTTAAATAGCAATGGAGACAGAATACACCCCTGTCTAACTCCTTTTCTCACATCCACTTCCGCAGTAAGGAGCTGATTAACTCGCACTTGAGCAGTTTGTCCCTAATATAAGTTTTTTATGATACGGATATCTTTTAAATCTATATTAATACTCTCCAAAATATTCATAAGCCTATGGTGTTTCACATTATCAAACACCCTTTTAAAATCAATAAAACATAAAAATACTTCTCGACCTTGATCCAAACATTTCTGTACTAAAACTTGAGTGGCAAACAGGGCTTCTCGTGTACCAAAAGCATTTCTAAAACCAAATTGTGTATTTCCTATTGCAACTTCTGCTTTTCTCCAAATACGAGCATGTATGATGCGTAAAAATATCTTCAGTACATGGCTCATCAAAATTATCGTCCGATAATCGTCACAACTTCTTGCCCTAGCTGTCTTTGGAAGCGAGACAAATACAGATTTTAGCCAATCAGTAGGTAGGTACCCAGTGTCATATATATTGTTAAAAAGATTCGTAATTTTAGCAATACTCGCTTCGTTCAAAAGTTTTAAAATTTCTACGTTGATGGCATCCAAACCTACAGCTTTGCCATTTTTCTAGCAATAATGGCTTTTTGAACTTCTTCCTTGAGAATATGTGGTTCAGTTCCGTCTATTAACTCGATTATCATCAAACAATTTTTCTATGTAACTCTTCCAAACATCACATTTGTCTTCTTTACTAATTGCAGCATGCCCATCATCCTTCAGAAACTTTAGGCAGTGCTTTCTTCTGCATGTATTAGTTATTTCTTTGATTCTTTTATCAAGGTTAAAGTCATCTTGCATCTTATTTAACATTTCCCTACTATCTCCCTACATTGTGAAGCATACCGCTTTGCTTTCGCAGTTCGGATTTTGGATCTTATCTACTTCTGCAAATCCTTGTGCTTCTCAACACTTTTTCATCTTGCGACGCTCAGTCATCAGTGTCATAATTTCATTGGTCATCCAATTCTTGCGCTGCTGTTGCTCTTGCATCAAGTTATTTTCCGTAACTTCATTGAACTTTTTTTTAACTCCTAACCATGTTTCCTCTATACTAGTCTCCTATATCTTACATATTTCTTCATAGAGCTTGCATGAGGTTTCTTGGACCACATCATTGGAGTTCAACAATCTTAAATTCAATTTCCTGTTTGCATTATGTGATGGACGTCTTTTTAGTCAATTGTTAACGTTAAAACATTAACAATTAACATTTATTATAGCTGATTTTACAATATGCGAGATCTCATTACTTGAATTGAAATTTTCTTTGATTATGGATTGTACCGTACGATTTTTGATATAGAAAGTTCGTAAGCTTACAATGTTTCTCGAATTTGTCTTCTCGGCTGAAAATCTTCTCGAATGGTTTCCCGTGCAGTCCAAGTGACGTCTCCGATGGTCCGTCTCAATTTTGAAGACACGTGATATCTCTATTCTTAAACCCTTTGATATCTTGTATCGCGACGCGACCGGCCCTAATTTCGGTTCCGTGTGGAACCCTATGCGCGACTGCTATTATCATCCACTGATGTTATTAATATTCCTTTACCCAGCTACGAAGCTACCCTATCTAAACCCTTCGGTAATACGAATTCTATTTAAATCAAACCCCTGAAACGAATTCACCCCAAAACACAATATTCCCCGTTAAGATTTTGAATAATGTTTTGAACTTGAATAATACTACGTTGCTTTAAAAGCATGAACCTCCGAAACGTCGCCTCAAATTCCTTTTTCCCAATAACTTAAATCCCGATAACAACTAAAATTTCCACGTACCGTCGTCGTTCGATGTATTTAGCTTGCTGGCTATCGTAAGACAAGCTTGAAAGCTTCCGTCTCCCTCAAGGACGAATTCCCAAAGCCTCCTTCACGTTTATTCCGTCTCATTACGATTAGGCCTTGGAGAGATACGTTTAATATAATTGATATATAGCAAAGAATCCCTACGTTCGTTGACGCGTCGCCTTGACGTCTACTCTTTGGTTCTGAATGTCCAAATATGTCTGTTTCTTTTCGTAAGTTTCTTGACAAAAATGTCGTGGGGTCTTTTGGTTTATCACTATACGTTCTTCCGGACTTTAATAAAGTTGAATATATACCATATTATTCAGCGTAGACGACATTGCAACACTAATGTTATGGAAATAAAGCCGTGTTATCTTTCCCATCATGTCACCGTTCAGCAATGAACTTCTCAAATATCCATTGCTGCATTGTTGCCCAAAGCAGTGTGCAATGTTAACACAAAATATTTTAAATTACATTTAGTACAACTTTATGGTACTTAATTGTTTTCAATTTTTCTTTCATATTACATTTAAATCGTATTTATAAGAGAGAATACCTAATTGAGCTAATTTCAATTAAGTGTTGCGGAATGCTTGAAAGACAATTCGTAGGTAATTCAATAAGCGTCTGCAATTTTGCTCTAATTGTCTTTAAGTTGGCAATACGGCTGTGTGTGCTTTCCAACCGCTAGAAGGGGCCGTTGTCTTTGCCTGTAGGTTTCAGCGTTATCTGATCAGTCCATCTTGTGCTGTTGTGACAGAACAATGGCTGTGGCTCTCTGTTTGCATCAACGAAGTTACCACCAGTTACCACAATAGTTCAAATGTGGTTGAACGAGCGTGAAGAATGAGGAAAGCCAGCTACAGCCGCAAATGAATCCAACATTAAACAACTGTGTGCCTTGATTCTGAGTAACAGACGAGTGACTGTTGATGAAATGGCAAACCATATGCAGTCCCAATCTCGCACCGTCGGTCGTGTTTGGTCCGTCGATTTTTCTCCGATCAACAGTTAAAAGAAGTGGTGCATACGTGCCTTGCTACCCAATCAAAAACCTTTTTTCAGAAGGTATCAGAAAGCTTGTGCAACGGTGGATCAAGTGCATTGAAAAGAAGGGTGACTATGAAAACCCGGGAGTTCTCGCAATAAATCTGTGAAATCCAAGTCAGGGCAATTTTGCGTTCCTGAATTATCGCGATGCATTAGGCGTCTGATATTTTACGTATTCCTTCATTGTACTTTTCTGAGAGCGCCTGGCCTTCTATTTTTATTTTTTCGATGGGTCATTTCCCTTGAGGATGCAGAAACTTGATCACTGCGCTTCAAGATATGTGTCAGATACGTTGTGTACACTGGCGCCAGTGCATTGTGAGCTCCTGGCGTAAGCGGTACGTATCATGATATTAATTTGAGGCGTGTCTATGACAAGTGTACGATTTATTAACAATTGCATTGAGAGACAGACATGTACAAACCAACTAAAATACGTACTTCAGTTAATAAAGCTTCAGATCATTCTCATTCACGAAAAGTTTCAGCAATATCTGAGAAATACATTGGGGGCACTGGTATGAGTCTACCTATTGCGGGCACTCCCGGGGTAAAGAATGATATCAATAAAAATTATGTATCCTTTCAGTAATAGATTAACAAATTGGTTGCAGATACTTATTTACTTACCCTCGTACATCAGTACAGTGAGGATACAAATTGTAGAATAGGATAAAACCGAATTAATATTGGAATTTTCAATAGTAAATTATATTTAAAATTAAATTAATTATTTTTCATATCTCTTTGATCAATCCTGTTCTCCGAAGATTTTTCTTGGGGCCCGAAGTTGGTGAGACACCTTGTTACAGGGCGATTCAGTCCTCGTTGCTAATACTCGGAGCCACATCCCACATATAAAGTAGAGTGAATTTGCCAAAATCGGTTACTCTTCGTCGTTTAGTTTTGGTAATAATTAACGTTAAACTTTGGGCTATCCGCTTGTGTTCATGTAACGCGGGCTATGGCAAGTGAGCGAAAGGCTTACCTTGCAAAAGGGCTTGCCACTTCAGTGGGAAACTCAATCATCACTACTATCCGAAAAGCCCCGGAAGCGAGCACAAAGCAAACAGCGCGCGAAGGAAGCGCTTCGCATTCCATCACCTGGCGAACAATTCATACGGAGAAATTACGATATTTTCATTTTCAGCGGGTACAGAATTTGCACACTCCATACTTACAACGCCGTACTCGAGGCATTTCTTTCGCAAATGCAAGGAGAATCCGGAATTTCTGAAACCGTTTTGTGGACAGATGAAGCGTGTTTTAAAAGACCTGGAACAATTAATGTGCATAATTTGCATGTGTGGGCCGAGGAAAATTCACGCGTTGAACGTAGCGTAGCTCACCAAGTGTGATTCTCAGTAATTGTGTGGGTTGGCATTGTGGATTAATTTATCATCGGTCCTCACTTCTTACCCGAGAGTTTGAGGGACTTTCATTATCTGAATTTTATAACTCTGGTACTCCATAGATTTTTGAGGAGGTCCCCTTGAATGTGCGGTCACAGATGTGGTACCAGCATGATGGCGCAGCCTCACATAATTATCGCGGAATTCAGGACATATAGATATGCAATTTCCAGATAGGTGGATCGGACCAAGAGGCCTAATATCATGGCCACCTCGGTCTCCGGATGTGAATTCGCTGGACTTCTCTTTCTCGGGGTTATTGAAAGACTGCGTTTTTGCTACTGAAGTCGTGAACGTTACGGAGGCCATGTGGCCCAGATGCATATCTTGCGTTCACGCAAGTGGAGGTGATGTTGAGTACTTGCAGAGCCCCTGTTACACAAGGCGAAAATGCGAAATTTTGTCTAATTAAGGAAATAATAATAATAATAATAATAATAATAATAATATAATGAAGTATCTTTTAATAACACTTAAAGAATAGTTTTTCTCTCTTTCTCTCTAAATATTTATTAAGTAAGTAGGTAATAATAGCAACAGTGAACAACATTTAATGTAATATTTGGGCAACCTTAATGCAAAAAACGATCAATGACAAAAAATATTTTTCAAACTTTTGAATATTGTTCACACTATTTTATTTTGCGCACATGAATAACTTAGTGTACTCTATCACACGGTCCTGTATAGGCAACGAGGACTGAATCACCCTATATATTTCAATAATTTCAAGCAGAAACTTAAGCGAAAATACTGTTTTTTTCAAACAAAAGAACATGATCTCATTTAATGAACCGGCAATCAGTGTTTTGTCGAAAATTCGCCATTTTCCCCGCGGCATAAAAGTACTCTCTCTAAAAGGTATAAAAAGATTGCATTGAAAAAAGTGCAAATAAAACTCAGTTAGGAATGCTCATTTTATGTTATATATGCAAGATAAACTCAACAAGGTTGCCCCGTGGCCGTGATCGGTAAGACAGTAATGCCGTAGTGATATCAGACCGAGGGGTCGCGGGTTCGAGACCCGCCTCTTACATGGTCCGGTATTTGGAGAAAAAATCGTGTTTACTTGTCGATGTTGCTGTACCTTGCGATCAAAACGTCGTTACCAAGGAGGCAGAGAAACGTCTTAAATACAAGAGTTTGAAAATGGAGATCAGCCGAATGTGGGGCGTAAAAGCACAGGTCGTCCTGATAGTTATCGGAGCTCTGGGATTTGTTCCGCAAAATTTGTAAGAACTTGTGTAAGAACTTGTCTAAACTCCTAGGTAATTCAAAGACTGGGAAGTGCAAGAAATTGCTTAATTTGGATTAGCCCACTTTTGCGCAAAGTGTTGTAGAGGCACCGAGAGTCTCTAGATCTACTCCTTTGGAAACTGGTTGCAACCTGGAGTTCACTTTATAATCAACCGACTCATAACATCTCTAGTAGTGAATTTGAGGAATAATAATAATATAATGAGGAGCCAGACTAAGTTGTGTCCTACAACGTCCTTCCCATCCTAATGTCCTTTATCCTGCCTCTTTTTTTCCATTCCTACCCCTATAAAATACTATCCCTTCTCAAATCCACGAAAACAGTCTTATTAACCATTCTCCTTCCTCGTATCCCTCTTTTCCATTACTGTATCTTTACCTTTCAGATCGTGACCTTGACCCCCCAGTAGGATACGTTCATGTCCTCCTGGCTTCCCTCTTCTACCATTGTGGCATCTTTAACTTACGTGTGCCACAATGCTTTTTGTCTATTCTATCGACCTCTCTTGGTCAACTCTTGTTTGTTTCAGACGCCGACGCTATTAGGTTTTCGAGGCTAGGAAGTCTTTCCTTATCTTCCTTTTTTCTCTCTTTCTATAGATTAGGGTAGGTAGGCCTCACGGAGGGGGACTTCGAAGCCGTAGTGAAGGCAATCCTCCTAAGCCATGGAAAGCCTGACATAAAATTCCCTGTCCCAGGGAATTTGGGGGTTGAAGCGATGTTGGGTGTTGAAGCGATGGGCCTGCTCCCCATCCTTCATAAAAAATATCAAATTTGCAAAATACGCCAAACGCGCCTCGGAATCAGGAACTTTAAGACGAAAAAGGCAACGGAAACGGATAACGAATTTTGGATGCTGGAATGTCCAGGGTCTGAGAAATAAAGACCTTGAAGTAAGTAATGAATTAAAATCGCACAAAATTGAAATAGCCGTACTAACAGAAACCAAAAAGAAGGGAAATGGAAATGAAATTTGGGAAGATTTTTTACATTTTTCAGTGGTGTGGAAAAACATTGTCGAGCAAAGGCAGGAGTCTCTGTTTTGATACTAAGAAATGGAAGAAACATATTAAAAGTCGGAATGCCATAAATGGAAGAATAATAACCCTTGATCTGGAAATTTTTAACATTAGATTTATGATTGTTGTTGTATATGCTCCAAACGATGACGCCACCTTATTGGTGAAGGAAGAATTCTATACTAAATTAAGTGAAGTAATTTTAACTTTAGGTAATAAGAAGGAATTAATTTTACTAGGTGATTTTAATGCAAGGGTGGGCAGAAAAGTAAATGATCAAGTAGTGGGTCAATATGCAGATGTGTTAAATGAAAACGGTACTCGTCTAATTGAGATATGTGAACAGTTCTCACTAAAGATACTGAACGGCTTTTAACCCAAAAAGATATCCATAAATATACATGGATACAAAGTACTAAAGGTCTCAAATCAATTATTGATTGTGTATTGGCCACCGAAAACCGGAACATGAAAAGTGCTGGAAGAACACCTTTCCGCTGTTATTAGTCATTACGATAGCGTCATAATCATGGGGGACTTCAATTGTAATTTAGTAAATACAGACAATCACACCGTACGTAATTTCTTGAAAATTTTTGAATCCTTGAATTTGCATATTCTCAAATTCAATCCAACTCATTATTCCTCAAATAGTGAAAGTTGGATTGATCATGTCATTGTTTCGGAGCCTGACAAGGCAATAGTTACGGCCAGATTCCGGTTCCTGGAATATCCAGACATGATTTGTTGTACTTGTTATATTCAATGAACTGCCCTAAGTACAAGCCAAAAATTATTTCGTACCGTTCTGCATTTCAATGCAGTTAATTTTCTTTCCGACAGTATCCGTGCGCCGTGGCAATTAGTGTACCAACAGACGCCTATTGACGACAAAGTTAATGTGTTAAATAATATTATTTAACACATTAACTTTGTCGTCAATAGATAATAATATTATTTAACACATTAACTTTGTCGTCAATAGACGTCTTTTGTTGTCTTTCTTTGTCGTCAATAGACGTAAGGGTTCGCTAAACATGCTCCGCTAAAAACATCCAGAGTAACGAGGCCGGCAGCACCATGGTTGAATGATGAAATTCGGGCTTGCATGAAGCATTGCGACCTAGTTCAGAAACGATACCGACGAGAAAAAACGGCCATTCTCAAACTTGAATATACAAAATTGCGTAATATAGTTAAACAAAAAATATGAAATGCTAAGTTGCGATACTACAACACATTGTTTAAAGCACAAACTCATTCTAAACAAATCTGGAACAGTCTTAGAAATATTGGTGTGGGCAAGAATAGATCAACAACTCCAATCATAGATATACCATTGAACGAATTGAATAAACATTTCTTAAATGCGGCTCCTTCATTTGATCCAGTGCTGAAAGCAAACGCTTTAACAGAGTATTCAAGCATCAGTATAGATGACCTCAGAGACCAACTGTACTTTAAATGTGTTGACAATAGAGAGGTTCGTAAAGTTTTAAAGAGTTTAAAATCAAATGCAAACGGTTCTGACGGAATTAATGCTAGACAGTGGAAGCTTATTGCAGATGTAGCTCTTCCCGTTATTACTCACATTATTAATTATTCACTAACTACATCTTGTTTCCCAAAGGCATGAAGATTAGCCAAAGTTCATCCTCTCCCGAAGTCCCAACGCCCTTCGTCTCCCAACGATTTCCGGCCTATAAGTATTCTGCCGACACTATCAAAAATCCTCGAAAAAGTTGTTCACAGGCAAATCTACTCATACTTAGCAGAGTATGGATTATTAAATCCGTACCAGTCCGGTTTCAGGCCAGGTAGAAGTACACAAACCGCATTACTTGAAGTTACCGAAGATCTGAGGAAAGCCCTGGATGATGGGGAAATAAATGTATTAACGCTATTAGATTTCAGTAAAGCCTTTGATTCTGTTGACCATGGCCTTCTACTCACAAAATGCAGGAACATAAACTTTTCATTAGCCTCGACGCGGTGGATAGAAGATTACCTTAGGAGCCGTCAGCAATTTATTAGTGTCGGGGAGGATTACTCAGTGACAGAAACAATGACAAAGGGTGTTTCCCAGGGATCCATTCTCGGGCCACTGTTTTTCCTAATATACGTAAATGACTTGCCAAATTCCATTAGTTTCTGTAAACATCATACGTATGCTGACGATCTACAAATTTATATCAGCGGAAGACCCTCTGCACTGAAACAATTAGTAGATAGAACCAATAAGGTCTTGGAAACCCTGCTGAATTGGACAAAATTAAACGATCTTTCCTAGAATCCTGCTAAATCACAGACCATGTTAATTTGTTTAAAAAAAGTTCAATCACGAGTTGATAATCTCCGTATAGAAAATGTTATTCTAGATAAATCAGTGTACCATATTGTTCCGAAGTCAAAAACTTAGGAGTAATTCTTAACAATAACAACTGGGATTCTCATGTAAATAAAGTTACAAAGTTAGTCTATTCACGAATTGGTTCTCTTAGGATTGTTGGAAAGTTTTTACCGGTCAATATTAAGAAATGCAATAGAATCCCTCGTCTTTCCGCACTTTGACTATTGCGACGTTGTGTATAACGATTTAAACTTAACACTTGCCACACGGTTACAACGAGCTCAAAATGCATGGATTCGTTTTATTTACAATCTAAAAAAATACGATCACATATCGAACATGTTTAAATGTAATCAAATATTGCGGCTAAGCGACAGGCAGATGCTTCATTGTCTATCTCTTCTATTCAAATTACTAAAAACAAAACATCTACCGCATATAACAAGTCGGGGTAAATTTCAAGGACAGGGTTCGGCTCCTATTGACGCGCACGATTCGGTTCCGAACGAGTCACTCGCGGCGCCGCCACAGTGCCCGGCCACACGGCCACGTGGCCAACGCACTTTCGTGTGGAATCGTGACGCTTCGCTACCCGTGTCCAAGTTGAGGACGAGGCTCGGGCCTTCGGCCCTCGCGTTAACATAAAACATCCTTGAGTCTGTCCAACGCATAATTACCAACGCATTTTATGCATTTAACATTATGCATGCAACGCATTTTATGCTTTTAACCATTGTAATTCTCCATTACACATTCGCACCACACCGCACAATGCACAATGCAAGCACAAAGGCATCTTCCCGCTCCCTGATTGATCCGATCTCGTGGTCCGCGCGAGTGAACCATGCGCAAGTGAACCGTGCGCCGTTGTTTTAGTGAGCCGAACCCTGTCTTTAAAATCAGCCCAAGTCGCTTCAGGCCTCTTATATCCGCTAGACTCGATAAATCATTATTATT
Organism: Acheta domesticus; assembly: GCA_031308135.1. NCBI lineage: Eukaryota > Metazoa > Arthropoda > Insecta > Orthoptera > Gryllidae > Acheta > Acheta domesticus. Next base: position 134,178,150 of record JAHLJT010008446.1, read on the forward strand.
ACAAATACCAAAACATAATTATTATTATTATAACAAGTCATTTACCGTAGGCGTAACGAGAGCTTGGAACTGTCTCCCAAAGAACATTAAACACAGTCCTTTTGTCAATTCTTTTAAGAAGCAATTAAAAGCTCTATTATTTTCCAAGGCATGTAAGCTTAGCCTCTAATATTTTTGCCATACAATTTACAAAACTCAAACTTACTAAGTACTGATTGTAGTGTAATATTATTTCAAATTATTGATAAAAACTATTTTTACCTAGTTGTATTAGTAATTAATTTCACTTTTAATGTCTCCTTTATATTTTTGTCGATTTCTTGGTAAAGAGTGCGCAAGTCCGCTTTTCCTGGAAAACATGATAAAGTAAATGACAAAGAATAAAAACAATATTAATAACTAACCATATTGAATATGTGCACACAAGATAAGAAATTGATTAGCATCTAACCAAACATTTATATTGATTTGCGGGAAATCACTAAGCCTTTAAAGGCCTCCTTCAAAAACACGATTTATAGTTTAATTTGTACTCAACGGTCTTTGAACTTAACTGAACTCTCATTCCCAAGAAATCGACGGTTATTTTTATTTTTAATCATCATAAAGTGTGTATGCTTATATGCTACTATCTATTTGTCTTAAAATTAAATTTTTGTCTGTGATATCTGTAAACTTTGAATTTTCCTTTCGCTGGACATCTTATAAAATAACATTTATTTGATTGTAACTGATATAGAAATTGAAAATATTCAAATCTTTGTTTTTACAATTATCAATTGGATTATGTTACCATATTGTTGTAGCTACTGTATCACTACTTAACTTTACACAATATTTATTCTTATTGTATAAGTTTTGTTACTTATTTTTGCCATTTTTGTATTATCATTGATTATTTTTCTTCTAATTAATTTATATTGTAATTTATTATTTTTCTAATTAATGTATTAAGTAAATTTAGATTTACTATTTTTGTCAATGTTCTCGGCCTTCAGCCGCCATCCTGATTGAGGTTTTCTGGGTTTACTCAATCGCTTAAGGCGTATGCCGGGATGGTCCCTAGTTTTCTCTCACAGAAGTAAAAGTATTCTACCCCCCTAAATCTTCTTCATAGTTTATGGAATAATATATCTATTTAATGTGGTTAGGCGGAAGAGCAGGCCAAATGGCCTGAGCCTCGCCACTAATAAAGATTATTATTATTATTATTATTATTATTATTATTATTATTATTATTATTATTATTATTATTATTATTATTATTATTCCATTACATCACGACTAAAGATGTTATGAGTCGGCTAAATATAAAATCTACTCCAGGTTGCAACCAGCTACCTAAGGAGCAGATCCGGTGACTATCAGTGCCTCTACAATACTTTACGCAAAATGCCGGCTGTTCCAAATAAAGCAATTTCTTGCACTTCCCAGTCTTTTGAATTACCAGGGAGTTTAGACAAGTTCTTACTCAAATTTTGCGTAACAAATCCCAGAGCACCGATAACTATCGGGACGACCTGTGCTTTTGCGCCCCACATTCGGCTGATCTCGATTTCCAAACTCTTGTATTTAAGACGTTTCTCTGCCTCCTTGGTAACGACGTTTTGATCGCAAGGCACAGAAACATCGACAAGTAAACACGATTTGTTCTCCAAATCCCGGATGACTATATCCGGTTTGTTTGCCGCTATCGTGCGATCAGTTTGAATTTGTTGGTCGTACAATATCGTACACAATCCAACAGACGTCACCGGTTTCGGTGAGTGTTCGTACCACTTGGGGCATGTGTTCGGAACTTCGAGGGCGGTACAGATCTGCCAGTGGAGGTAGCTACACACCCTGTCATGTCTTTTCAGGTATTCGGTCTTTGCTAGGATTGGACAAGCTGAGACAATATGATCAATTTATTATTATTATTATTATTATTATTATTATTATTATTATGTTACCTTAGAATATTTAGCAGAAATATTTAATAAATGCCTGAAAGGAGAAGCCATACCAAAAGATTGGAAAAGCGCATATATAACATCACTTTATAAGAATGGAAACAAAGGTGTTTGCGCCAATTACAGGGGCTTGAGTGTCATCCCATCAACAGGAAGGCTGTATGGACGGGTTCTGAGAGGTCGCATTGAAAGGGATATGCTGGAACTTGAAGAACATAGTGGATTTAGATCTGGTCGATCTTGCACAGATAATCTCTTTTGCCTGAAACAGCTGATGAAAAAGTCCATAGCCTACGGATGCTCATTACATCTAGTTTTTGTAGACCTATGAAAAGCGTACGATAGTGTACCAGTGGAAAAGTTGTGGGAATCAATGAAAGAGAACAATATCCACGGGCAGTACCTAAATGCTGTAAAGAGATTCTATGAAGGAAATAGCAGCCAGGTTAAAACTTACGCAGGTTTATCAGAGTCTTTTATGACTAACAAGGGATTAAGATAAGGGTGCTGTTTATCCCCAACACTCTTCAAAATATACATTTCATCAGCCTTGAGAAAATGGACAAAAAAGTGCACTAAAATGGGAATTCAGATAGGGGAAGGAAATAAACATACTTTATTGTTTGCTGACGATCAAGTGGTTCTTGCAGAAGATGTAAATGATGCTTCCTACATGATGAGAAAACTTGTAGAGGAATATGAAAAATGGTGATTGGAACATGGAGAAGACACATTATTTGGTAGTTGGTGATATACAGGAAGATTTAATTCTAGAGGGTTCTAAGATCAAAAATGTAAAAGATTTTAAGTATTTAGGGGTAATTCTGAATGAAGAAGGTACGGATCAATCCGATATTTTATCAAAAATCGGAAAAGGTCGACAGATAATCAGCAAATTAAACCCACTACTTTGGAGTAAGGACATTAGAACTAAAACAAAAATCCAGCTGTTTAAATCTTTGGCGGAGAGCACAGTAACATATGGCTCTGAAATTTGGGTTCTAAACCAAGCTCTGAAAAAGAGGATTAATAGTGTTGAAAACCGTTTTTGGAGAAGATCCTGTGGAGTCACGCTGCTTGATCGTGTAAAAACAGAGACTATAAAATGGCGATTAAATATAGAAGGATGTTTAACTCATGTTGTTGAAAAGAAGAGATTGTTATTGTACGGCCACTTGCAAAGGATGGATCCAGAAACACTGCCCGCAAAGGTTTATAACTGGACACCAGCAAGACGGAGGAAAAGAGGACGGCCAAGAGTGAAATGGAAGGATGGTGTAACAGTGGCAATGGAAAGAAGTGATATGTTACAACACTCTTGGCATGGCAAAACAAAATGGCGCCTTGGCTGCGATAAACGGCCAACATAGAGCTGTAAACATCGCTAGTATATATTTTGACCGAATGGTCAAAAGACCATCATTACGAAATAACGACATTCAAAATTGGGGCGTGGACAACGAATCGATCGCGGGGAAAGTCAACCGGGTCGGTGAACGAACGCACGGAACTACGGATTCGATCGAACGGCGTCGAGCGGAAGGTCAGTTGGGAGAGAACGGTCGTGAGGCAAGGCGAGAGATGGCAACGGAAAAGTAATGCTGAGACGATATGATAGAAATCGGCGGTGATCGAGCCAAGGTGGACAATAGGAATGAAAAGTATTTCGAGTTAAGTGAGGAAAGTGACTGATGATTATCATAAGTGTAATAGAAGAAACATAATAACAGAAATTAGTGAGGGAAGTGCAAAGCTATGTGGACACGTGGGTGATGCGGTGTTCGCGGCATGGTGAAGTGGAAATTAGAACATTGATGGTGATAAGAACGATTTCGGAGGGTCTAGTGCGGCGGAGGAGATACGAAGAAAGAATAATTTTGTCATGGAAAGGGATTAAGGCATTTGAGAAGAGAAAGCACACATCTAGTAATCACCAACCAGTTGGTGCAGTTACGCGTGCGCGATATAGTAGTGTAGAGTTCTACGAGCAGAAACCGCAATTCCAATATTTGGAAAAAGGAGTTGGCGGCGAGACAGCGCCGGCGTGGGGTTACGGACCGTTGGTGAACACGTGCACGGACGCAGAGCGACGGCGGGTGCCAAGGTCATCTTACGGCAGCGGACATCGGAAAACGAGACGTCGCGTGTGGCATCGAGCGGGAGGCAGCAATAACGGAGTACAACAGATAAGTTAACGAGAGTTACAAGTAAATATTGGGGGAGGGGCGGATGTGGTGTCCGCAGATTCAGGATGCTCATTAGAGTAATATAAGGAAAATTAACATTGTCTGTGATAAGAGTGTACGATATGTGGTTACAGAGAAAGGGAATGGAGACGTAATGTTGTTGGGTAATTTATCAGGGTATGATGTATTGAGTACGCTATTTGATTAATCGGTTGTTCCGGGAGATCCCGTTGATTCATAACCCGGATGATAGTATAAAAGTTAATAAGGAATGTATAATAATGAGAAACAACCAGATAAACATCATGTAAATTGGTTAATTAGCTGTTCATTGATGATCAGTAACAATTCAAGTGTAATGTCAATTGTGTCATTTTTAATAAATCCTGTTTTTGTGTTACTAATAGATGAATCAAATTCAGACATGCTTATCAATAGCATCCCCCTAAAAGAATCCCTTGACCCTAACAAACAAACAAAAATTATATGTGTATCTCTGACAACCTATCAAGGTAAGTACGGTCACAATATATATATATATATAATTTATTAGATAGTTAAAAATAGCAATCGAAAGCGTTTAAGCAGTTGGCTGAGAAATTTTATCTCGTTTGGCGGAGCTTCCAAAGCGCTTCATAAGCTTCACCTCCAACCGTCCATTCGCGGAAGCAAAAACACAATCACCACCACCAATCACGACTCAAAACAGATTTTCTGTATTAGACTACTACAATGAATTTCCTTGCCTTCCCAATCCTCACCACCCCTACCCATCATCGACACGCCCATTGTCAAACCAACGCAAACAGGCTAGCAAGCGCAAAGTAACAAAGACACGTAGAGTTGCGCAAACTGGCTCACCAGAAAACAAGGACATTCCCACTGAGCCCATCAAAAAGGTACTCATTTTAGCAGATAGCCATGGGCGACAAATCTCCCTGCTTAGTGAGAAACTCCCAACCAATTTCTCTGCCATGTGTGTGTTGAAACCTAACGGGAGGTTTGCCGACGTGACCAGTGAGTTGGACACGCACACAAAAACCCTCACCAAACGGGATACAGTCATCATCATAGGAGGGCAGAATGACATTACTTTGGGTGGTCACTTTACGCCTGAACAACATGTTGACAAATGACAACGTGCCGCCCAAAACACGAACATTGTAGTCTCGACTCTGCCCTTCTGGTACAACAAACCAACACTATGCAAAGAAATTAGTCACGCAAACAACGAATTGAAACTGCATCTGAGACGCACACATGTTAAATTGTTTGAGTTAACCTTTCTCTCAGAAAAACACTTCACCCGACATGGTCTTCACCTGAACCTTGTCGGAAACATGCACTCGGTAGTGAGCTTGCAAAACACATCATTTCACAAACTTGGCAGTGTCCTGCCCAAGACCCATCCCACCCACATCTCCTAGTTCTCTTCCATCCTCTGGGATCCCTTCGGACCAAATTACCTTATCCCATGAACCTAATCCGTGTATTACCTCTCCCACTATTCATTCCTCTACATCTGTCACACCTCCTTCCTCACCTCTTGTCACTGCTGGGACACAATACTTCCTTCGACCACGCACTCGAGGTAAAAAAGAAATAAATAAATAGCAGCTACAGTCAGATGCAAAAGAAAAACATCCGTGTAGGTACATGCAAAAGATTCGAATAATGAATCATAATGTGCAATCTCTTTCAAATAAAATTGAATTTATTGAAGCAGCATTACAATGTGATCTAAGACAAATATATGTTTTTTGCTTTACAGAACATTGGTTGTCTCAAAATGATATAAACACACTCCAAATTCCTAGCTTTTACCTTGCAGGATCGTATTGTAGAGCGAGGGAATTAAATAAGGGCCCTGCTTACGGAGGTTCATGTATTTACATAAGAAATTATATTGATTCTACCTTCTTGTCAGAATTCAATTTATATGCAGTTGAAAAAGTTTTTGAAACAACAGTAGTACATCTTACTACGCTCAAAATTATCTTACTTTGCATTTACAGACCTCCAACAAAGCGAGCTTCAGATTATTTCACTTTCTTGGAAAATCTAGAGGTAATTCTAAACGAAATTAGTAAATTCTCTTTTATATCCATTGTTGTATGTGGAGATTTCAATATTGATTTTCTGAGCGAATCCCACGAAAAAGAGCAGTTTCTCAATTTACTCCATTCTTTTAACTTAGATATTACAGTTATTACCTTCACGGAATAAGCTTAAATCACAAAAAGCATTAGATCAAATTATAATTAACAAAACCATAACTGCATATGAAATAATAACGAATAATCTAGGATACAGTGACCACGATGCACAAATTCACACAATTACTAAGAACATAAACACTGACACAATAAATAATACACGCATGTGCAGAGCATTCACTAAAGTTAATATAAAATTATTTACGGACTACTTGATGAAGGAATCATGGGACGCAGTTTATAACGCTGTTGACACAAATGAAAAATATAATTTATTTTTCTCCAAGTTTTCAATTCATTTTAACGCGTGCTTTCCTCTCAAAAAGAGAAAATTAAACATTTCAAGCAAAAGTAATACTTGGATCACACAAGGAATTAGAACATCGTATAAAAACAAATGTACGCTTTACTTTATTTCTAAACATCATAACGTATCACCCGGTTTCCATATATACTTCCGAGAATACAAAAGAATTTTAAGGAAAGTAATAGTTCAGGCAAAAATAATTAAAAATAGTCAGGACATTTTGAGCGCTAGTAACAAAACTAAAGCAATGTGGGATATCGTAAAAAATACAACCACATCATCTCGATACCTTGTAGAGAATGTTATTTTAAAGGATAATGAAAGAGAAACGAGTAATCCGGAAAAAGTTGCCAATCTCTTCAACAAACACTTTTCTATAATTGCGTCTGATCTCACGAAGGGACTAAAACCACAATATTCAACATCTTACACTTCCCAAAAAAATTCCGATACGATGTTTATTTTCGAAACTTCTCCCAACGAAATCTTTAGAATAGTCAGTAAACTAAAAATAAATATTCATCTGGTTTAGATGAATTTCCGGATTGTTTATTAAAAACTTGTGCACCTGCCTTTATACATCCGTTAACTCACATTTTCAATGCTTCTTTATGTACAGGAATATTTCCAGATATTTTCAAACAGCAAAAATTAAGCCACTTTTTAAAAAAGGGAACAAAAATGATATTCAAAATTACCGGCCAATTTCTCTTTTGTCAGTTTTCTCAAAAATATTGGAAAGACTTTTTTACTTACGAATGAAAACTTTTCTCAGGAAAAACAAAGCGTTTTCAGACTCACAACACGGTTTTAGAAAATGAAAATCTACGGAAACTTCCATTTTTTCTTTTCTCAAAGATGTTGCTTCATCAATAGACCAAAATGAAGTACCCATCGGAATATTCTTAGATCTTTCGAAAGCTTTTGACGTTATTGACCATAACATTTTGCTCTCAGAATTACCTTCATATGGAATTCGTGGTATTGCCCTAGATTGAATAACTTCGTACCTTAAATATCGGACTCAAAGAGTAGAAATAACATACTGGCACGAAAGGACATTACATTTTATGTTTCCAATTCTTTGCCAACTGAGCATGGGGTCCCGCAAGGTTCGATGTTAGGTCCTGTTCTCTTTCTCTTATATGTAAACGATATGCCCTCGTCTATTAAAAATGGAAGAACGGTTCTGTTTGCTGATGACACGAATGTTCTTTGCAAAAAAGAAGCAGTAAATAGTACAATTTCAGAAGTTTCAAATTGGTTTAATATTAACAAATTAATTGTTAACGAAGGAAAAACTTTCAATGCATTTTTGCATCTCAAATCGGAAATCGCATGTTCCATAGAAAATGAACAATATGCATTTAGCTGATGATGAGGCAACAAAATTTTTAGGTCTCTCAATTCAATCAAACCTCAAATGGAATGTACATACAACAGAATTAAACACTGAATTAAGTTAATTATGCTACGCATTCAGAATTCTTTCAAATTCTGTCAGCCTTCATGCAGCTCGTTGCGTTTATTTTGCAAATGTGCATTCCCGCCTGAGATATGGCATAATATTCTGGGGAAGCTCATCCTGTAGTATGCAGACCTTCAGATTGCAAAAGAAAATTATTCGAATAATGAAAAAATGCCTTCCACGTGATTCCTGCAAGCCTCTCTTCATTGAGCTGGGAATCTTAACATTGCCTTGTCTATTTATTTACGAATCTGTAATATTTGTCAAAAATGACCTACTTAACGGAGGGAACATATTTTCATGCAATATTGATATTTATAATTACAACACATGCCGTAGAAATCACGTGCATCAAGTGTCAGTATCAACAGCTCAGTACAAGAAATCAACATACAATACATGTACGTTACTTTACAACGCATTGCCAGATGACATAAAACAATTAAAGTCGGTACACAAATTTAAGTTAAAAGTAAAATCTTTTCTGCTGCAAAACTGTTTCTATACAATTAGAGACTATACTGATCGTGAAAAAGAAAAATAATGTTTATTGTAACAAAACAAATATATATAATGAATTAGTTTACGTTTGCATTGTATACATTTTTAAAAAATTATTTAATACGCCTGTAACAAGTAATGTACTTCAGCTTCCGGGTTAATGACCCCCATCTCGATCAGGTTTTTGTCCAGTTTCCCTGATCCATTGAGCAAATGGTGAGATGGCCCCTTGTTTTGCTTCTGGACGTAAATGTAGCTTCACTATGCGCATGTTTTGTTGAGCACTCCTTTTGCTTGTAGTTTATTTACCGTTGAAATTGATTTTCTATATGTCGGGAACAAACATTTTTCAAATATTTTTATTTTTCTAAAATAATTACTTTCTAAATTAATTTTTTCGTTTTTTTTTAATTCTGGCTCTCAAGAAAATGTGCGCAGCTAAATCTCTTTCCCCACACGTCATATACATTTTTTACTGTTTCTTGACAAAATAAATAAATAAAATAAATAAAAAGTTTTATTTTTCCGATCATAATATTATTTAACCCAAAGGTTTCGTCGCTTCCTCATTATCGCAATTATTTATATTTATAAATATTTGGTTTCTATTTCTTTATTTCATTCCGTCTTTCCCTTTTTTCGAAAGCAATTTTGTGGCATTATTTCTATGCTATTCAGAATTTTTAAGTAATAGGTAGACAACCTTTGACTTCCATTATTTTCAATTATCATTTTATGCTAATTTCTTTTCACTAGACAACTAAGATCTCGCGTATATATCATTGAGCCTTTCCGGGTCTATTTTCCTGAGACATTTGTTTTTTTCCGTCTCCGGAATAATAGCTTATCTGTTCCGGAAAGCGATGTTGATAGCAGCATGCCTTGATGACTGCGTGCACCGAATTTCCCATCTTGAAGTTCCGTATTCATCCAAAATATAAAATACATCAGTATACCACACATTTTTAATTTCGCGTGAACAAATATATACTTGCTAGTCAGGGTCATCTTGACAATCCTTTAAGTAAGTAGTTTCATCAGTGCCCAGGTTGCATGGAAACAATTGACGTTTAAAAACAGACCGGTCCGGTCGTCGATGGAAATTACGATAACCAAGAAAAATAACAAAAATATTGCAATTTAAATATTTTATTTAATTGGATAATCAAACAATATATAAAGCATATGTAAACAGTATTAGTTACGAAACACGAGAAATAGTCATAAAACAACGAGAAGATTGCAAAAGCATCGCTAGTATAACGCATTGAATTGTGATCTCGCCGTCCTTTCTCGGTGACTCAACTCGCTACTTTAGGGTAAGACTGACGTAACTACAATTTTTTTTCAACCACTACCAGAATCAGAACTTATTTCTACATCTTAGGAGCAAACAAACGTAGCACAGCACTAAATGATAAAAAAGAAATCATCACTTGACGTATCTAAAAACATATATATGTTATTAGTAGGGTTGTCAGATGTTTACTATCTGAGTGAACTGTTCACTATTTCAATTATTGATTCACTAATTAGAACATGAGAATAGTGAACATATAAAAAAAGCTTTTAAACACGATTAGAGTTGACTTTACCCTGTTGGGAATTCTGGCTATCACACAGGTTCGTGCAGTTGTTGTCTTAGTTTCGGCCTCATATCTACTGAAATTGTTTCAATATTGCGCATCAGTTCCGGACTCCAATGCTAGCACCGAAATAATTTCCAGTGTTATGAAAATCACTGAAAAATAAATTTCAGTGTTTATAATTTTCAGTGTTATGTTATTATTTGGACCGACAAACGCAACAGAATGGAGGTTGAGTCAGTTCGAAGCGAGCTCTACATTGTGTAACAATCCGTATAAGTGTATGGAAATTAAAGAGTTACTCAAGAAGATTTATAACGTTGTAAAATTTATAAAATCTACTCAATCAAACAAAAAGTATGGTCGAAAATAGTTGATCGATTGAGTTAAATAATAAGTCAAATCCAAAGAATGGTATCCAAATGTAATTGTTGTAAAGCAGACAATTGTAATGTTAATATGTTTCATTATAAATTGTCTACTATAACATTATTGAAAGATCATATATTATTAAAGCAGATGATGGTTATATTAACATATGAAAATGTGATTGTTCAAAAATATATCTGTCTTATCTTCCTATTCATTCCTCCCCCGCCCCCGGTATACTATTTCCTGAAGTCATATCTGGCAAACCTACTTATTAGAGTCGAAGAAACGGAAAAGGTGTCGCATTTGTCTCATTCCAAATATTTCGTATATGTTATTACGTCAGTGTGGCCCTAGTCTGTCTGGCCGCGGCGGTTCGTATCCTTTTGAGCGGCGGTAAACGCTCCTGTTTATAGCACGTCCAAGCATTTGATTGCAGTACAGAGCTTATGGAGAACAGCGTTGTCACTTCTCAGCAGCGCTTACACGCAACACTCGCCGTGCTGGATACTCAGATTGACATGAAATTTTGCCAGCTTGTTCAGCACCTTTCAAAATCCATAAATATTGATTTTTGAAGAAAGAAGCATCGCAAATAGTGGTTTTGCGACAATTAGTATTCAGACCTTTCATGACCTGCTGCCTGTCGAAGTGCGGAAATCGCCGCACCCCGCCGCTGTCGTCAGGGTCTGAGTTGCCTGGGAGGGCATGCAGTGTGTTAAACACGGGTGTTTATATGAAAAGTTCGAAAAGACGAGGTCGAACGCGTGAAATCATCCAAATACAATTACACAGGCCGACGTCAGTTTAGTTACAAAAAGGGAAACCACTAATTCCGATTAATTTCAGGATGCTGCATTCGAAATTGACAGCCGTTTTTCTAGATTAGCTCGTATTTTTGTGTAACGCATAGTTGCCAGTTTTATTACTATTTTGGCTTCAGTTACCATCATAGTAACCATTTTCACACGTTACTAGAGTGAGAAATAAATAGTATTTCACTCAGTTGGTGAAATTCAGGATCTTCTTGTTGTTAGCAATAATATATATATATTATATATATTGTTTATATATATATTTGTTTTTTATATATATATATATATATATATATATATAAAACAATGGAACGGAGAGAGAGAAATTCGCGATGATTGAAACCCTTGACACTTGTGTTCCTTCCCCTTCTTCTGTTTGTTTTTAAGTGTTTTTTACACACTGAATGTAGCCGCCTCGTCTATGTGGCACCAATAGGAGGCACGATGACGCGCGCGAGCAAATATATAAAGTAGATAGTGCCGTTGTTGCGTGGCTGAGTCTTACTCCTACGAGTATATATTGCAGTAAGTTCTCTCAAGTGTGAAAATGTTTGTCGTGGGAATCTACTCACGAAGTTTTACTCAGTAACTTCAGTTATTTTGCCGTATTTTCATAAATGTTTTACTGTTATCTTACAGTGATTTAGTGGTTGTTCTGTGGTTCTAAGTTTCGCTTTCCTGTGCAAAATGTCAAGTTCTTCCCGCAGATGTAAAATCTCACCGGGCTGATTTTGTTACATCTGTGGCGTGTTTATAGTTAACTCTCACATTAGTTTGATGAATGATGTCGTTGGGGAATTATATTATTTTTATTTTGACTGTAAGATTGACGATCAGGATACAAGCTGGGCCCCTCCTATGCGTTATCTGATGCGTCTGAAGACCTGGCTTAAAGGAACCAAGAAAAGGATGCCTTATCCTGTTTCGATGAAATGGAGACAACCCCGGAACCACTATGGTGACTTGTTTCTGTATGACGAATACAGCAGGAAGTGACAAGAAGAAACAGCGTGCCATCGAATACTCAAACTTGCAATCCGCGATTAGACCAGTGCCTCATGGAGAAAATTTACCTGCACCTTGTCCTCCAAACGATTGGGAAACTATCGATATTGCAGCACCTACAGGGACCGATGGGAACACTAACTCAATATCTGAAGGTGAAGATCAGAGAGATGGTCCCTTCCTCTTAAAAGATGAGACTTATTTCATCCTTCAACATGAATTGAACGATTTAGCAAGAGACAAATTCTTGGGTGCTAGACGCAAAGAATGGAATTTACTGGCTCCCGGAACTACTTACACTCAGCACAAGAAAAGGAACGAGCCTTTCTCAATATATTACAGAATGGAAGATTCCCTTTGCGCATGCACGGACATCAATAGCCTGATGAATGAGTTAGGAATTCAACGTAATCCATCTGATTGGTGTCTTTTCATAGATTCATCTAAGAACAGTCTAAAAGCAGTTTTGCTTCATAATGGAAATAAACTGTCTGTGGCACACTCTGTTCCAAAGAATGCTACTTACGAGGATCTCTCACTCATTTTGAATCGTATCAAATACAAAGATCATGGTTGGCAAATTTGTGGAGATGTAAAAGTATTTTCAATATTATATATTGGTCTGGAAGGTGGATTTACAAAGCACATTTGTTTTTTGTGTCTTTGGGACTCAAGAGCTACAGGAAAATTTCTCACAAAAGTGGCCCCTCAGAGAATCATTTAAGCCCGGTACCAACAATGACAAGTATAAGCCTTTGATCGATCCAGGCAAGGTACTGCTTCCAACTCTGGACATTAAGTTGGACCTCGTGAATTTCGTAAAAGGAATAGACAAAGAAGGTGAAGGGTTTACGTATCTTAGACAGTGTTTTCCAAAACAAAGCGATGGTCTGTATACATCTGTGAACATTATAATCTTATAAACTATTCTGAGTATCTAAATGCTAAAGTATAGTGGTAGTAAACTAACTGAATATATAGTTTTGTAATTGTTTAGATTTAATAAATTAGTTTACATAATTTTGAAAATTGATTTTTTTTGACACAAGTGCCAAAACGAAGTTGATTCCTTTTTTGCAGTCAAACAACTCACTCTCCGGTACCTTCAAAATAGCTCATTATGACTATTATGTTAAAATTGGCAACTATGAGTTACACAAAAATACGAGCTAATCCAGTAAAACGGTTATCATATTCGTATTCAGTGGCCCCAAATTGGTCAGAATCAGTGAGTTTTGTTTCTGTAACTTTTCAAAAGTTCAAAAACGTCGCCCAGTGTTATTGCAAAGATATGAGCCTCTGAAAATGTTATCTCGTTAGGGGACAAATAAATAAATACATTTCACTTTTGCTTAGAAACAAAATATTCACAATGATGGGTTCTAATAAAAAACTTTCAAAACATTGACATCAAGTGCACCATATGTAAGTTTATTTTTCACGTTTCTTAAAAATAGCATTGGTTTACGATATAGTTACGAATTCGGTAAAATTATTAAGAATGCGTGTTACTGTGCCGTTGAAACTAAAGAGACCAACGGATATGACCTTTGCCATCAGTCGTGAAAGAACGAACGCGCTATAAAATCTGACATCGATTGATGAACGTTTTTGGCACTGCCGATACAACTTTGCTCGTTGCAGGAAGCGCGGAGGTCATGAAAGGTCTTGATGCAAAACGTCTCTAATACACTATTTCTAATACTCCCTAACACTTCCGAATTTGAATAGTATGTGGGTTATGCTTGATGTTCTTTCAGCTGGCGAAATGTTGAGAATGTTTGCTGCACTCGTTTCCAATACCGGATGTCCCACGAAAGGGGAGCTGTTTTCCCACGGACGACAGACGTTGACAACTCAGTGTTTCACCAGTCTGTGAGGGTGAAGGTCACGGAGGACAAAGTTATATTTCCTACTGTTTTATTCAAAAGCAAGATGAAATTTCGGCAGGGGGTCTCACCCTTTCTTCAGTTACGTACCACTTACAAACCTGGAGAAAATTAGAATACCACTTGAACGAACATAATTTCAAAACATTTTAAATAGATGGCTTAACATTAGAAATTAAAGATTTTTGATAAAAAATATGTATTATTATTAGAATTATTATTTTAAAAAAACAAACCTTTGAATGAGAGTTAAAACTGAAATATCAATAGCAAAACAAGTCCAAATCCAGTTGGGACATATTGCTTATTCATCACATACTGACTAAGCTTGAATTGTTTTGCGCGAACGACATCGATATCAAAGTCAATATTGCTAATTTTCAGTCTCAAGTCATTTTAAACGTCCAATTTATCCACTTGACATGGATGGTATCAGATACTGCAAGGTTTTGTGCGGACAATGCATAATATTCTTTTTTGTATACCATCATTATAAACGACCCATTTCGATACCCCGAATCGTACATAATCCAGTATATTATCGCACGCTACATGACGTCATCGCCATTATTAAACGCGACATGACGTCATGACGAACTTCTAGAAAGACAGATCTGTAGAACCGGTTTCAGAAAGTAGACAAAATATTATTACTCTACCTTCATTAAGAGATATTTCTCATCATCTGCTTCCACTAAAAATTTTCTCACATCATCTTTCGAAAATATCATAGATTTTTCAGCTTCATAGCCGACATTAGCTTGTTTCATATATAACTGAACTTTGTTATAAGCAGAGATGTCAATTCCATCTTTAATTTTCAGCATAGTCTTCAATTTTGAATGACTGCACCACAAAGATGATGCCTTACATACTGCAGACTTCAAAATAACATAAATTAGAAAATGAAAACTCCACACTAGGACACTATCATACACACACGACACTATCATAAAAAGTATGACAAACTTACCAACCCAGATATATATGCCAGAACAACTGTCTCGCATATAATATTTACATTATTTGTTTCCATCCGCTTCCTAAATTTTATATATTCCTTCTAGTACAATGCACTCGACTTTTTTAGGTATTAAACTTTCTTCTGCCATCGAGGCTTTTTCTAAAACTACCATTGGTAACGACGCCATCTTTCATTCGAATGCGCGCGTGAATCGGCTCTCCGCTGTCACAGTTGTGACGTCATAATACCAATATCCATGTTGCCAACTATAAAACTTTACTTACACTTACTTCGTTTCATTTATAACTTTATAATGATGTTATACAAAAAAATAGCGTATGCAACTCGTTTATAATGTTCCTTTTTTGCACTCATAAGAAAATAGTCTATTACTAAACTCACTCCTTCGTCGTTCGTTTAGTAATAGACTATTTTCTTATTCGTGCAAAAAAGGTCAACATTATAAACTAATTGCATAAACTACTATTTCGAACACCCAGCTAATAATTCGTCTCATATTTGCATTTGAAAGCACAATTTACGACAGATACTGGTTGAATGTCTTTGGAATTAATATTGTTAACTGTAAAATTTCTAATTCATTTTTAGATATGTTTAAATGTATTTCAATGTTTTTAATAAGTGAAATTCAAAAATTAATACTCTATTTTTCCTTTCACATCCCCTGTTGAGAATCGCTGAGAAGTATTCAAAATCACTGAACGACATGAGATGTTCTTTGAGAGCGCACGAAATACTGTTTTTATTACTGAAATACTGTTTGTCTAACTCAAGAACCATGATTCGTACAGAAATGTGGTTGGTCTCATATCAAAATTTGGACTTCCCTTGTCATTTCATCCGCTGGGTGTTTTCGCTTTTCTGCAATAATAAAAAAGTTTCTCGCACAGTGAAAATTTAAGGACGTCAAAATGTAAAGTAAGTAATTGGCTATCATTTATAATTAATTTCATGGAAATTAAACCATCAAACTAAATTACAAAATAACCACCACATTCATAAGAATTCTGGGAATAACTGGTAAAAAAACTCAATTGTCTAAGATCAACACAATTGAAGCTATCGTTGAATGAACATTTTTAAGTATTTGCACGTGAAACATGATGAACGAGCCGAATAAACCCGAGCCTTCTGAATCGGCAATTCAGCTTGCGTTAGAAAGAAAGAGTCTTATGTAAAATTGTATTGGATAGAAAGAGAGGGCAATACTCCATAAGGCTCCGTACTGCAATCAAATGTTTGGATGCACAATAGTCAATTCTGCAAACAGAGCATCTCGGTTGTTCAGCAGTTCCGGCAGCATATATGCAAACGGCACCGGGCTTCCCTGATTGGCTATCCAGCGCGGAGGGCGAAACCGCGCGAAATTCATATGATCTGCTACTACGGAGACTTGCAGAGCCACAGCGAGCATCAATGCGCGTGGCCTCGGCTAGTGTTCGCAGGCAAGGCGATTGACTGGTCGTTTGAATTTTTTCTCTGACATTAGCTGTGATATTACTTTTTACCATTATGAGAACTAACATTCCAACGTGTTTTGTCTTGTGCCTAAACTTATATTTTGGTTTTATTTGAATAAATGCAAACTAGGAAACAAAATTATATATCTTTCCAAGGGAATTGCAGCTATTAAGTTGTAACGGATAATGAAGAAGAAACTGTCATAAGAAGTGCAGTAAGTTCAATTGAAGGCATTAACAATTGTAAATAGAAGGCTTTCTAAAAATGCTGGCTGTCCAGCTACATTGTCTGTAAAAATAAGACTTAACACTGCAGACACAAGAAGAAAATATGGTTTTATTAAGGTACGTAGGGGTTTCAATTTGTTCATATTGTTTTTAAATTTGTTTACAGACGTTTTGATACAGCTCCAAAACAAAGCTTTGTCACACACAGCATTGGTGAAGACGTGAACATTAATTTCAAGTTATAATAGTTGTTCTAAAACTGATTTCCGCGATTCTCCAAGAAACCATCAAAGGGTTAATTCATTAAAAATTCTGGCTATCTGTGATTGTTGTCGTTGTTTGCCTCGTCCCGTAGAGGAATTCAATTAGTTTTTCTGAAACTTAGTTTCATAGATTCAACGCACAGCATTCTCAGAATCAACCCGCGTGTGCGTAGAGGTTTACTCCCACTGTATTCGTAGAAATGTCTCCCACGTTCTGACGTGCATTCAGGCTTTCAAATTGCAAATATCCGGCATATCAATTAATTCTTGGAGAAAATAAAAACAATGAAACTGAGTTCGACGGACCATTCATATATCGCCAAATACTATTCATGCTTATTTTTCAGCGCAAAAAAATTGAGTTTACAAAAATTTATCTTTCTTCTGCCGAGAAAACTAAAGCCCTTAAGAAATGTAAAATTGACGTATACAAATAAAATATCAATAAACAAATTTTTCCTTCAAAAATCTAACATTAGCAATTGTGGAATTCAAGTTGAAAATCATAACTAAATACCCAAAATTTAGTAAGAATCAATAAAATGAAAATATTTTTGAATGTTAGTCCCTAAATGTATGTATCTATTAATTAAACAATTAATAATTAAATATTAACATTTTAATGATACACTATGGACTCTTATAAAGCATAATCTAAAACTTGAGAATGCTATTAAAATTACTGTCATTTATGATCTGTAACACAACTAATTTTAATGTTATAAATGAACATAAGCCTACATTAATATTATTTTATTTTATATTCTGAGACTTAAGGATTTGTCACTTGTCATTGTAGTAAAGTATATGTTATTGAAGTAAAGTGAATGTTATTGAAATATGTAATTTTGAAAATTTGTCATGACTTATTGTCTTAATAGACTTTATTGATAATCAGTAATATTATATCCGAAAAGGTCGACCCATTCAGTTGTGAGCATTATAACTTTTCTTGGGTTTATTTCTTTGAATTGCCAAAAATGTTCATTCTAACAATTAAATAGCTTATTTTTTATTTTGAGAAAGGATTGTGCGTTATAACAATAAAGAAAATCATATCCACAACGTAAGAACTGCTGAAACTGTGTGGTTTCTGCCAGATAGGCAGCGGGAGAGGCAGCGTTGGCGGCAACGGTTACGGCGGCGTCAGCGATTAGAAAGTGTACGGGAGGAAGAGCTTTGCAGGGGGGCACGTTGCAAAGTGAAGGGAAGCGGCCAAAGCGGGATTCATTTTCCGAGAAAGGATTAAGGGTGAGTAAGGGAGCTCTGAAGCTGTTGCAGGTAAATTGCCGAAGTGTTGTTAATAAGGAAATTCAACTTTGGAACTTAATTGAGGCATGTGATGCTGACGTAGTGATCGGTACGGAGTCATGACTTACTGAAGAAATATTAGATTCAGAAATTTGTCGAAACGACTATAAAATATTTCGCCGGGACAGGGAAACTAGAGGCGGGGGGGTCTTTATTTTAGTTAAATCACATATAAACGCGAACTTGAAATGGAAAAGCATTGACTATGAAATGATAGGAGTAGATATAAACGTAGACAACACGCAAACAATAGATCTTATTGCATGTTATAGGCCACCAAACGGTAATTATTCCATTCTTGATAATATTCTCGAATTGGCGGAAACTTTGAATGGAACCAGTAATCCGATTGTTATTGGGGGTGACTTAAATCTAAGCGATATTAATTGGCAAGGCGAAGTATGCGATAGAAAAATACAGTTAATAATAAATAAACTAGTTTGGGATGCAGGAATGACGCAAGTTGTTGACAAGCCAACGCGTCAAAATTCTATGTTAGATATTTTTCTCATTAGACCGATAGACATGTTATACTATTGCGATGTTATTCAGGGAATAAGTGACCACAATGCCGTAGTTCTTGAAATAAATGCTACTATTTCAAGGGTAAATGATAAAATCGGTAATAGAATTTGGCAATATCGTAAAGCTGACATAAATGGACTGCAACATTTCTTAAAACTGAACTACGCGTTTTTCGAAAAGTTAGGCGGAGGATTGGAAGACATATGGAAAAAATTCAAAGAAATTATTGAGGAAGCTCGGCAATGTTTCGTTCCCTTTAAGTACTTAAAAAAGAATTCAGACCCAGAGTATTATAACACGGAAATTCGCAAATTCAAGAGAAAATGAGAAAAGCGTATAACAATAGGCATCGCAGCGAGGCACATTTAGAGAAATTCCGACAAATTAGGAAAGAAGTAGAAAATAAAAAGAAAACTGCGCAAGAATCATATCTTAAGTTAATTTTAGATGATAATGAAAACGCTTGGGCAAAGTTCTTTAACTATGTACGTCACCGTCGAGGTAAACAGGAGGAGACACCTCCTGTAAGATGGAATAACGTAGATATCGTAGATGATGAAGAGAAAGCCAATGTATTTAATAATTATTTCTGTTCCGTATACAAACAAAAAGCTAACCAAATTAATATAGGGCACAACAACGTGGATCATGTATTCAAAATTGATCAAAGGGAAATACGTTCACAATTGAAGAAAATGAAAAACTGTAAGTCTTGCGGTCCGGATGGTATTACATCCGATATGCTAAAGATAGCAGGGGAGACAATAATACCATATTTGGTCAGACTTTTCAATGTATCAATCAACAATGAAAGTGTACCGGATGATTGGAAATCTGCTTTAATAGTGCCAATTTTTAAAAGTGGACAAAAATGTGAAGTGCAAAATTATAGGCCAGTTAGTCTTACGTCAGTAGTCTGTAAATTGTTTGAAAAATTATTATCTAATTCGATTAGAAATCATTTGGATCAGACAGATTGGTTTTTTCGCGGGCAGCATGGCTTTAGAAATGGCTTTTCTTGTGAAAGTCAAATTATTTCCCTTACTCAAGACTTGTCTGATGTAATTGATTTAGGGGGAAGAGTGGATGCAATAGTTATTGATTTTGCCAAAGCGTTTGATGTTGTACCGCATGACATACTGATATTGAAACTTATTGATGCTAAAATTGACAGGCGGGTAATAGCATGGATAAGTGAATTTCTTCGCGATAGAAATCAAAAGGTTCGAATTGGACAGCATTTATCGGAAAAGGGTAACATTACTTCCGGAGTCCCTCAGGGCAGTGTCATTGGCCCACTGTTATTTCTTATCTTTGTAAATGATATATCGCAAAATATAACGTCAAAAATTCGACTCTTTGCCGACGACTGTATATTATATAGGGAAATTACAGAACAGCACGATATGATTCAACTACAGGAAGATTTAAATAAGATTAATGATTGGGCAAGAGCTAATAAAATGACTGTAAATGGAAATAAAAGTAAAGCGATCACATTTTGTAGGGCCAGAGACTTTCATGCATTGCCTTATCAGCTAGGTAATGACGTAGTTCCGCGAGTCTCAAACTGTAAATACCTTGGCATCCTCTTGGATAGTAAGTTGGGATGGGAGAAACAAACTAACTACGTAGTGGGTAAAGCTTGGAGGTCTTTGCATTTCGTCATGAGAAATCTTAAAAAATGCAATACGAAAGCAAAAGAAATCGCGTATACCTCGCTTGTTAGGCCAGTAATGGAATATGGAGCTAGTTGTTGGGATCCGTACAGAATAGGACTTAAGAAGAGCTTAGAGAGGATACAAAACAGAGCGGCAAAATACACTTTTCGGAGGAACATACCTGCACGTTGGGAATCGTTAGAACATCGGAGAAAAAGGGCTCGACTTTGCGTAATGTATAAATCTTAAACTGGTGGCTCTGCATGGCAGGAAATACGGGGAAGGCTAGATAAACCAGATTATTTTAATAGATTTGATCATAAATATAAAATTAGAACTAGAATTCAAAGAACGGACGTAGGCAAATTCTCCTTTGTAAACAGAACAATCGTAGATTGGAACGATTTGCCTGCGACAGTTTTTGAGCCCTTTCCTTGCTCAGCGCGTGGTTTTAGAAAAAAAGTATAGGAAATTAATAAATAGGGTGAAAACGTGCAGTGAAGTGAAGTGAAGTGAAGTGAAAGGTGCGATTATGGGTAGTAAACTAAAAAGTATTGAGCTATTAGTATTTAGGTAAAGTTTTATGAGGTGCAGTGACGTGAAGTGCAGTGAAGTGATGTTAACGAGTGTTTTTACGTGTTAGAAATGTAAAAATTATTATAAGTATTGTATATTGTTATGTTGTAGGTAAAAGTGATTATCCATATTTGTCTGAATATGATTGTGAGTGAATACTTGTAGGATGGTGTGTATGCGAGTGTTCCTTTGTCTTTGTATGATATGTATGTAAGCGTGTATGTTTGTATGTATGAATGTTGGTGTGATATGTAAGTAAGTTTATTTACTTAAATGTTAGTATATATGTAGTTTCATTTGTTGTATATGTATAGGCATGTAAATGCAGTTGCATATTCTAGGTATGAAGAAGATAATTCGTTTGTTTTT
This sequence comes from Acheta domesticus, assembly GCA_031308135.1. Taxonomy (NCBI): domain Eukaryota; kingdom Metazoa; phylum Arthropoda; class Insecta; order Orthoptera; family Gryllidae; genus Acheta; species Acheta domesticus. The sequence continues at coordinate 134,199,822 of JAHLJT010008446.1, forward strand.
TATATTGATTTTTTATATATTGTTTTTATAGTTAATTGTGTTTTGTAATTTTAATGTACTTTTGTGTTCTGTATTCTGCCACCGGGCATCATCAGCCCAATTGTAGAATAAACCCTATCTATCTATCTATCTATAAGGCTACACAGAAGCATTCCTTCGATATTTTAAAATGGAAATGAGGATTGCAGAATTATGCAAATATTACCAGACTCTTCTTGAATTAGATAAAAATATTTGTGAAGAGGATTACGCCAGTGATCGTGCAAATCCAACAGAAAGATGTGTGCGCCACTGGCATGATCATACTTTGGGCCTGGGTCAAGCTGAGGTGAGGGCCTGGGTCATTGCATATCATACTTATATTATTGTCTTTCTTGCTGTTTTTTGTTTTTGATAGTGTTGACAATGTAATGTAATTAATTAATTTAAGTAGTATGAAGTTCATGATCAATCGTTTATAGTTGCCTTTGTTATGTAGTATATGTGCAGATTTTTAAAATTTCAAGCACTGTAAAAAGTCCTCAATAAATATGTTAAATTTCATTTAAATGCTATAGAAAACATTAAATGAGTTGTTGGCAAAAACTATTGAGAAATTTGAAAGCCAACTACTCTTGATATTACAACCTAAATCCTTTGGAAATAAATCAAATTACCTTCAATAAGATTATAATACTATAATGTGATGTGTCACCGTGCTTCGCATGCTCAGCTCATGCAACATCATGTGGGTTTGTTTCCCCTTCAATATCTTAGCCCCCTGTAGCACGCCTAGTCAAAATGACGGCCGCCCGGCCGCTCTCCTTGACTTCTGTTCGCACACACTTGTAACTATTTATTCCGTTTACCTTTACTTTTATTTTTAAATTACTTGTTCACATGCTGGGATCTGGAATTTCATCTAGGCAACTACTTATTACAAATAATACACCTTATTAAATTTAACTAGGGTCATTTACTACTTTGAAATTATAATTTAGATACAATAATTTTTTTGTCTTACTAGGTAACAGCCAGGGAGCCGACCGCCGGTCACCGCTCGCAGCCTGGAGAGACTGGCCCAACCGAAAAACATCGGCTGGCGCCACCGCGTCCTATGTTCCTCAGCTGGTCTGCCCCCGCGAAGCTAGGTGTCGAGATGCTCAAACTCCGTCTCGCGGCCAGTACACGCTCCACACAGACGTCATTGTTACTCAATGTTCGTTCTCTGCGAGAGGCGCGATTGGATTATTTCGCGGTCTAATTATCACGACTTGCGTCGGAGGCATGAGTTGTACGGACTTAACCTTATGTCTCTCTTTGAAAATCGAATATTGATAACACTTTTTCGCCACCGCCTTTGACCGATTCACTCGCCCTCTCTCGCTAATAATTGACTGCCCTCGCCATCGCTCTTAATCCTTGAATGCTGCCGCGATCGCCCTTACTCACTGAATGCTCTCGCGATCGCTCGTATGGCCCCTCACATCTCCTGCTGCCGAAAATCCCTTCCAAATCTCCATTTTGGCTCCACCCCTTTTTCTCCACCGCCAATCGCCGCCACTGCTACTTTTCTCAAATGTAAGTCCAATTTACATTGGGCCGCTAACATCTTTTTCCAGAAATTTCGTACCACGTTCGCCCTCGGCCGCTTCTGGGGAAAACACGTGCGCGTGTCTAAATAGCTCTTTTATTTGTTAAACGCTAAGACATTTTTATCACCAATTATGTGATCTCGCACGCCGAGCGCCTGCCTGGTCACGGCTGATTTTCGCGAGAAGGGGTCTTTCTAAAGAGCATAGAAAAAATCGGGGGATACCCTTCTGAGTGCCCTCACGTCGTAAATCTGTCTAGCTGAACTGTCCCCGCTCGCAGCTGTCAGAAAAAGGTTCTTCTTTTCAGAACACAAAACACAGGCCCCTCTGCCGGCCTCTCGTGACCTACATATCTCGCCCTTTCTATCCCATTCTGATTCTGCGTCAGCGCTTTTATAATGTGATACATCACAATAATAATATAAAAATGTTTACAAAATGTGAAGTTCAGTTGATATTTGAAAATCAATTTAAATTTGCTCCCTAAGTTAATTTAATTTAATTTTGCTTACAAATGGGAAATAATACTGAGAAAAATTTCAGTTTCCATTAACCGCTTCAACCCCCTATATATTGCGACTACCCGTCTGTCGGTTGGGCGCCATAGACGTGGTAGCCGGCTCGCTCAGTCGATAGAAAGGCTTGCCTAAACTGACGAAGATGGAGGAAGTTGGTGGCCGGTGTAAAATAAGAGACTTTTACTCATGTAAACAAATAGGTGGCTTTTATTTTAAAAGAAGAATTGCAAGATTTTACCACTCATTACGGCGAGCATGCTCCCCTTTCCCAATTCCAAAATATGACATGCACACATACGATAATAAAATAAACTAACAAGTGAGAATTACTACAGTAAAAGAAAACAAACAATATTTTTCTCTACGCTGATTCCCTCTTGACAGCCAAGCGCGGCCGGGAATCTTCTCTTCGTCGCCCGGTCAAAGGTAATTAAAAATTGTTCACCAAACTGTTTGTGCCTTTCGACCACGGGCGCGCCAAAAGAATAAAAAAAGAATACCGTCTCAGCGGGGCAGCGGGTACAACAAACCAGAGTTGAACGACCTCGAGCCGCCGGCTGTTTGACAGGGGCGGCGTGGGACGTCTTGGGGCGCCACACAAAGGATCGCGCAGTGCCGAGTCAGGTAGTAGGCGGGGTCGCAGGAGTGTTGACCCAACACACAGCGCCGCTCACTTATTGTCGCTAATACTCAGATAATGTCTGCACAGCTGAACGACCTTGTCACTTTTGATTCACCGCACGGTACTTTAGAGTTCGTAGCAAGTTCGTGAACGATCAAATAATTCCACGATAATGTTCCGAACACGAGCACAGGTCAGATACTTTTTCTGAACTATTAGAATATCAATAAAACCTTTCACAGTCCGCGGTCTACACTTATTTAATAACCGCTCACAAATTCCTCTCGAAAACTCAACGCTTTCTTATAAGTCCAACTAATAAACAAAACTTTATCTCTGGCGCCGGGCGCCTCCACTATAACGTCTCGTCCCCCTGACCGCCTCTTACGTCCTCTCTCTGTGACGGCGTCACAGCCTCTCTGTGTGGTGGCCTCACCTCTTCTCTTTCGAGCCTCCCTTCCCCCACCAAACTTCCCTCAGAATGTTCTAGAACATTCTAGAGCTTTGTCCACGTCCGACGGCTATTGGTGAAAGGGTATTGCGTCGTAGAATAATTCCGCCCAATCATCGGAAGTTTTTGGGGCCGAGAAATGAGAGAGAGAGCCGCACTCGTTCTCTCTCGCTTCAATTTTCTGTCAAATAGGGGCAGAAATTAATGACTGGGGGGGGAACGAAAATCTCAAGGGAGGATGGGGAAGGCGAGGAGCGCCGCGGAAAAGTACTGGCGTGCACGTGCACGGGAAGACTTCCCAGGCTGCGGGACACTTGGGTGCGACGAATCGTTAGGGGGCGGGTCCAGCGGGTGGCCTGGCGCCGCCGTCGGCCCCTCTGTCGCGCCAACACGGCGCAATTCTCAGGCTCGCAGCCGTAATGGATTCGGTATCACTACAATATACACTGGCGGAATAAGTATTAACTCCCTGATCACACTGTACAATTTATTCCTCTGGTACAGATAAGGCACATGCAGTTAAAATACTACAGATGATTACATGGGCAGAGCCATGTGAGACTCGTTCGTTTAGCAACAAAGATAAGCGTGAACCGGAAAGCCCACATTACTGCGTGTATCCGCCCCGAGCAGTACGACAAACCTTGAAGCAGGCTGGCATCCACCGCCCTATATATATATATATATATATATATATATATATGTGTGTGTATATATATATACATATATACACATATACACACACACATACATACACATACTGCAAAGCGGGTCACAATCACCTGAGCAGTGCTGGAAGGCTACACATGCCCAGGTGTATGCTATATTCATAGAGTATCTCATAGAGTATAACGTACTCTGTAATTTTGACTTTTTTCTAAGTGTCAGTTTAGAATGTATTGCACCTTGGAGTATACAATAAAAACATGGAAACTGAGTGAATATAACTGAGAGCCAAAAATAAAATCAAAATGATACCATTTTAACCCACGTATACTTGTGGAATTTAAACACTATTATATTATAACAATATATCACACACCAAATAAATACCCATGAAAATTCACTACAAAAGTAAGTGCCAAAATAAGTAATTATTGAATGGCCATTCAGAGAACGAGGAAAACAACAGAGCTCTTTATCTACTAACATTTCCTTACTTCACTTCGTTAAATACAGGTGTTTCATTCCCAATTGAGTCATTGGCATTTTCTATACGTCATTGCGCTAGTTGCACACACTGGAAACACTTATGCAAATTCAGATTCCAATTTATCTCCCTCACCCCTCCCACAAAAACACTAAAATCGAAATGGGTGTACAAAAATAGTCTGGACAAATAGTAATGAATTATTTATTGTTATGTCATTTTTATCCGTTAAATTTCAGATCATGTTCACACAGGCCACGGCTGCTACCTTGTGGGCATTGACATGCTCTGATCTTGAGTCGCTGAAACTGGAGCAAGCGTTCTAAACTGCCGCAACAGAGACTTCTGATCCTACCTAACTGAGCCACACTCGTCACGGAATGTAACGGAACTTCAGGTCCCGAAATGTGCGACCTTTCCACCAAGGCTCTGTCTCCGCGCGGCCGTGAAGTTCTCGGCAGGGGAATATTGCCCTTCAGCATATCATTCATACAGCATCCCTGCCGAGAACTTCACCGCTGCCCGGAGCCAGAGGTTTGATGCAAAGGTCGCGGCTTTCGGGAGCTGGAGTTGCTGGGTCAGGTGTGTGTATGTATATATACATACATACATATATATGTATGTATATATACATATATATATATATATAACCTAATACTTAACAGACATCCGAATGATAAGGAACGAAGAGAACGATTAAGCATTCAAAAGGGCGCGCGCCGAGGGGAGAATCTCGTAGCGCGCGGGGAGACTCGTTCCCGGGGTGGGGGAACGAAGAACGAGAAGGGAAGTCAGAGCAGAGATGGCGGCGGACGGATGGTTGTGTGAGTGCCATAGAGGAGAGGTGTATCTCTCCTCTATGGTGAGTGCAGAGGTTCTTAAGTGGCGAAAGTTGGTCGAATAAGGTACAGAACGTCATCAGTGGGAGTCGAGAGACAGATGCGTTTTGGGGAAGTAATTAGTGATTATTGATGGATAGTTGGAATTGGAGGAAGCGTGATGGAGATGGATATTGTAACGGCAACAGGTGGCAATGTGTGTTAGACGAAGTGAGAGTGTAAATGTGGGTAAGTGACGGTATAGTGACCGAGGCTCATGAACACGAGTGCCGAAAACAAGTTGTTGCATAAACAGAGTGTCAACGCAACAGGAATGGACTCAGGTGATTGGGAAGCAGCGTATTTATCATCTCGCGGGTACGTGTGTGAGAAAAATGGTGTATTTCGAATTTTGATTGCGTGGTGCACGCGATGTGCATGGTGGAAAATGGACCCGTATCCTTGCCGAGCGGGACACAGTGGATACGAGTTCGGCGAGGAAATATTGTAACAGTGAAGGCCGGCTGAAATCTTCTGGAAACGACGCGGGCTTGAAGCAGGTGGCGGTGGAGGCGGTGCGACATGTTGGGGATGCAACCGATCGTCCGGGGAATGAGCCGAGTAGAGCCGACCGAAGCCGAGCGCGGGCGATGCTGCGGGATAACGCGGAGGCACAACACTAAGGGCCGGTTTCACCACCTTCGATTATGTATTTAACCTCGTTTAGCTGCAAATTTAATCGCGTTTACGTTGTTCGCGAGTTTCACCAGCAATTTTAAACACGATTATTGGGCCTTAAACTCCAGCGAAGTTAAACGCCCGAGATCGGCCGTTTAAGGAGAATTAATCGCGTTTATCTGCTGCTCCTGCGCTGGGAACCACACGGCACTACGTGAATTGGATTGTGGTAGTGATTTTCAATCGCGAAAAAAATGTTCGGAGACGCCGAAGTGCTTGTTTTTGACGACGTTCTTCATAACCTGCTATGGAATGAACCAGAAAGACGGCCTCGATGGATTCCTGAGAGAACAGACTATTTTGACATATATGATGATGTCGATTTTATTAGGCGTTTTAGGTTATCAAAACGCACTGCTCTCTCTGTGTTGGAAAAAATCGAAGAGAAGCTTGAATTTCATTCTGACAAGTAAGTTAAATTAAAGAAATAAATGTTATATTTTAAATCAGCAACAACATTGCAATGGAGGGTTACCAGATCACGGTAAGAGTGCATACCATCTCTTGTGAAGAAAAACAGTTTCTGTTTCTTCATTTTATAATTTTTAAATAAATTTTAATGAATATATTTCTTCATGGTTTACATTAATTCAAGCAATATAAAAAACAACTTCTAATTAATATCAGTGATAACATGTAGAAAGAAATGTCAAGAATATATCTCAGTAAACATTTATTTGTAAAATATTATAATCATTCCAAAATTAAATCATAACTTAATGGCATTTTGCTGAATAGAGCAGTTCAGCATTGCTGAGCTTGCAAAGCTGTAAAAAGAAATTAAAAGAAACAAACCACAGTAGCGTACAATGAGGAAAGAAAAGAGACACATTCCAAATTAGAATCTGGTAACCACAGCAATGAATAGCATATTGTTCGCTTCTTCATGACCAGGGCTAGAATTTGTATATAAATACTGATTTGTTTTTTAAATGAACAAACTTATCAATAGTTGAAGTTTTTTTTTCTCCAGTGATTTACAATATACTTGACAATACACGCTTTCAGAAAATAAGCCCCAATTGTTGTAAATTACCAATTTTCAGAAAGAGGTAACGGAATTTACTATCAGCAGCACAATAATGGCTGGCCAATTTTAGTGCAAGAGGCAATTGTAAATCATTTTTATCACTAGTATTAAATGAAAATTCCTTCCTTGTTCTATTCATGTATATTACTTGTTTAATTAGAACAGGATTTTATTATTTTTCACTTTTTAGTCTACATTTAGGTACATGTCATTCTTTATAATAACTTACCGTTTATGAACTCTTTAATTTGTTGAAATTTTTATTTTTTTAAACGCTATTTTAAATAATAAGGCATGCTACACATATGAACCTTCTAACTCCTCATAATTTTTACATTGCAGGAATGATTCCACAACGCCCATGAATCAGTTATTAACCACACTGGCTACTATGCCACAAACTTCCATTTGCAATCTGCAGGTGATTACGGAGGCTTCAGTAAATCCACTGCACACAGGATAGTGTGCAGAGTCAGTTCGGCAATTGGACAATTTTCTCCTGACTACATCAAGTTTCCTGAAACTGATGTGGATCAGCAAGAGACTTGCCAAGAATTTTATAGAACGGCAAGATTTCCCAGAGTGATCGGTGCGATGGATTGCACCCATGTAAGAATTGTTTCACCTGGTGCTCAAGCAGAATTATTCCGCAACAGGAAATACTATTTCAGTGTGAACGTTCAAGCCTTTTGCAATAGCAACATGAAATTTACCAACATCGTTGCAAGATGGCAAGGCAGTGTTCATGACAGCACCATTTTCAATAATTCAACATGTTGTGCCAATTTCGAAAATAGAAGGTATCACCAGTACCTTCTGTTGGGTGATGCAGGCTATCCCTGCAGAAATTACTTGATGACTCCCCTTAATGCTCCAAGGACTGCTAGTGAGCATTTGTATAATGAAGCTCACGTGCGTACTCGCAATGTGATAGAGCGAGTATTTGGAGTCTGGAAGGAGACGCTTCCCTGTGCTTGCTTTGGGCATCAGACTGAATTTGCAAACAGCATTTGCAATAATTGTTGCAACTGCTGTTTTGCATAATGTACTTCGGGCTGAAGGAGAAGAGTTACCCCCAGATGATCCCGAGCTGATGCTTTCAACTCCTTGGGATGTTTTGCTAGCTGAAGGAAACATGCAAGAAAGAGCACCTGCTCCCGGCCAAGGTCGAAGAGATACATTTCAAGCAAGAAATAATTAAGTAGAAAATTATTTTGGAATGTTAGTGAGAAATAGGAATCAATGAAATAATAAAACAATTTCACCAAAACTGCATTTTATTTTTTTTATTTTTCACATTCTTTTTTTAATTTTTCAGTTTTTAACTTCTCTTGTTCAAGCCTCTCCCTGTCTATAGAATTTTTTAAATTAATATTTTCTTTGTACATTTGAACCATAGACAAATGCTCCTCCATAAGTCGATTAAAAAATTCGACCCTCCTCTCCTCCTCTCTCTGTTTCCTCCTGGCATCCTCCTGAATTATAGCATTTTGTTCTAATACAAAATTCTTTGGACAATATAGAGGTCACGGCTGGCTTGAAGCACCTCCTCCTTTGCAGTATTCAATGTGTTTCCCCCTGATGTAAGCCGGGGTCGCCTCCTCGACCACCTTGAGGGGGTCGTCCCCCTGGTGTTGGCGTTGGGGCCTGGCCCTGCGCTGGCGCTGGCGATGGGGCCTGGCCCTGCGCTAGTGCTGGTGCTGGCGATGAGGCCTGGCCCTGCGCTGGTGCTGGTGCCGGCGATGGGGCCTGGCCCTGCGCTAGTGCTGGTGCTGGCAATGGGGCCTGGCTCTGCGCTAGTGCTGGTGCTGGCGATGGGGCCTGGCCCTGCGCTAGTGCTGGTGCTGGCGATGGGCCCTGGCCCTGCGCTAGTGCTGGTGCTGGCGATGGGGCCTGGCCCTGCGCTAGTGCTGGCAATAGGGCCCAGCCCTGCACTGGCGCTGGCGCTGGCACTGGCACTGGCAAGAGGGTCAGATCCTGTAATTAACACACTGGCAATTGGTCCTCTCAAAAGACGGGGGAGAATGAGGACCAGTCCCCATTAACAAGATCGGGCTGAAATAAAACAAAACACAATCAGTAAAAAACTTTCTAATACAAAATAGTACCAGTAATTTAATAATAATGATAACAATAATTACCTGAGATTCTCCATCTTCTTCCAATACAACCATTGGAATATCTGCTAGATATTCTACAACAAAAAAATTTTCAATTAGTTTTATTTTATCAAATATCTTTTTACAGGAGCAAGGGCAGTCAGAAATAAAATATCCCCCTTGGTAAAAGCATTTTTCTTCAGTAACACGGAATGCTAGAGCCAAACACAATTATGATTATTTAGATTTTGTTATATATATGACCGTCTTAACTGTAATGGATTGAAGTATCTATTAACAAGTCTCCAACACAGTCAATTTCCAGAAAATGTTTCATTAATTGGCATTGGCAAAGTATTTCACAGACTGCTTTTGTTTGCTTCTTCAGGTGCATTTCTTATCTTAACATTGAGAATTTACCATAAACAGTGGTAAAAATATTGCATTCCATATTAGTATTTATTGTGTCATTTTTTGATAAATGATGGAAATTGAATTTTGTTTCCAAGTAACATGTTACTTGGTCACAAAATTCAATTTCCAAACATACAACTGAAAGATCCCACAATTTCAACTTTAAAAATTCTAAAATTCTTGACAGAATTAAAAATACAATAAATTCTAATGTGTTATCTTATCTGTTCTTCCATTTAAATCTATCAGTGGTACTTTCCTATTATTTCCTATTGTGTCTAAAGTATTATGCAATGCTTCATAAAATTGATCCTTTACTATCGTCTCATCTTCAGTGACACCATACACTCTCACAATAGCAAGTTATATACCAAAAATATCTACATAAGTTAGTATATTTTCACTATTTTCACTAACACTTTCACTTCCCAATGTTATGCACCTTTTATATTTATTTTTTATTATAATAGATATACCTCATTTTGTTCATTGGACTTTCAATACTCCACTACAAAAATGTTAATATGAACTGTGTACTTCCACACCACAACCTTTCTTTTTTCTTTCTGATAAGACAACTACATCTTGTTTTAATTCAACACACTCATGAAATATCCACTAACATGGTATTCCTTGAACGTTCCAAGTTCCAATTACTAGTGTTCTCTTCTGTATCTTACGAGTTCCGAAATTAAATATTTTTGGATAATATTGAAATTAATGAAACATTTTGCTTGAAATTTACTCTCTCCCACCAATAGATATTTTAATCCATTATGATTATTTAGCTAGCATTGTAAAATTGATCAAACCAATACTCTTGACTTAAACCAATTTTAATTATGTAATAGCTTACTGCCAAGAGGACAATCAGTCCAGTAATTAGTCAAATAAATAATTTTTACAAAATCAGTTTGGATTAATCACTAGAAAAATTAAATATTTCAAATCAAATATTGTCCAAAATGGATGTTTTCAGAGCATTAGTTAAATTATACGTTTAAAATGTCCTGTGTGAGATTCAGATCTATTTTGATTGTTTAAAAATAACACTTACATTAATTAAATACCACACTAAATTAACACAATATTAATAAATAATGGAAGATGTTAAAAAAAATATATGAATTTCATGTAAGAACAGAATTTTCCATACTGAACAGAATATTATGGTCCATAAGCCATTTATTTCATATTTGTTAACTTCACAACTAAAATCAAATTTTACTGTTTTCACATTTTATGGCACATTGTTAAATAATCCTAGAGTTTGCTCAAAAACAATAGGAATTAAAGCTAAATGTTATTACAAAAGACCGGAAGTTTGTTACCTTCAGTGTGCCCATCTGAATCCAATGGGTTGTTAAACCCATCCACACGTCTCCCAAGAAGTGCCCTAACACGTTCTTGGATGGGGAGATACTTTACTTTATTAGGTGGCCCCCCATCTATACTGCGATTTTTGTAGGAAGAGCTCTCAAGGCCACTCAAATCCCATCTTCGCGATGGAATATGTCACGGCATTTCGTGTCATTCACAGTCGTTCCGCTAGATTTCACACGATCGCGACCGTATGAAGCAGTGCTTGCGATCATGCGACTTCTACCGGCAAGACCGAGAAAAGACGCCAAATGCCGTGACATATTCCATCGCGAAGATGGGATTTGAGTGGCCTTGAGAGCTCTTCCTACAAAAATCGCAGTATAAAACAAATACAAACAAAACAACTCAAAAAAACATATAACCAACCTCATAATATCCTGCTACTCAGATTTCAAAATTATACAACTCACCCGTGGCTATGATCTGCCTTTTTTCCGCGGCAGAAATCTTCTTCGTTCCCTTCTTTAAATTCTCCCATGCGCCTCTCAGGGTCTCGGGATCCCGGTAGCACGTGGTCGACGAAGAATTAAATTCTTCGCCGACGCAACACCACGCGTCGCCCTTCTACCGTTGCGTGGCACCGTTTGTTTCTGTATTTTCAATTATATGAAAATACTTCCCCACCAGTTCTACCAAAATTTCCTTCTCCTGGGCGGAGAAGTTAGGGGCACGTTTCCTACGATCCGCCATAATAAATAAAAAGTAGAAAATAAAAATAAAAACAGGTATAAGAAAAAGAAATATAATAAGGAATATAATAAGAAAAGGAAAATAAAGATCAATGATGGCGGCGAGAGAGAAGATGATGCTTGGGAAGATTGAAAGAAATGGAGATTAGCAGCGAGAAACGGCGACAGCGGTAGAATACTCGCTTTACTACTACTAAAGGAAAATAAAATAAGAAAAGGAATAACAGAAAATGATAGAATATAATAGAAAGAAAATATAAAATAAGGAAGAGGAAAAACGCACGAAAACTCCAACACAAACAACCAGAACTCAACTCAACACAACCACACGAGACGACTAAACGCAGAATAATGGCCTTAAAATAGCACACAACTCGCGCTACTCAGCCGGCAAAGAATACGTATGAGAAAATTTGAGTCCCACAATGCTCCGCGACGAGTACCAACCTTTCATTTTCAGCACGAAAACTCGATTAATTTAATCGAGATTAATATTCCATGGTGAAACAGATGTATATGTAAACGCGATTATATTGCGAGTTTAATTTTAATCGTGATTACTTAAACACGATTAGCGAAAAACTTAAACGAGTTTGGTGAAACCGGCCCTAAGTATTAGAATATTTTATGAAGGGGGATCAGTTAGAATTAGTATAGTGGGTGGGCAGTGTGGTGCAAGAGTATTTTGAATGATAACTGACCTAGACTGATTCTAATGAATCAAAATAATTAAGTAATTTGCTCCATCAAGTTGGTTAATAACGAGTGTTATTTCAGAAGGTATATTCAACCGTTAATGAGAAGTTAAAAAAATATCATTTGTTTGTAATAGATTTAATTAATGCACAATAATAATAATAAAAATGAAGTATAGAAGCTTCTAGGGATTTTATTTGGGAATATGCCACCAAATGTCATATCAAGGTGATCCACCCAAAAACCAACCCTGCTCCTTTCATCATCATTCAAGATTTATATATGTGTGTAGCTGTCAGCTTACCTGTCTGGCAGCAGATCCAGGTAAAATACGGTTACTATATTGTGACGGTACCGAATAGTTGAAAAAAAATGATTTTAAACGCACGACATTGTAGCCTGCCGCGTGCCTCCGCAGCGCCTCCTTTTGTGAGTGCGAGGGTAGGGCCAATTCGCGTCGGACACGTGCATAGGCAGAGGTCCCTTCGCGCATGCTTTGTCCGGCGGAGGGGCAGTGGGTACAAGAGTTACGACCCGATCGGCGCCTCTCTGGCGCCGCCCCATCCCCAGGCGACCCGCCCCCCCCCCGACGTTAGAGAGAGAGGGTTGAGTGGAATTTTTCCACTGAACTCGGCTAGAAAACGCTTCCGCACATTGGCCAAGATTAAACTGAGACGCAGTTGCCTTTTGCCAATAGAGAGGAACCTCTCAAAATTTAAACTAAAAATCTTTCCAGAACTTTCGGCAAATAAGTAAGGAGAGGGGGTTACAGAGGCTTCGCGAGAGGTGACCAAGTAAAAAACCAAGAGAAGGGAAGGGACGGCTTTGAGAGTAGGTTCGGGGAGGAGCGAGGAGCGCGCGCCGCGGCGGTGCGTCGTCCGGGGTAAACGCCACTGGCGATTATTCTAAGTTTTGGGCGCGCTGTGTGTAAAGCGGAACGTGGAATTGCTCCTGACGGACGTTCGCTATCACGTATGTGGTTTGTTTTTTTGAATTGGCAAAGGACTTTAATTGTGACCAATTCGCGGGTACTTTGTTAGGCGCAGAGCAATCTCGTCCGGTCGCCTGAAAAGGGATTATCGCTGATCGCGCGGTGCAACCGAGTGACGCACGCGAGTCAGAATTATTCAGTTCGACTCACGTCACTACGCCCACGACCGCTACGAGGTCATAGTTTTGCGAAGAGGTCTCCGCCTACCTCTTCCTGCCGACTTCGTGCACGAGTACCTGCCTCCCGCCCCCGCCGGCGCGGACCTTGCCGACCAGCTGTGACCTACTGCCGGCCCTTTCATCGCCGAAGACGGAGCCGTGAGGACGCCGCCCCAAGGTCGGACATCGACCCTGCGAAGCCATCTGAAAATACGGTCTGTTGTCCCGTAGACTTTGGTGAATGACCCGATTCACAGACCTGTGCCTCATCATAAGCGAGCCGAGCTGTGGCTGTTGTTTTTTGAGGGTAAACCTCTTAAATTGTATGTTGGTAAATTGTACTTTAATTTGTATTGTCTTCTAGTAAGTAAGGAAATTAGTTGATCTGGGAAAAGAAAGGGGGGGTAAATTCAAACTATTTTTTGGGAGTTGCGGGATAAACCAGAAAAAGGGGAGGGATGTCTTTGGGTTTAAGAGGGAAAGGGTATTAGTAATAGGGTTTCTTTTTTTGTGTAATTCTTCATTTTTTTTGTTAATTAAATTTTACTTGTTCCTCATAACCTCAGTGAATTTCATTTGGTAACAAGTAGCGTCCGTCCATGGGCTCCCATTTCTTATAGAGAGTCTCTGCGCCTGAGTTAGCCGGCAACTGAATCAGGTGAGTGAGGAAAGGGGGGGGGACCTCGATCACCCGATCGATCCCCGACGCCACCCGCGAGGGCCCGCGGTGCTGACAATATATATATATATATATATATATATATATATATATATGGCCAATTTTACCTTAAAACCATAATAGCTTCGTAAATACTTATCCAAAATACTTTTAAGGTAAATAAGATTAGAGCTCGAAACCCCACTTTAAGAACTTTGCTTCGCATAATTTAACTATTTAACTAGAATCGGCTAAAATTGCGCCGCGCGCCATCACTATTTATGACCCACATTTATGCCGCACAGTTTATATGATTTCGTCGTTCACAATTAGGCTGTATTTAAGATATTTGTAGAGGCTTGGCGAAAAAAGTTAATTTTCGATGCAAGAATAACATCGGCACCAATAAAACAGTTTGTAAAATAGGTTCAGGGGTGCCACAAATCCCAGAAAGGAACGAGAAGCAAGGGAGTTTGAGGTGGAGAAGTTCAGGCTAACGAGGCAGACGACGACTGGTTCGGAAGCAGGTACGGAGGCGGATTCTAAAGCGCATATTAAGTTATAATCTATAATGGATAAATTTAGAGGTAAAAAATGACACCACGGCTTATTTAAGCGTATTCGAAGCACAGGCCAATCAATTGGGCGAACCGAAAGAAGATTAGGTAATGAATCTTATGGGATTATTGCCAAACCAAGTATGCCGAGATGAAAGCAAAGTTATTAGAAATGTATAAGTTCAACGCTCAAAAGTTTAGGCAATTAATGACAAAACATATGAAGCTGACCGATACCACTTGGAACGTGTACGCGAGAGAGCTGCACAATTATTGTAAACCGTGGGTGCCGGGATTGCAAATATCTAACTTTGAATACCATCTTGATCTAATTGCTACCGATCAAACGAAGCGAAGAGTTCCGTCATAGATAAGGTAACATTTTATAGACGAGTGGGTTACATATACTGTTGCGTAGAGATCGCGAAGAAATTAGATAATTATGAAAATAATAGGGCAAGGTGGAAGAGTTTGTTTCCAATGTCTAGTAAGAAGGCAGAACCAGTGGCAGAAATTGCGTGGAGTTCGGAGAAGACTAGTGCGAAGCCGTACGATAAGAAAAGTGAATTCAGAATCGATTTCCATTAGCCGAGCAAACGAGCATGTTTCTGTTGTAGCTTACTCAACACCTTAAGCTGGACTGTCCAGATACACGAAGTGGGGAGAAAGTTGGGCACGTGGCCAACCAAGAGGCGCGTGAATTATTTCGCCCTCACACGATTTTTGGATTAATAAACGGAATGGAGACGGATATTTTACGTGATACTGAAGCTAGTTTTGATATTGTTGATGAACGGCTGGTAAAAGACGAGCACATGACGGGCGAGTCGCTTTGGATATTTCAGCCAATTGACTGTGAGCCACGGAACTTGCCGATTGCGCAGGTAAATGTGCAAGGGCAGTTTGGAAGTGTAGTTACGAAATCAGTGGTAGTCAAGGAAATTTGATCAAAGGAATTTGCTATCAGTTACTAACTGTTGAGTAACATAACTGCTCTCCAGCTTGATGAAATACGCAAGGGTTACATAGCCTCTTCAAACCCGGTGACAAAAGCGCAATGAAATTCTGGTAGTTTTTGCAAAATTGTGTTGTTTGGGATGTAAAGGAAGCAAATATATCAATTTTTTACTTTCCATATTTTGGAAATCGTTGGTGCACATATGTGTACCTCAGGTCAATACCGTAAATTTCCTACTTAATGTTAGTTAGAAAGAAATATAAACTGTTAATGAAAACCAGGATATAATCAAAGATCGAAATCTGGAAAAAATATTTATTGCATACTCTTATTATTGAATTTACAATATTCCACATTTTCCTTATTTCACGATTTTTTGTATGGAATTTCAAAGAATAGTTATGCTTTAGTACACACAAATACATATTGCATTTGGTGCATTCTCCTCTTTTTCTGGTTTTGCAACCAATATTTCTTCATTTTGTTGCAAATTTATCATCATCATATGGAAAATGGCCAATTTGACCATATCTTACTTCTCACACCGGGTGACTTTTTACTTGCCTGGATTTCTTTCTTGGCGTGCAATTTTCAGCACGGCCCCCATCATTGCTATCAAATGTAATATGTGGGTGTTTGCTGTTATTCCTACTATCTTGAAATTTTGCTAATGATGTGGCTAAATGCAATCTGAATGAAATCAATGGCAACTGATACATTTTTATTCAGGCCGGACCTTTTACATGTCCTACGATACATGAGTCAACAGTTTACAATTACATCAACTAGGCGATTGAATATTCTAACTGGCCATTTATTTGTTCTTACAGAGCTTTTGTAGTAAGAAAGCAACCTTTCACATAGATCTAGGCCCCCATCATTTTGTTGTATGCTTCTACAACACCAGATCGTGGTACAAAATTTTTTCCCTTCTTTTTTCGACCATCTTTCACGTGTGATACATACTTTATGTATCCTATAGAGTGCTACCGAAGCACGAGGACAGTAATGTTACACATTCGTTGTTTCTCTATTTTAAGGGGATTTTCATCAGGAACATAAACTGAAGATTATTAACAAAATTAAATTATTCCTAGTTTTGAAATATCTATCTCAAGGCATTGCATCGCTGATAAGCGGAAAACAGAGAAGTCTACTTGAATACATCTCAGCCTGTGGAATTTTTAGAGTTCCTATTATCTTAATTCCTACTTAATGTAAAATTTCTGATCCATTAGTTGTGACATATACAGAAGAAACTTGCATTTATTTCAGATTCGCCTGGTATGATACTAACTTCCAAAATTCCAATGGAAAATATTCCATGAAGGCTTCTAGAATACCTTTCGACTCGTTACAATTTTCGTGGAGTTTCCCATCATCAAGAATACGTCCCTTGCCAATCATACTTTTTGTTTTCCTCAGCATATCATTCCTGCGCTCAGTAGAAATCTTATCTCTTGTAGTACAGTCTTCAAAGTGGCTTTCTGATTCAGAATCAGAACTAGTTTTTTCAGGCATGGGTTTATCATCAGCAAATAATTCATCATTACCACCTGAGTCAAATGAATCAACATCACTTTGATTCAGAAAATCAAATAACTGTTCAGTAGTCGAGGGAGTTCCAACGGGAAAAATGTTCCGTAAAGACAGTCTCATTACCTCAAATTAACGTAATGACCTAAGGTGCACATTCGTGTACCAGCAAAAACAAATGTATACAGAGTATACAAAATGCATTTACTCACTTTCTGAGTATAGTACGCTATACCTTCAACTTGACATAGATATGAAACAGAAAATACATAATCTAATAACACAATTAGCTAACAAAAATACTTCCTCTCACGCCGGTGAGAACGGGCCGCCATCTTCTACAATGAATAACTTTCTTCTCGCTTAATTCAATACACAAGTGCGCACAAGCTCCACGCTTTGTGACATTGAAACGCTTGAAGGTTAAAAAATGAGAATCGTCAAAGAAAAGAGAAAAAAATCGCAGATCACACTGAAATACGTGCTTAGAAATGGAGGTGCACATATGTGCACCTATGGAGTGAAGAGGATAAAGCCGCAATTGGTTGGGGTTGTAGTCACATGTCCGGGCGCGGCAGGGCCGAGGCTCGGGAGAAAGAACCATCCAATTCGCCGCCAGGTGAGCGACCGGAGGAGGCTCTCCCGGACGAAGCTGATGAAACAGAAGGATTAGAGTCAGAGCATGTTGTAGAAGATCCCATAGAACTTGAAACTGAGGTAGTCGATTTAATCAGTTTAGACAGAGACTTTTGCTGCGGAACAACAAAAGGACAGTAGCCTAAAGGAAATATATGGAGCGCGCGCGAATAGAGTTCCAGAGGAAGGAAAGGACGCGTAGTTCATTCAGAATAAATTGTTATTTCGACCGCGACACAATAAACGCGATAAAAGATACATGATTGTTGTACTGGAAATA
This sequence comes from Acheta domesticus, assembly GCA_031308135.1. Lineage (NCBI taxonomy): Eukaryota > Metazoa > Arthropoda > Insecta > Orthoptera > Gryllidae > Acheta > Acheta domesticus. The sequence continues at coordinate 134,217,778 of JAHLJT010008446.1, forward strand.
TATCGAGGTACCGTCCATAAGTAGTGTCATGAAACCGCCAATGCACACTTAGGGAGAACCAAAAGCAAATATAGTATGGCTAAATATTTTACTGGCCAAATTGTTTACAGGAAATGGAAAAATGTATTAGAGTTTCTGATAGTTGTCAGAAGGTGGGCACATCAGTGATGTTCGAGGAACAGATGTTGAACTTGAGTTTCAGAAAAGGCTGGAAGAGATTATCTTAGAAAAAGAGAGAGATTTCCTCGGACAAGCCTGGTCTGACGGACAAGGTAACAATGGATATCGACCTCATAGACAAAACCAAACCTGCCAGAAGTGCGCCCTATCGTATGTCGCCTAAACTGTCGAAAATTCTGAAGGAAGAAATCACCAAGATGTTACGGGACAAAATCATAGAAGTAGGTGATTCGGGCTCTACATCGCCGAGGATTTTGGTGAAAGCAACAAGAAGGAAGCCGTGGCCGTGTATTGATTATACGCGACTGAATCAATGTATTAAGACGGAATATTATCCTTTACCGAACGTGGAGGAGCGCATAGAGTCTGTCGTGTCGGACAAAGTAATTAGCACACTGGATTTGGCAGAGTTCAGTTGGCAAATTGCCCTCAACCGAAAGCACAGCAATATGCAGCTTTTGTGACTAAATTCGATACCTATCGACCATTACATCTTCTCTTTGGTATTAAGAATGTACCTTATCAGTGCAGTCGCATGATGGCGTCCTTATTAGATTCTTGTAAATTTGTCGTACGTATATGGATGACATTGCCATCTTCAGTGATGATTGGGAAGATCACATCCGTCATTTGGAAGAAATATTTCAAATTATCAAAAAGGTGAAATTGCATGTTCAACCGAGTAAATGTAAATTCACCAGAAATTCCGTTTAGTACTTAGGATACGTTGTGGACGGGGGCGTAATGAGACCAGTCCAAGCGAATGTTCACGCGATTCAGGAGTATCCGGTGCCTAAAACAAAAAAACAAGTCTGAGCTTTTCTAGGACTACAGGGTATAAGAGAATAGCAATGGATTCGGAGAAAAAGCAATACCGTTAATAGATTTACTGCGAGGTATTAAACGCCAAGGCATAGTAAATTGGTCGCAGGTATGTGGCGACGCTTACTGTGGTAAGCCCTACAGGACGCCCTATGTAGTGAGTCTGTACTTCACGCTCCAGATTTCAGCAAACCTTTTATTATGCAATGTGATGCATCAGATCGTGGGATAGGAGTAATTTTGTCTCAAATTGATGAAGGAAAGGATCATTCTATAGTATATCTCAGTAGGAAGCTATCTGACTCGTAAATTAAATTAAGTACCGTTGAAAATGAATGAACGTCTTTAACTTGGGGCTTGCATACCTTAAAATATTACTTTGATGGACAAGTAAAGACCAAAATTGAGACTGATCATAATCACTTATAATGGTTACGTAACTGTTCAGGGAACCCTATGTTAATGAGGTGGTCACTAACGATTCAATACCACAACACTGAAATTATCTATAAAAAGGGATAGAACATGTGAATGTCGACGTATTGAATCGGAAGTAAGTCCGAAATCGTAGTGCGTGGTTTTTCGTTTGTGTACTTGTGAACGAGTATTGGTCGTTAAAACATCAATAATGGATTCAGATGAATGTGTGGACATTTCATTTTCACCTTCGGACTATGTGCTTTCGTTAGACTAATCGGCTACTTCAGAATCTGAAGGTAAAGTATGATGAAATAACAAATTAGGGGAAGGTTGCCTACATCGCACCGCCTCCTAAATCGCCCCACTGTTAATATAAGGAGAATGGAACACGCGAGAGTACTCTGGCGATTACATGACAAACTTAACGTATTTATTGCCACAGAACAGTTAGTTGCATTTCTAGGAAGTCAGTGGTTGAAGTGTTATCCTCAGTATTAGAAACGTGAGAATTGTGATGTAATATTTTTACCATCGATGTAAGACTTCTGTGCCTTTGTAAGTAGAAAATGTTACAGTAATAGTGTTTATTTTTAAAGAGTAATCATTTATCATGTGTACGGTGCTTTTTTCAAATTAACACAAAACCTAATTTGATGTTAATATCAATATTATGGTCTAATGCGCAAGTTTCCTAAATCGCCTCACTTGAGGCTTCCAAAATCGCACCAGTGCGTTTTGAGCAACTCCCATAAACTGTTCTTTCATTGCTTTAGAGGTAAACAAATCAATCATGGAAAAAAGAAAGTATGGAGTTTGGAAACCTGAAGACATGATTAATGCTATTCAAGAATTCAGAAACAATACAATAGGTATAAATGAGTGCTGTAGAAAATATAATGTTCCTAAGAAAACATTTACCAGACATTTGACAGGGAAAGTAAAACGAGGATTACAACCAGAGCGTGAAGGACGAAAAAACGTTAATGGAAGAGATACTGCTCTCCCCCCAGATGTTGAAGAAGAGCTTGTGAAACACATATTGACATTAGAAGAGATGCTCTTTGGGTTAACAATCACAGACGTACGGAAACTTGCTTATGATATTCTGGAATCAAATCCGCATTTACCCAGCAGATTTAACACGAAATCTAAATTAGCTGGAAAAAAGTGGTACTATAGTTTTATGGCGCGGAATCCCAACTTAAGTCTGCGCCAACCAGAAAATGTTTCCATGGCTCGCGCTAAAGGATTTAATAAATCCAGCGTAAGTAATTTTTTTAACATTTTAGAAGAATTGGTTGACGAAAACAAATTTGATGCTTTGACAATTTATAACGTTGATGAATCAGGCTACAGTACAGTTCAGAGTAAAGGAGGAAAATTATTGCTCGTAAGGGAAAGCATCAAGTTGGGACTGTAGTTAGTGGGGAAAGAGGGGTCAACACCACTTTTGTGGTTTGTACTAATGCTGCAGGAAATTTTGTTCCACCAATGATTATCTTCAAAAGAATGCGCCATCATCCTGCTCTAGCAAATGGTGCACCACCTGGTAGCATAGTGGAAGTTTCTGAAACAGGTTACATCAACTCTGATCTGTTTGTACAGTGGTTGAAGCATTTCATTACACATGTAAAACCATGAGTTGAACGCGAAGTACTTCTTGTTCTCGATGGACACACCACCCACTCCAAAAACCTGCAAGCAATCAACCTAGCACGTGACAATGGAATCGTAATGTTGCAGTTGCCGGGACACACCACTCACAGATTACAACCTCTAGATGTCTCCATATTTGGTCCCCTTGAAACTTATTACAGCGATGCAGTGAAAAAGTGGTTGCGCTGCAATCCTGGAAGAACAGTATCACAAATGGAGGTTTCTTTATTGCTTGGAGAAGCATACGAAAATGCTGCATCAGTAAAGAATGCTGCAAGTGGCTTTAGAGCGACTGGGATATGGCCAGTAGACCGAAATATTTTTACTGCATCAGATTTTGCTGCTAGTGATAATTTAAATACTGAACTAGAGTCCCTTGAAAATGAGAATAATGTTTTGTTTACGAATCCCAAGTCATTTTCCAAAGTCTGGCAGAAAATGAAAGTATTACTCCAGCAAACACTGAGAAAAGTGTTCCATTAACAAGCTCAACACCGGTAGTTCCAATTCAAGAAATAAGCCCAATCCCTAAACCTTCTACTTCTTACAGGAAGAGAAAAACCAAAGGAGCTCAAAAGGCAGTTGTTCTCACTTGCAGTCCATACAAAAGGAACTTAGAACAGAAACGGCAAGTAGGACAGCGCACCAAAAATCAAGAAACCAATAAAATCATGAACATAGCAAAAACAATGAAACAAAAGAAGGGAGGTCGAGAATCTGCGCAACAAATGTTTTCTGACAATGTTGCATTTGATGTAACAAACGAAGACTGGTATTGTTGTTTGTGTGATGCCGCTTATGTAGAAGATATGGTAAAGTGTTCTCTATGTTCCAAGTGGGCTCATGAGGCATGTGCAGATATTTGTTCAGGCAGTAAAATTCCATATGTTTGTGACTTTTGCAGAGGATGAATATTTGTGACTGAAAGCTGATATTTTGTTATTGTTCTTTTTGTGGTTGCAACATTTAGTTACTTGACATTTGATCAAAAAATTAAATCTATATTTAAGTCTGTATTTATGACTAAAACTAGTTCAAACTGTTTGATGTATGTTCAATTTTGCATAATAAAGTAGCGTAAACGAATGCTGTATTTTCTATGCGTCATTGCATTTAAAATATGAGAGGGGCGATTTAGGAAACCACAGGTGCAATTGTTGCCCAAATCGCCCCATTTGCAGGTTACTAAGAAAGTGCTTCTCAAACTATTAGATTCTCAAAATTATCTGTTTAAAAAATAGGGTTAAGTGTCAAAATATCTGGACAATCATCTCTCAAAATGTGGATAGCGCACGTTAATTACTTTTCGCGAAAAAAAAAATGAAAACTGAAAAGTGGGGCGATATAGGCAACCTTCCCCTATAACTTAACCTTTTCTGAAAACATTTTAATTTTCCTGTGCTGCTTTACAGTTTCCGTGGTTGTTTATCCATAATTCTGAAATTTATATTTTTGTATGCCAGAAACCTATTGATAAGAAAGATCGTGCTTTTTCTTTCTAGATTACTCCGATTCAAACCAGGTGAAACTAGTCGTAGCTTCATCATTACTTCCTGGGCTAAGTAGGTTTATTCAAGAAGACCAGTCAAGTAAAGAGAGGGGTAGAAAAAGAAAAAGAAATAAGAATGATGACACGTGGAAGAAATGAAAAAGACAGAATGTAGGAAACAGGGGACATGCATACCATTCATTGAAAGGCAAGGAAATTTTTCAAAATGCTTTACAAATTCACCTTGTCTCTGTAAAAAGAATTGTAGCCACAAATTCCCATAGGTGGAAAGAAAGCGCATATTCGAATCGTTTTGGAAGTTAGAAGACTTCAACAAACAAAATGTTTATATTCAGAGTTCAGTCATGAGTAACAGTGTGAAAAGTAAACGAATACGAGAGGGAAGTGGTAGAGAAAAGAATGCTTCTTACTCCTCTTAAAAAAAGAATGCTTCCTAAGGGATGGTGCCAATTCTCAAATGGTGTGCAGGAAGTATTTTCTTGAAACCTTTCAGCTCAACCATGGTACAAGGGTTTGGCCAAGGGTTTACAGGTGCATATCAAAGCCTGAAATTCACGTCGTCGTTGATTCGCGTGGTAGAAAAGCTCCAATTAAGAAACTGGATGATTCCGATATAATAATAACATATCAAATCTTTTCCAGCGTATCAGAGTCACTACAGTAGAAAAAATCCGGAAAGGAAGTATCTTCACCCTGATTTAGATATTAGAAAAATGTATAACTTATACGTTGAGAAATGCAATAATGAAGGAAAACAAGCTTTGAGGCAAAAATATTACTATAATGTTTTCTCTACTAAGTTCAACTTGCAATTTAAAGTTCCTGCAAAGGATACATGTAGTCGATGTGACGAACTTCAATTGAAGACAGTGGCCGAAACAAGTGACTCGAAACGGCGTGATCAATTTGAATTAGAAAATAAACTGCACTTGGGAAAAGCTTTGAGAGATAGAGAATCTTTCAAAAATGACAAAGCTGTTGCATCAGATTCATGTTATGTTGCAACATTTGACCTACAGAAGGCTCTCCCATACCCAAATTCGACTACATCTATAGCGTACTATAAGAGAAATATGTATGTGTACAATTTTGGAATTCATTGTTTTAACAATGATAAAGAGTTTATGCATTTATGGCACGAGACAGAAGAAGGGAGAAGGTCCCAAGAAATATATGTGCTTGCTAAACATGTTAGGCAAGAGGCTAAAAACTATACACATGTTATTCTGTACTCTGATTCGTGCATTGACCAAAACCGAAATATTATAAAGTCGCCTCTACATTAATGAACTTGGTCTTAAATCCTCAGTTAAGCATTAAAACCCTTGAACATACATTTATGGTTTCAGGTCACTCTTTTTTGCCTAATCGAGATTTCGGAGTAATAGAATCAGCGTCACGAAAACATATACAAATCTTTACTCCTGAAGACTGGATGCATGGGGTCAAGAAAGCTAAGACAAAAAGCCTTTCATGGTTGTCAATATAACAACATCTGAAATTTTAGCCACCAAAAACTTGAAGACATGATAGTCAACACGAAAAAACTGATGAAGGGCATCCCGTCAAGTATACTGCGATTTTTCTAGGAAGAGCTCTCAAGATAACTCAAATCCCATCTTCGCGATGGAATATGTCACGTTATTTCGCGTCTTTTCTCGGTCTTGCCGGGTAGAAGTCGCATGATCGCAAGCACTGCTTCATACGGTCGCGATCGTGCGAAATCTAGCGGAACGATTGTGAATGATACGAAATGCCGTGACATATTCCATCGCGAAGATGGGATTTGAGTTATCTTGAGAGCTCTTCCTACAAAAATCGCAGTATAGTTAGAGATGAGGTGGATGACGTTTGAGCGAGAAAAACCTTAGACCCTGCAGTTCAAAATACCTTAAATGAAGATATTGATTACTCGAAAATATCTATGGCTGCTAAAATTTATTGCAAAGCAAGACCCACTGTACAAAGCTCCAAGAGCAATCATTGAGGCAAAAATGAAGGATATGCTTTCACTTTTACCATTTCTTCCCCCAAACACCCACGCTCATTTCAAACGCCTAAGGACAGAAATTGCTACTGTCACAAACCTCCCTGAATGGAAAAATTGCAGATTCAGATAACGATGAACCTCTCTTTCATGACACCATTTAAAGCTTAATTTCAAATTGTTTAGACTATTCGTATGATACAGGTGGTAAAAAGTATTAAAATGTTTCCATTTTCACAGTGACGTATTTATTTGATTGGCCTTACGAAAGAAATATTTCAGAGCCAAAGTGGATCATGTCCAGTAGCTTCTGATTTAAATGTGAACTATCACCGTAATTATTGTTTTTGAATTAGCTAATTATGATCCATATTTAAGTTACGCTTTATGCTTCAAGAATATAAAGAAATTTATCCTCTCAATCAATTTAGAATCAAACTGGTGTTAATTAACTTTAACCTCGATTACCTCAGAACTATAATTTATGGACATGATCCGAACATGACAGCTTTGAACGTCTTATTTACAGAATCTAATACAAAAAATTATGTAGCTGCATACTGAGAGAAAACGGGGATTTTTCGCAGTTGAGGAGATTAGATTCGAATGGTTAGCCAGAAAAAATAATGAATGTATAATGCATAGGTAATTACGTTAACATGTAGGCCAAATCGGACAGCTATAGTCAAGAATCCAGGCTACTAGTGAATTTTATCATGTGGTTGGCACCTGCGGAAAAAAAAATCATTTCCGCGGATATAGGTGTCTGTTAACGTCATCACATGGCGGCCGGATCTTCAATCGGCTGGCAGTTCGGAAGCTGTCGGCCACGTGGGACGAACAGATGCAGCGCATGTTACAAAACCCAGTGGAAGAGGGGTTCGTGACTCCCGTGTTGCAAGGCTTACGGGGAATGGACACCGTTCCCCGGGTTCGCGCATGTGGGCCAGTGGCCGCCTCACCCCAAAATCTTGGTGTTTGTTTACGGACTTCCGTCCAGGGTTACGGCAAAGCATTTATTTATTTACGTCAAAAACAGTTAAAAACTGTGTGTGACGAGCTATGGGGAAAAGTGAATTCTGTTCTGTTTTCATAATTGTGGATGGTCTCTCTTAATTTCGCATTGTGGATGATCTCTCTTAATAGGGAGTTTTTGCAGGACGTAACGGACAGCACTATCGATCTTCTGTGCAAGCGCAGATACAATAAAGTGATATGAAACAAACTGCGCATGCGCAGAAGATCGATAGTGCTGTCCTTTGCGGTGTGCAAAAAACTCATACTGTGATTTTTCTAACTTTGCTCCTCAAGGCGGAAGTATGAAGATGGAATATGTCACGGTATTTCGCATCTTTCTCAATCGTTCCGCTAGATGTCGCATGATAACGACCGCATCAAGCAGTGCTTGCGATCATGCGACTTCTACCGGCACGACCGAGAAAGACGCGAAATGCCATGTGATATTCCATCGCGAAGACGGGCCTTGAGTGGCCAAGTTTGAGAAATCGCAGTATAACTCACGTGTAGGTTTAGCGGCTACGTCATGTTTACGTTTAAGTTTGCATAGTGAATGAGGCCTAAACGCTATCTGAAGACCTCGGACCTCAGTGCGCCCGATCTGTCTTCGGAAGTGGGTGACTATAGTTCGTCGCCAACGTGCCCCAGGGCAAGTGGTCTGGAAGAGGGAGACATGGGGAAGCCCCTGGACTTCTCGGATGATTAGAGAAGTTTGCATTCCTTTTTCATCGTTCCAAAATGGTTCCCCAGTACGCGTCTGGAAGGTGATTTGATTGTTGATATAGGTGATTCTTTGCCAATACTTGTTGGAATATTAATGAGGAATTACAACTTTCATCTTGGGAAAGGCCTGCCACGCCGCTATTTTAGACTACTCATTATTTCTTTCCATAAATAAAATAAGGATCGTGAATGAGCGTTCCGTACTAGTTATTAACCTGCTCTGCCTTTGATTTTCATCGATCTTTAGCGTTTATTAGAATTATTGGCCTGCAAAAATCTACTAGAAATTATAGGATCAGTGTTCACAATTTTTCGCAAATATTTTAGTTTTCATTAGTTCCATGTGTAGATAATGATTTATTCTAAAATAAATGCTCTATTTTTTTTCGTGCAGATTACTTTGTCTTTGTATGACTTGCAATAGTATGAATTAGGATTGTGCCATTACCAGGAATAATACTGGCAAGAGTCCTTGCGCCACCGATGGCGCGAAGTTCGTTACTGAATTACAGGAGTGCTTTCTGCGACCTGTGACTGTTTATTTAAATTCTTTGGAACATCGCAACAAAAATATGCAACTATTGATATCGAAACGTTAGGAACACATAACGACGGAAATCTAGGAAAGTCGTGTTCACATTTCGTTCTCATCAGACGTTGATGAAAGTACGTTTAGTTCTCGCAATTATTAACTTGGAGATGGTGGCAATCTGGTTAAGGATATTCTGAGTACTGTGGATGTGCGTGTGCAGAGTATAGATTACCGTTTGCGTGGTATGAAAATGTAGTTTTCGTGATTTGGTTGAATATAAACATTTTTTCGATGGGTTCTAATAGTTCGAAATACACGAAAAAGGCTGGATCATCTTGCAATTCTTCCGAAGAATGTGCTGAAGATCAATCAGCAAGCGTGGTATCATCGCCGAGTTCTGTATTTGTTTTGTCGAGAAAAGGGTTAGTGGCAACTATAATACGCACGTTCAAGTTGACAAGTTTCGGACGATTACAGTGTCAGTTTTCATAATTATTTTGATGTATGACATTTTGATTGCAAGTTATGTAGTCTGTCGAATAATATATACCATATTATACAAGAGAAATCGTACGAATGTATGTTTGTTGACCCTCAGTAATTGTTAAAAAAAAAAATTGAATTTTGATTCTTCACTGTCATTGTCCAGTTTGTCAGTATATGTGTTCTGTGTGTGATGAATCATATTTCCAGTTTATTATTGTATTTGCACTACTTGATTGAAACGTACTATTGTTTGTACAGGTCTATGTACATTGATGAAGATGGTGACCTAGCACACGAATTCTATGTGGAAGTTCCACCATCTAAAAAGGGTTGTAAAGCTACCATGAAAAGAATTTTGCACAACCTAATTCCACAGGTTTGTTATTAATTGGAAGCACTTAATGTGTATTAGTTTCTGTGTTACAGTAGAATCTACACTTGCAAGGATTGTTTTTAAAGTAATTGTATCAAGAACAATGTGTTTTTATAAACAACAATATATATAAAATGACACAGCCAAACATAGCTTAAAGGTAGTTAATTTTGTATTTTGATACCAGGATTTCAATTTATGGTGACACAAGTTCACTCCATGCATGATCCTGCATGGCAGATAATCTCAATTTTATCACAAGTATCATTGAAGTCACTTAGTTGTGGACTTTACTTTAACCCCAAAGAACTCTTCTCGGGGTCATTGTTGAGACATATTAATCTAGTGAGCTTATGCATAATGACAATGCCCATATACTGTGAAGACATCATTGCAATTTGAAATACCTGTGTTGTTGGTAATGAAAGGAAGGCTTTCACAAATATCAGTTTCCATTAGTTATTAGAATTCTTTTTCTTGAATGGTTAGTGATGAGTAAGCTGCGGATTTATAGGCATGAAAAACTAGAAATAGGCAGGCAAAATAGGCACTTAAAATATAAATTAGGCATTGAAAATGTAAAATAAGCATATAAAAAGGCATCATATATTTGTCTTATCCTTATTTACGTACTTGAGTAGGAATTTTCTGAAGTAACCATAATATAGCTACCTTCATGGAGTGTTTGCTTTCATCATTGTTCTGATGAATACTCCATAGAAATCCATTTCTTCATTGTTCCACAATTTGAAAAAAGGCCGAATCGCAGTAGCTACCCTTTTTGCTTCATACTTTTTTTTTTTTTTTCTTTCTTTCTTTCAGAAATCTGCTTTATAGAACATATTTCATTTAAGATAGAAAGCTCTATATTCAATACTGTGCTTTTGCAACTTTACCTTTTTACAATTTTTGAAAATACAATGATCGCGAGAAATGGAAGTCACCAATTTTGATATCGTCTTTCGACACATACGAGGAGAACATTTTAGAAAATTGTTTAAAAAATTTGAAGTTAAAATGATCACATGACTACCACATGTAATTTTGCATGTGTTTTGTAATATGAAATACCTGCACTGTGCTGGCAGTAAAATGGAACATAGATTAATTGATAGTCGTTTGATTTTTCTGTAATCTGCAGGATAAAAACAAAAACCCTACATTAAAAAAAAAAAAAAAGTAGATGTAAGTGTAAGTGAATTTTGAACAATAAATACATAATAGGCAACATTTAGGCTTCTGAACACAAAATAGGAATTTATTAGTGAAGTAGGCATTTATTGGCACTTTGAAATTTGCGTATAATGCTTCTAATGCCCCAATATAAATAAGTAACCTAAAATTTTGCGTTTTCCATTGAAGGAAAAAAATAGGCAAAAATCCACAGCTTAGTGATGAGCAGTGATAATTGGATTATTTCACAACATTTTATCAACATGTTTTATAGTATGAAAATATTAATAAAGAGCTTATAGAAACAAAGTGTTGATTAATGTTGCATTTACAAGTCTTGTGTATGTGTAATTCGGTTACTGCCTTGCTCTAAACATTCACATATAATGTCTTTAGTTAGCAGCATCCCAAAGATCATAAGATTGAATTATTTTTCTGGAGTTTATTGAACAATGAAGAGAGTGATAGTCACATGTTCACATTTCCTTCTCCAAAAATTGGATAATAACAAGACGAGAGTGCAATAATATGTATGTTGTTTCAGGGTGAAGTTGCTTATAAATTTCCACGCCTTCACGTTGATTTTCCTATTATACTGCATCATGTTTGAGTGGATGCCTGCTGTGTCTTACTGATTTCTTCTGAGTAAAGGAATTGTGGCAGAGATTCGTATATTGTCTTGTACATATGTATTATTTCCTGTAAATAAGATATGAAAGAACACTATCGTAAAGTACTAAGTACTACTTCAAATATGTTTTTAATGACCATCCTTCCTGATGCTCCTGCTCAAATTTGCAACGCATGTCCACTAGTCATGTTAAAAATGGTTGTGTTATCGATAATTTTGTGGCAGTTAACAAAATACATTACAATTCCTTCACATATAATTTAGAAACATGGTGATGTAGTTGTACTATGTATTTTCTGTGATGTTTTGATGTCAGTTGAGGAATGTTGAGTATTGAGTTTAAAACTGTTTGTGCATTAGTTTGGATGAGCTTGTTGTTGTTGTTTTTTTTTGGGGGGGGGGGGAGGGGGGGAGAAGGTCTATATATTTTATTTTGTTTTTCTAATACCTTTGAAAATCTAAAAATATTGTGTTTGAGTCAGTGCTTGAAATAGTGTGATATATCTGCAATGGAAACATTTCTTTTATAAGGTTCTTAGTATGAGTTAACTAGAAAGTGATTAATATGAATAATTCAAGGGAAAAAATTTTATCTTCACAATTACAAGTTTTCCTTGCATGTTTCTGAGGGCAAATTTTGTCACAGTATTGACATTTTGATATTATTGAACAGTAAGAAATGTTTGATATTTTGTTCCTATTGTTGAAAAAATACTTTACATTGTATACTTATTTTATTTGTATTGAACAAATCTACAGTGTTTTATTTCTATTGCAAATTGTTTTGTTTCCATGTTTTATAGATTTTTGTGATGTGGCTAATGGGAATGTTTGATGACCTACAATGTACACGTAAGTGTAATATTGACATGAGAGGTAATATTTTATATTATTTTATTTTATTTTTGGTAACTTTTGTGAAGCCAGTGTCAAAAAGACAAATGGATACAGTTAAAATAAGTATAGAAACAAATTTTTTACAAACATTTTATATAGGACTTCAGTCGTCTTCATATATCAACCGCTATGATTGTAACAAAATGTCCATTCTATACTAATTTTAGTTGATTAATGAAATCAGAATTTCTGTTAAGTTTTTGTGTGTATTTTTTTTTAACAAAAACCTATCAGTGTTTCAAGTTGGTGGAAGTTCGAAAGTTAATACTTTTGAATTTATTTATTTATTGTAAAATATTGGTACAAATATTGAAATGGGCTCACACCCAATTTCCTGTAACAAAGTGATAAATACAAAGGACATACTATCTTTATTTTAAGTAAATATATTTGAATTCTCAGTTTATTCTTAGATTCATTTGTTGAAATTAATTCTAATTAATGTTTATTCAATATTGTTAAGTTTTACATCTTTGGTAATGCAACTTTCTCAGCTTTGTTTTCAAGATACTACATAATCACTAGTTGTACATAATTTTGTACAGAAAATTGTATGGTATAATGTATAAAACTGTTGCATAATTAACTTTTGTATTCTGATGAATCATTGACAGTCTCAGCTGTTCAATGATTTAAAGATTTTGGTTGATTAATTGTGTAGAAATGTTGAAATAATAGTTAATTATATTACCCTTGGGTAGAATTATACTTTCCGGTATTTATTTTAAGTTAATGGAATTAATCTTTTGTTGAGATGTGATCAAAAACATTCCAGTGGCAGTTTTTTTGTTACTTTCTCTTCAATGATTGCTCATTAAGACTTGAAATTATGTTATTTGGTACTTGTTGATTTGTGATTAATAATATGGAAAAACATAATGAAAAATGTCTACCTTGTATAATTGCAATAAATAATAAGACTTGTTATTAAATACCTTGTAAATTAATATTAATATTCCTAAGCTCTAAACAAAACCATAGATTTTGAAAATGAGATGTACTCGAGGTTTGATTATGTTCTAAATATTAAGGTTGAAATCCTGGGTGGTTGTTTTTTGAACACTGAAGAGTCTTTACTCGCATTCCTCTAATAGTAATGCAGAGGTTTGTAAATCTGAAGGAAAGTTGTGAGAATTTTTATTTCTCATTTTATTAAATTTCTTTTATTGCAGTTCTATTGAAAACAAATCTGAATATTTTTTCAATTTGATGTGAATTTCTCTTTTGATACTCTATTTAGATGTAAGTGGAACTTGTAAATTGGATCTTCCTCAGCCTAAAAGGGGACGGTAATTGTTCTGTTAATCTAAGGAGAAAAATATGTGTAGTGTTCATTTAAACATTTTCGGATTCTTGATGTTTTAATGTTGAAGGTGTTAGGAAAATCTCGTATGAACTAATTTAAAATAAAACAATGTTGCCCTCATTGTTCTTAACCATGTCTGTAACTGTAGTTCTTAACCATGTTGCATCAAAATTAATTTTCTCTGTATTGGCTAAGGATGCACTGCTTATTTTTATTTCGCTTTAATTTTTTTCTGGTCACTCTCCCCCTTTTGTATCTTCTAGAAATGAAAGGATACATTTCATTATGCTGTGCACATTGCATTGTTCGTTTGTTCAATTTAGAATTGCTCGTATCCATCCTGAATTTGGGAGTAATTTTCTCTTCCCATTTCAGTAATAATTGGTGAAGAAATTAATAAATGGAACATTTTTCAATGGGCACATAGAGTTTCTTGTGATACTTACATTTCTTCATTGGAAAAATATTACATTTTTACTTTCTTGTCTTACAAAGGTCTTCTTGAAAAGTGGTAGTTATGTAATCATGCACAGGAAAACAGTGAATTTTTAAATACTAATCTTTGAAAGGATATTTTGTTCTTTGTCTAATGTTGAAATTGAGTAAGATGATGTAAAATTTCATATGGAAGTGAAAAATGGGAAAAACATTCATGTATTTGATTTATTCTGTGGATATATATAATATTTACTTCTTTCATCTTTCATGTCTTAATAGATATCTGAATGGAACTGACTGGAATATGTGCCTAGATACATTTCATCACTTTAGATGTCCAAATGTGTTGAAGCAAAACTCAACCTTTCTTTCGTATATTAATTTTCTGAAAATAGTTGTAAAACAGGCATCACATATAAGCTTTATATATTTTGTGATAACTTATGACTATAGAAAAATTACATAATGTGTTGTCTAGAATCTTTTTGGTCACAACTCGTGCCACAAATACAATATCAAGCTCTTGTTTCATCTTGAACTGGAGTATTTTTTTTATAACTGTGTGTGTGGATAACATCATTATAGACTGATACGTGAAGTAGTTATGGGCATGAGTATTGTGCTTATTACCCACCTACTTCAAATCTACTTTAACACCAATTCTTTAATGGTTGTCAGTAATGATGTGCCTTTTCTGCGTTCAGAGCTCATATATGTGTTTATAAAGCATTTGTCCTGAGCACTTCAAAAGCTGTTAAAAATAATTTTCTTGTATGGCAAATAAAAATGTTCTTATTGAAGTTTGAGTATTGTACTGAATCTATTTACAGCCATGTGAATCCACACATTTATAATTGTTTATAGTTAAATAAATTATTTAAGCAACCTTCATTTGCAATTTTTAATATATTATGAAGAGAGATACAAAACAGTTTATTGTTAATATATTCAAAAGCAGTTAAACTAGATGATGTTGCAAACAATGGAGATAAAGTGCATACTCTTATGATTTGAGAGTTCATTTGTATAGAAATATTGCATAGTGATCTGAAGCAAATATTGTGCCTCTCAGCAGACCTGAAGTAACCAACCAATGTCCTCTAAATCAGAATAAGCTATTACAAAAGTGTATAATAAACAAACAAAAGCTGGTTGGAAGCTACTTTAGGCTAGGCAATTTTGGTCTGTAGGTGGTGTTGAAAGCGCTGTGCCATATTTGAATACAATTGAAATTTAAAAAAAAAATTAATGTTTTTTTGTGATGAAAGACTGCATAATTTCACACAAAAAAAGAGTGCCCAAGGGTAAAGTATTAATAATTTTTCTCATTTCTTCCATAAAAAATGTGTTGTTTTTAATTTACTTTCAGAAATCCATTAAAAAAACTCGCAAATGTTGGCATTCACATTTTCAAGGGGTCAAGGTGACATCGCGTTTCTGTACGTTTTGTCAGCAGGAGGAAAAAGGTTTTTGTAAATCCAGAAATGGCTCATTAAGTTCGAATCTGGCCAATTCTCGAATTAGCTGGTCAGTGTTCACATTATCCGAAATTAATGGATAATATTTGGAGTAGGAATAGCTTCAAAGCATACAAACGGACTTGTCGTAAGGGGTTGACGGTCAATGCGAGGTGGCTAGGGTAGGCGAAGTTCGTTACATGATAAAAAAGAAGGTAAATGTGAGAAACTGGGATCAGACTGGTTGGTGGTAAATTTCTGTCGCTAGTGAGAGATTTAGGTGGGTAGTTCGGAGTTCTAGTGTCAGACTTAAATTTACCTCACTTGCTTCGTGTATTTGTAAGTAGGCGTCAACCCTCGCGAATTACTTAAAACATTGATGCCACGCATTTTTATGCCAAAATACTTCTCGAGACACAAGACGCATCACATTCTGACAATCCCATCTTATTTTAGTCTTCGGCTAAATTTTAACCAGATGCTCGATTTATTCGGTAGTCAGCTTTATCCGCACCGTCTGACTAATGTGCGAATTAACCGGCTAATTCAAACTGCAGTATTTTGGCAGTAATATAGTATACATTTCTTGCTGTGTTCTATGCACTTATGTAGTTCTACGAATTTCACATTTGAACAGCGCATTTTTTTAACATTCTATGATCTTTATTTTTTATTAGTGAAATGAGAAATACCACGGTGTTGCCCCAACCCTGTTATTTCATTAAATTGATTTTTGTGCGAATATTTACATATAGTATATCACGAAAAGCAATTTGTTGGTTAAACCTTTCTCGTGTTACACTTTTCTTATTGTATGTGTATTGTGAATGGTTTCGCCCCAGGTAAAAACAAAATTAACTACCCATTAATGCCGGTGTGCTTTTTTCAATTTATTCATTTGAATGGGAATAAATAAGGAAGACGATTAAAGTCTAAAAATAAATATATCTACAAAACAATTTAAAAATATTTTTACTTGTCTGCGTGAACACGAAAATTCCAGCCAAATGTACGGCTGTGGATCTTGTGTATTTTTACGTTTCCACCTCGCTCTTTAAGTTCTTGTTCGTTTATGATCAGTCATAATTACATCCTGTTGACTCTAGAGCGTCCAGGACTTAATTAATTCGCTTTTAATTTCGGAAATCTGAATTAAGTCAAAATTGCGCATGTGTTGACACACACACACACACACACACACATACATACCCATGACTGGTAGCGCTGTTTCTTGTTTTGGCAGTTTGGCAACCGCGTGTCTGCCTCCTTTCAATACTGCCGTGGCTGGCATGTTGAGACAGAAGAGGAAGTGAGTTGCGCGTCATAATCTGCAACAACTTTCCGGTTTCTGTGTTTTCCCATTCAAGGGCTTCGGCGGGCAGGTACCCGGCTCACACCAGAATATTTTCGCACTGCGCACGGTGGGTGGGGTGGGCTGGGCTGAGGCATGAGCCAGCAAACAAAATGTCTCTTCAGGCGATTCTGTCCAGTATGCTTAAGAAACAGAACAATAACACTGAAGATAGGGAAGGAAGTTATGACTAATTTATCGATTTATTAACAGCAACGTAACAATAATTATTATTTAATTAGCGCCGGCTCACAGAAATCATAAAGGTATCTCGTGAAACATCACAGCCAAGCTGTTCATTATTTATAACAATAATTATTTATTATTGAACCTGGAAATATTTACTTTTATTTTTATATACTATTTATTTTATTTTATGTCACATCAACTACAAAGGTTATGAGCAAGCTGGAAATTTAACAAATAGGGGAATCTTAATAAATATTAAAATAAACCTGAATTTCTAATAATTTCTCCTTCTTTCCTTTCTCCTTGTGTTGGGAACTGGCATTTCCGGAAAATATTATTGAAATATTTCCTGACTAAGGAAGATTTAGTGCCGAAGTAAACTTCCACCAAAATACATGTTGATCCTTCGTCAACATTTTCGAAACGATTCTTCTGTCCTAAAAGTGAGTTCCTACGATTATGAATGAAACGTGAATGAATGACTGCCCAAGCACAGAATAAGTGCTTGCTCTTTCTTTCAACTAAAATAGCCCCGTTTTCCTACCCCGAAATCTGCGACGGAGAGTGGGTCGTGAGAAGTGAAAGGGAAGCCAAAGGTATTTCACACGTTGCCAAAACAAGAGGTTGTGCTCTCAGGTATGGGTTGCGAATAAGACTAAAGACCCGGTATATATCATTCAGAATACTTGTGTAATCGCCAGAAGGGTGAGAGAACAAGAAGGAACTAAGAAGGGTACGTATACATCATGAGCAGACAGCTCTGTCCTCAAAAGGGATCTGAGCCATACACATACATGAGATTCCTCGTGTGCGAACAAGTCTATCAGCAACAATGAAACGTATCAAAAATCTTCATTGGTATCATCCTCCTTTCCCTTTTAGATTTTATACACAACCTGACTCGGAAACTCCGCGTCCACAAAGACAATACACAACCGTGCCTTCATGTTGTCCAGGCTTGGAGGTATGGTTCTATCTCGATAGAGATTGGTACCTGGAGGGAAAAGGTAAAATAATGACAGAAAAGGCAGAATACCAAAAATAGGCATCAGAAGCTAAAAAGGCAAAATGAAAATCTAATAAAAATTTCAGAAGTATAATAAGGTGAAACCTATTGTTGAAAATCTTAAAATCGTATTAATAATAAAAAGGGATTTGCCAAAGTTCCGGGCTCTAGTGATCAGCACGTCCGAACTCGTCGCTGCCTGGAATGCAGCGAATTATGGACATTGCATTCTTGACTTTCCGAAGCTCTAACGCGTTTACCCCAACCGTCCAACGGTACCCCTGGCGGCAGCAAAGGTGTCATACACAGCACACAAGCGTTTGTGGAAGTTCACAATTGTTTCCTTCTCCGCAGAGAGGAACTCGATCAGGACGGTGTTTGTGACGCACGTCGTCTTCAGCCGCCATTTTAACAGTTCGGTGAGGAACTGTTGAGTCTTGAAACTTCATACCCAAACGCGGAAAAACAAAACATTGAAGGGTTTACAACTGCAACTGTCCATTATTATTGGATGAAAGGGAAAATGTGATTACTTTCTGACCGAACCTCGCATATACGAGGTATCCTACGGAGTTGCAGCACACGACGAAAATTATTTTTCTTGTGCTGCGTCTTCTCTACATTCTCTCAAGCTGAGCTACCATAACTGCTCAATTCCAGTTCTCTTTTGTAGCCCTGTCTTCAATCATTCCGGAAAATAGTAGTAAATATTGAGACGCACCGAGTCCCCATGGCCCATCTTTTGTGTGAGAGAAAAGCCTTTGTTTACTTTATGGTATTTTTCGACTCGAGCCGCCTCCTCAAGAAACTTGTAAATCGTCGCCCACTTAGGTCTAAAAGGGAGCTCCCCTCTAGGAGTGCAGCTGCCACGTGGCGCCCTGCACCAACCCTCTGACCCTCCCCGCCCCGTTTGTAATTCTCGCAGAGTGCGTTTTACGGTGTCACGCTCATTTGACCGCGAGCCCGGACATCCGCAAGACTACGCCAAACTTTCTCAGAGGTCCCCGCGCCGTTGTGAGCATCTCTGCATGGCAGCTCTCTACACGCGCTGCTAATAGCCGTGAAAATGCTAACATGCTCGGAGCTGGCGTACTTCGATCACTTGGGCCCACGTAACAACGTACGAAGAAAGCCGTTCATCACACGCGCCTGGAGCCGCCGCCCACGTCCCACGAGGATGCCCCGTGGAAATGACAGCCCGGCGCGCCTTTCAGAACACCAATAACACGCGTAAAAAATTAGCGGAATAAAGAGCGAACCTACTTCGAGTCCGAGATTCCGAGAGCAGTGCTTTCGACCAATCACACAAGGAAGTTAAAAGAAGATTCAAGAAGCTTGCCACCGGTGTTAGCGAATTGGTGATTTTGAAGCCGTTGCGAGTCCCGCTTCTCAAATTATTATGTTCTGATTGGGAGAGAAGCAAACAGACGGTATGGGTTCAAGATTTTGCGCGCGAAGGACAGGCTTCGTGCAGGAGCGCTTCGCAGGCAGTGACTCGCGGCTGAGAGACTTGCTTGACACTGCTGACAGACTAGACACTGTTCACTCAGCTGACAGACTTCGTCGAATATCCAACTAACACACTTCTCCAAAGACTTTCTTCACTTCGAACAGTCAATTGACTTTTAAGAGTTGATTTCAAAACTGCCATGCGACAGTAGATGTGATGGTGATATGACTGCAAACTTATAATTTTACTAGCGTACCCGTGCGAGAACTCTCGCATTCTTTACCCCACCCCTTCCTTATTTTTTCATTCCCATATTAAGCCTGTAATATATATTTTTCTTCAATACCCTTTTATCCTCCGCCACTTGTTCTATATGTCTCCTTGTAATTCATAGCAATACAATACACCATTGCCAATACAAACTATTCTTATTTATATTATCAAACAAAGAGGTAGACCCGTGTAATTCAAAGTAATTGCAGATTCTACAGCCTCCGGACAGGTGGAGTAGAATCGAGCCAATAAAAAATAGAATGGTCCAGAAGATCTCGTCCTGTAAATTACGGTGTGAGGAACGTTTCTTTGAGGCCCTTTGTCTCAAAATTTTAGGTTTTAAGGCCCTAGAACGCTTTGTTTAGGAGTTATTTAACGATATAGAGTGAAAAATCCTGACGTGCGTTTCTGGTTGCATTTTTCATGAATATTTAGATGCACAAATATTAAACAAATCATTCATATTTTTGAAGCCAAAGTGCAATTCGACGCGTCTCCCTGAAATTCTTTCTTTAGAGACCTCTTTTATAAAGATTGGTTGCGTGTGAGAGCCGCAAAGGGAAAGTATACTACTGAAATAATATAGGGGACGATTACGTACGGCGCTTCATCAATTACGCAACGTACTAATGACAACAGATTTCCCCGGACCAAAAGTCGAAGAAGTCCAAGAAAGAAGAAGAATCCTTTAATGCATGGCCAGTTTCAATTATTCATTTCTTTGTTTTTTGTGTGTGTCATTCATGTAGGAGATGTTGAGAAAGAAATTATGCGTATTGTGTTATAGTAATTAATTACCTAGTAATAAAGAAAGTGGGCCCCCATCTGGAACCATGTTGTTCAAATAAATGCATTTGATTGCTCAATAACCAGCAAGCACATCTGATCCTAAACGTGATCTGGCCAATTTAACTCGGATGAGTCTCGGCCCTAGCTTCTACCGGGAGTGATCCCATCAAAAGATCTTCGGCTGCTGCTGAAGATTGGTTAAGCGGGTAAGTTAGTATGCAGTGTCCACGGCTGCTTGCAGATTTAGCCTGGCGCCCAAACCCTGGCAGGGCGTACTCAGGTGGTCCTTTACAATATAAAATCTTCTTTCGAGAATATCCAATTCTAGTCTCTTCTGATATTGAGGAAAGTCTATTTGAGTCTTATTTTACATCAATTATATCGACCAGATCTTTTTAGAATTTTCTGTGACGTTCTTCGGAAAGAGCAAAATTGCCGTTCCGTTTCAGAAATGGAGAACGGGAACGGCGTACCGCGAGCGGCCCTACGCGGTCTCGGACCGGGGCGCCTTGGTCTTCTCGACCAATGGAATTTCGGTTTCGATAGCGCCCGAGGGCATCGCCACCACCAACACCACCGTAACAGCAGCACTCACCGCCGCTTCGGGCGACGACAGGGAGAAATCCCCGGCAACATCGACCAACAGGATTTCCCTGCCATTTAAACGGCCCCTTTAGGGGCCAAAAAGAACAAGGCGTGGCGCATTGCTAACGCCCTAAAGGCATTGATGCAAGGCACGGATGCCTTGCGTAGGTGACGACCGACCTGGTCGCGCTCTTCGCAGCCAAGCTCACGCCTGCTGAACAGCAACAGTTCAGCAAAGCCGCCGCCAAGAATTGGCTTTCGGAGTTTTACTCCCGCGCCTCTTGCGCCCAGCCGCCCCCCGCCGACGCCACCACCGACGATGTCTCCGGCAAAGGCAAGAAGAGCCGCCTTTCAGGCGATGCGCAGACCACCAGTACCGCCGCCTCACGCTTGCCTCCCGGTAGCTTTTTGGCTCTGCCTGCGAGTGGGGAGAGGATGCAGGTGGACATCGTGCCGGTCGAGAGCGCCGCAGCCACCGCCAACGCGGCCCCGCTAGCCGGACACTGCACGGCGGAGGCCCTTGCGGTTGAGCTCGCGCCTCCCGGTGCCGTGTCACCTCTCCTCCCTCGCCGCAATGCTAGGACGAATCGCCATCTCTTAGCCCCTTCCCACGCCGGCCTAGCAGACTGCTACGGATTCTGAACCTAAGAAAGCTTCCAGGCGCGTCCTCGCCCATCATGGTCGCGAGCGCCTCGGTACCTTCTGATGGCGACTTGCGCCGCTGGTTCGAAACCGCGACGCAGGCTGTGAATACCCGGTTACGGTAAAGCTCTGCGGGGACTTTTCGCTGCAAGCCCGGAACGCCTCCGATCACGTGAAAAAACAACCTCGCTGACTGGTTTCTCCGGAACCTATAGATACGAGCTTACTCATACAAAACACATACAAGCAGCCCACAGAAAGGGGACGCCGATTTTCTGGCGCTCGCCCGAAGAGGGCTCACATACACTTCCTCTAGATGTTGAAGAGCATCTGCGCAAAATATGCAAAGCTAGGTGACTGTTCGATCAAGCAAGCTATTTGTTACTTAATTTATATGCCCATACGCATATGCCTAAGCTATTCCTACCAATTTACCATTATGTATTTTATTTAACTGTGAAAAATACGTTTGGCACAACGACTCGCAATTCTGAGAAGGCCACATCCGCCTGGGCCTAGCCC